>JAUMHM010000031.1:41259841-41269879 GCA_032362435.1 Melikaiella ostensackeni | reverse complement strand
AGATCCTATTTTCATCTCTCTCATATTTATTTTTTTGTTTCTTACGTAATTAATGAACGCTCCCTAAGTTTGCATAACTCGTCTGACGTCATTTCTTTGATTTTTTCAATAACAAAATGCCCTTTGATGTTTGCTGGCATCATGCGCTACAGGTATCAGATTTCATATAATGTTAAACAATTCCTGGTGAACAAAATTCCATTCTGATGACGTCATCGTAGTTTCAGAAATCCTTATCTACAGGTTTGCCGTATTCCCCAATATTGCTGCTATATATAAGAAGTTCATTCTTTATATTACCAGTGTACTGACAGACAACCGCAATGTTGCAAAACGTTGTATCCCAGACGTGTTGATCATAATGTAGAATCTTCTAGAAATTCATGATTTTAATGATGCATTACATATTTACGTTGATTACAATGTAGAGCATTTTTAGAATTTTAAGACAAAGAGGGTAATATAATTGAAATTTAAAAAATATTCCAAGTCGATCACATAGCAACGTTGCGGTTGTCTGTCAGTACACTGGCAATATAAAGAATGAACCTCTCATATATAACACCAATGTTGGTGAAATACGGCAACCCTGTAGATAAGGATTTCTGGAACTACGATGACGTCATCAGAATGGAATTTTGTTTACCAGGAATTGTTTAACATTGTATGAAATATGAAGCCTCTAGCGCATGATGTCGGCAAACATCAAAGGACATTTTGTTATTGAAAATATCAAAGAAATGACGTCAGACGAGTGATGCATACTTATCGAATGTATAAACAATGAATTTGTTGATAAAATTAAAGCCTGATGAACGTTAGACTTACGTTTTTGTTCGATTTTTGGGAAAATATGACGTCAGTTTCCCGTCGGCAAATATCAAAGTCAGCACCGCCAATCAAAAGAAAACCGCTAAGGAATTTAATATTAAAAGCATCCAAAAAATTATGTCGGATGGGTGACGCATATCCGTGGAATGTCTAAACAATCTATTTGTTTATAGAAATAAATCCTGCCAATCTTATGCCTAACGTTTCTTCATTGATTTCAGCATACATATTTAATTTCATCTCTGACGCATGATGTCGGCGCGCATCAAAGGGAGCCATGAGTCATCGAGACGGTAGCAGATCTTGACGACGTAGTATGTCACCATTGCAATAAGCATTCAATATATGTATAAATTTTATCTTTTTGGGGCGAAAAAATTTAATTTCCGGGTTCGAATATTGAAGGGTCTGGTCCAGAGTCCATCTTGTAATGCTGATCCAGACTCCGTCTTGTAAAATGTACACAAAATTTGTATCCAGAGTCCGTCTTGTAATTTGTATCCAGAGTCCGTCTTGTAATTTGTATCCAGAGTCCGTCTTGTAATTTGTATCCAGACTCCGTCGTACTTTTCGATCCAGAAACCCCCTTACTTATCTACTATTGCACAAGTGCGTATCCGGGAGATTATGGACAAGGAGAGGACGGGTAACGTGGGAGGTTCGAAATTGGAGGAAGAGAGATTCGGAATGAGGTTTGAATGTGGTATGCAGGTGAGGGGTAGATAATGGCAAGGAATAGAGGAAGAGATAAGAGCAAGGCATGCAGAGGAAAGATGGGAAAAAATCTCGAAGTCAAGGTACCTAAAAAAGAATAAAAAGGAGAGAAAATGGAAAAGAGTGGTGAGGTTTAGAATGGGAGCGGGGATGAGAGCATGTAGGTGTTGGATGAATGAAGAAGAGAATCTGTGTAGAGTATGTAGGTATGAGTAGGAGTTATGGTTGCAAGTGTATGAAAGAGAGAATAAATTGGATTTTGAATAGAAATTGTCAGGGTAAGGAGGGAGAGTAATGAAGTAGTGTTGAGGAATAGACCTACAATTTTGAGATTGGTAGTGATAAGAGGAAATGGAAGTCCAGGGCAAAGTCGCAAGCGTCTGGGATTATAAATAGTAGTTAAGACGATGTGTAAGAAATAGTTTGTAAAGTAGTACATGAGGATTATCGTTAAGAAAACATGTAATGGTTCTGTAAAGACTCTTGAACCCGTGAAAGGGACAGAGTATAAACAAATAAAGAAGAATGCAAGTAGTAGAAAGTCCTGAATTTCTAGAGTCTTTCGTAATGTTACTGTTAACAATAGTGGAGGGAGTTTACGGATGCTACAAAAGGAAAGACGCTATTCACTCTCTCGGTCTCTTAATTAATGATTCGAATCTCGTTTATCATTGCGAGTTCTTCACTCTCTGGCTCCATCTTCTTCTGCCCGCAAGCCGCTTTTCCGACTATTCGTTCGCTACTTCCGGTCGTCCGCCCCCGCCAATAACACTACCTTCCTCTGTCTGTAATTAAATAACTTCAAGACACTATCCGTTCATTCGCCTCATCTATTTCTGCCTCTCTTCTGAAGAGAGACCTTTGATTCCGGCATGAGACAGATAGTAAATTAATTCAAAGAATTTGATGTGTGAAGTGATCGAGTTAAATCGAATTTGCTTTAAGGAATATCAGGGGAACTTGCATCTGCGAATGACAGCCCCTTGTGTCCAAAATTAAATATCATAAGGGGATGGAAAAAAATTCGATCAGGCTTAATCCCACCAGCAAAAGATTCGTCACGTAAAAATTGACTAAGTTAAGCAACCCCTCATAAAATGGAATCACACCTTTGTCTTTGGAGAATGACAATATTTGAGTGTGTACCAACCTTAACCCCTAAGTAGTTTATAGTAGTTCGTGAACTCGTTAAATACAATGACTGGTATACAACAGGTATGGGGAAATCAATTTTCATAAGGGAATTTAAAATGGTTTTTATAACAATAATATATTGAGAGAATAAAAATCAATAATAGTAATCTACAAGCGTACGCAGCCAATACATTCTGTTCGCAGAGATGCTTTTGTTTTTTATGCCTGTTTTTTGAACTTGTTTGTTTCTGTCATGGGACGCAGAATGACAGTCTATGTCAACTTAAGGTTTCCATAATATATATAATAGTAAAAGCCTTAAATTTGAATTATCAATATTAAGGTTAATTTTTCAATTGAACTACACCATGCCTCCAAGCTCGCTTTCTATTTTAAGTTCAGAAACACATAAGTGTAGAATAAAATAATGTTCAATTGATAATATCTGAAATTCTTTCGCATCAATTTTAAATCTTCGAAATTGTATAACAGAATGAAATTAATAATTGGAAAGTAATATTTTGGAAGTAAATATATTCAACGTTCTACTTAGGTTCATTGATCTCTTTTTCCAGTTAATGAGCTTTTTTTATTTTTTTATAACTTAAAATACTTGGGTAATAAAGAAGCCTTCAACATTTTTAGCCTTTGATGTTAGTTTCAGTAAAAATAATCAAAATGCTAAAACCCATTACAGTTAAAAATTTTCAATTTGAAGCAGCAGCGGAGTCTTTAACCTTTTTAGTTTATTGTATAAAGAAGTCTGAATGATTTCAACTATAATGAAAGTGGTATGAATCTCTCTTCTTTAATCTCTCAAAACTGTAAATTTGAAGGTATAATCTATTTCTATCAAACTGAATTCATTTAAAATATAATAATTTTAGTACAATATTGGTAGACTTTGTCATTCGGCCCCTAAAACTTTTAATGGACCTGTAAAAATAATACCCTGGAAATTTAGACGAAATCGGTTAGTAGAAAGACATGCTTCATAGCCCTTAAGGTTTCCCATTTAATTAACTTGTGAAAAGCGTTACTTACGAAAATGTGGGAACAAGATGTGAAAATGTAGTATTAGGGTGAAATAAAATGTTAAATTTTTTATTGGAAACACTTCAGCGAATGCATATTAACAATAACTTTCTAATTTTTATCCTCCTGAAACTATCATTCATTCACTCTCAAAAATCACCCCCTATGTAGTTAAATGAGAGTTTTGCAATATATTGAAGCTTATTAACTTTTTTTAACCATTTTTTTCCCTAGATGAATACTAATCTATGTACTATATATTTTTATTATCTTTCAACACAATCTTTTTTGTTGTTGGAAAATTTTCCATTGTTTAAACAATTGGCTTTTAGCGAGGAATTACAAAAAGATGGCATTTATATATCAGACGAGTTTGAGAATGAATAGATGAAGAAATAATGCATTTTTGAATAACATATTTTTCTGAAAGTTCAAACAATTTTAATGTGCTTAAATTTACATTGTTAGACCGAGAGCTCTAGAGGAACGTACTTTTTTCGCTATTTGATTATTTATTAGATGTTTCACTAGCATTTATTAATTTTTAAAATAATTATGTATTACCTGTACAATTTGTTTCTAGCAAGAAGTTAACAATTTCCTCGATGAAAATTCATCTTTTCGATTGAAAATTCAACTATTTGGTTGAAAATTCATCTTTTTGTGGAAAATTTAACTATTTTGTTGAAAATTCAATTATACGAGGGATATTAAATTATTAACTGAAAATTCAACTTTTCCATTTTTTGTTGAAGATTTACCTTTTTTAGTGAAAAATTCAACTATTTGGTTGAGAATTTATCTCTTCGGTTGAAAATTTATCTTTTTTTGGTAGAAAATAGAACTACTTAGTTGGAAGTTGAACTACTTTGTAAAAAAATTCATTTTTTTGGTAGAAGATTCATAATCTTATTAAAAATTTACCTATTTTATTGAAAATAAATTGTTTTTCTGCGAATTTAACCATTCCATTTTTGGTTGAAACATGATCTTTCTTCAATAAAAATTCAACTATTTGGTTGAAAATTCATGCTTTTGTGGAAAATTTAACTATTTTGTTGAAAATGATATTTTTAAACTTAAAATTTGTCTGTTTTAATTTAAAAATCAACTATTCAGTTAGAAAATTAACTTTTCTGTCAAAAATGCCTATTTTCGGGTTGAAAATGCCACTGCTTGGTAGAAAATTCGTCTTATTGGCTTGAAAATTCAACCATTTGGCTGACAGTTAGTCAGTTTGGTGAAGAGGGCAACAATTTTGTTAAAAATTCATCTTTTTTGGTTGAATTCAACTGTTTTTGATTCAAAATTAATATATTTTTCAGTCGCAAATGCAATTACTTGATTGGAAGTTGAATTTTTTTGAATTTTAGGTCACATTTTTCGTAAATTCCACATCTTGGGATCTGTTTAGCCGCTTCTTATTTTTAATGGTGGAAATTGATTGTATTGAAATATACTTTCATAAATAAAATACATCAGTACCAAGCATTGAAAACTGAAAATTAATCAATGTCACAACTTAAAAGTGGATCATTTTTAAATTTATATCGTTTCAAATTGAAAAATTTCTAATTTGAAGTGCTAAAAAATGGTACAATATCAATTTTGTAGCTTCCAATAATCTGCAATTTAGAATTCATAGCTCTCAAAACGTAAAAATTAAAAAAAAGATTTCTTTTCTTAAAACAAGAGTTTTATATTCAAGGCAATGGAAATTTAACCGAATGAAAATGAAACTTTGAAAATTGTACACATAGAATAGGAGCGTTCAAGGGTGAATATTTCTTAATTAGATACCTTCAAAATTGAAAAGTTCAGTTTCAACTTTACAAAAGTATCGTTTCAAATTTGCAGCATGATATAAAAATTAAAAATTTCGGGATTAAACATTCAAAATTACTCATTTAATACTGATACATATTTGAAATTCAACTATTTTGTTAAATAATAACTTTTAATTTGAATCCTGCAAAAAATTCCGAAAAAGCATTATAAATGAAAATTTTTGATGTGCCTTTCTAATCTTCCAAGCCCCTTTCCAAGTGAACCTGTGAAAAATGAAAAAAATTGTCTTAAAAATAAAACCATGCATTCAAAATTGAATTATTTTAAATTGGGCAATCTTCTAGAATGAACATTTTAAATTCAGTTTCTCTCAAATTACTTTTTTTGCATTGAATAAATTGTACAATTTAGAATTTGAATCATAGTACCGTAAACCGGTCCTAAGCGGCGCATTTGTGGGGAAAGTGGCGCAACTTAATTCTATATTTAAAACGCGATAATGCTTCTTTCATGTTTTTCAGTTGAAGTTTTAAAATTGTAAGCTGCAAGCCTTTATGTTTTTCATCAAGAAGAAGCTAATGTAGCATTCAGAAATTAAGAATCAAGGGTGCGCCGCTTTTCCCCACATGCGCCGCTTAGCCCCGGCTTACGGTAATCTTGTTTTACACTTGAATATCATTAATTGGCAATAGAATGTTTTTCGCGCGCTGTAGCGCGCGTTTAATATTGCTAGTGTTTAAAATAAACTTTTCGATAGATGATCTGATATTAATTAAAACTGTAATAATAATTTATGGAAAAATTGTATTTGTAACCACAAATCTCCAAATACAGGATGAACTCGTTAAAACATTTGAATGCAATTATTAGCTGTCGGTTTAGCGACACATCTGCGTCCTTTTAAGAGGCACGGAAATTTTTATCGGTGTTTCTGGATTACGCTCGCATTGCGAATCTAGCAGATTTTGAATATACCTCTGTTGAACTCTAGAACCATTCTGTACATACGATTGAATAATCGTTATGTAAATCCAATCGAAGCGTGAGTTCCACTTTCGAATACATCTATGTGCTGCGTACCTGCGTATCTATCCGCTACAAATTTTATATCCCCGAAATAAAATTAAAACGCGCCAGAAGTATTTATGTTACGATCCAGTAACTCAAGGGAGTTACATAAAGAGTTGCATGCACTAAAAAATATAAAAAATATGTGATGCACATCTGAAACTTTCATAAAATACACGGAGAGAACTTTTATGTCGACTTTTGTTATAAATGGGATCAAATTTAAACCATTTCTTTTATTAGTAATTAATAAATAATTGATAACAGTGCAGTTAATACTTATCAATTTGAAAATATCTTTGTTAAAGTTATCTTTGTTCGTAAGGATTTTCTAACACTGAGAAAGAACAATATATTATTGCAAAACTCGAGAATTTTATACCAATATCACTGTATTTCATTTCTCCACTCCTAAATGTCAGGGACTTTTTTCCCTTTGCCTCTTTTTTCCCCTTAATTTTTAAAAAATACCCAAAATCGAGAAGTTTCACTCAATTTTCCTCCTTTTTTTCACAAAGTTTCGAGTCATTGTTCAAGAATCATAAACGGAAATTCAAGACATTGGAAAACAAGACGCTTTGAAAGAGATTCTTTTTGATGATACCAATTGGTATCAATAACAGGCTGCACAGGCCAAAATGCTCTGAAAACAGGGGAAATAAAGAGATATTTTACCAAAATAGAGGAATAAATTGTTTTAAATGAAAGATGAATTCTCAACCAAAAAGTTGCAGTTTTAGAGAAAAAAGATGAGTTTTCAAGCCAAAAAAACAAATTTTCAACAAAAGAGTTGAATTTTCAACCAAGAAATACTAATCCTCGATGAAAAATGTAACAGTTGATATTTCAACGTTAAAACATCTCAATTTTAAATAAAAAATAGTTGAATTCAACCAAAAGTACAATTTTTCTACAAAACATTTGAATTCTCAAACAAAAATGATGAATTCTCAACCAAACAGTTGAATTTTTAATCAGAGAAGATGAACTTTCAAACCTAAAAGACGAATTGTCTACGAAAGAGTTAAATTTTCAACCAATCAGATGCATTTTCAAACAAAAAAGTTGAATTTTCAAACCCTGGATGAATTTTCAACAAAAGAGTTAAATTTTCAAGGAAGAAAGATTTTTTAATCAAGGAAGAAAAAAATTTTAAACAGATTGTTTAATTTTTAATCAAGTAGTTGAAATTTCAACCACAGAAGATAGATTCTAAATGAAAAATGTAATAGTTAATATTTCAACCAAAACAGATTTTAATTTTCAACATAACGGAATGTTAATCCAAATAGACTAATTTTTGACCAAATACTTGAATTTTGAACCAAGTAAGGCTTATCCTCAATGAAAAATGTAACAGTTGATATTTCAACCGAAAAACATATTAATTTTAAATAAAAAATAGTTGAATTTACCCAAAATTACAATTTTTCTACAAAACATTTGAATTCTCAAACAGAAATGATGAATTCTCAACAAAACAGTTGCATTTTTAATCAAAAAAGATGAACTTTCAAACCAAAAAGACGAATTTCCTACAAAAGAGTTAAATTTTCAACCAAACAGATGCATTTTTAAACAAAAAAGTTTAATTTTCAAACCTTGGATGAATTTTCAACAAAAGATTTAAATTTTCAACGAAGAAAGATTTCTCAATCAAGAATGAAGAAAATTTCAAACAGATTATTGAATTTTTAATCAAGTAGTTTAATTTTCAACCACAAAAGACAGATTCTAAATGAAAAATGTAATAGTTAATATTTCATCCAAAACAGATTTTAATTTTCAACGTAACAACGGAATTTTAATCCAAATAGACTTATTTCTAACCCAATAGTTGAATTTTCAACCAAGAAAGGCTTATCCTCAATGAAAAATGTAACAGTTGATATTTCAACCGAAAAACATTTCAATTTTAAATAAAAAATAGTTGGATTTAACCAAAAATGCAAATTTTCTATAAAACAGTTAAATCCGCAACGAAAAAAGATTACTTCTAAACCAAACAGTTGCATTTTTAATTAAAAAGATGAATTTTCCAACAAAAAATTTCGAATACAAAATGTAATAGTTAATTTAACATTCATGTTATTTTGTTGACCAATGTAATAAATAAATTTCATGAATTTAAATTGTGTCGATTAATTGTTTAAATAATTTTTGGAGAAACGAGAAAAATCTACCTCGGCCCGGATTTGAACCGGGAACGCCACTTTACATGAGTGAAGCGTTGACCAATTACGTCACCGGGGCCACAATAGATCGTTTCATATTTCACCTATATTTTGCAGGATGACACAGATCTGTATCTCTTTTACCCTATGAATTTTAGTGACTAGTTCCAGTCTGAATAAATTCACTGAATCTGAATTTTAATCCAGATAGATGAATCCTTAACCACATGGTAGAAATTTCAATCAGAAAATACTAATTCTCAATGAACAATGTAATAGACTAATAGACAATGTAATAGAACAATGAGTGTAATAATGAATGTAAGTGAACAACGTAATAGCCAAATTCTGAATGAAGAATGTAATAGTTAATATCTCAACTTAAACAGATTTTAATTTTCAACATAACAGTGGAATTTTAATCCAAATAGATGAATTTTGTATGAAAACCAAAAAATGATGAATTTTGAAACCAAAATGACAAATGTCAAATAAAGTAGTTGAGTTTTCAACCAAGAAAGATTTTTTTGTCAAGAAAGAAAATTTTTTGTTTAAATTGATGAATTTTGAATCAAGTTGCTGATTTTTCAACAAAAAAAATTGAATAAAAAATATAATAGTTTGATATTTCAACCAAAACCGATTTTAATTTTTGACATTACAGTAGAATTTTAAACCAAATAGATAAATTTCTAACCAAATAGTTTAATTTTCCATAAAAAAGACTATTTCTCAATGAAAAATGCAATAGTTGTTATTTCAACAAAAAAATATGAAATTTTTGTATAAAAAATAGTTGAATTCAACCAAAAAGATATATATGCTACAAAACAGTTCAATCCTCAACCAAAACAATTTAATTTTCAACCAAACAGTTGCATTTTTAACCAAAAAAGATCGAATTTTCATCAATAGATATGGATATTCAATCCACGATGACGCATTATCAACCAAGAAAGATTTTCTAGCCAAGAATGGAAAAAAATATCCGCCAAAAATAACAAGCAAAAAAGTAGCGTATTGGGACACTAATAAAGTATAATTAATTTGGAGCTGATTATTATATGGCTTGGTTTTACATACATGTTAGCAAACTACGTATTTGAAAACAAAATTATCTTCATAATATTGTTACTTTCGTGAATAATCATTAAAAATGTTTTTTTTAGCCAAGATTAAAAAATGTTTTGAATATCTGAGAGCTTTCATTAGATTAAAATACATTAGAAAAAACTTTAAAATCCAAGGAAACGAGAACAGAAAAAGTAGGGTTTTCAAATATTTTTAAAATTAT
>JAUMHM010000031.1:41217344-41259741 GCA_032362435.1 Melikaiella ostensackeni | reverse complement strand
GAGAAACATCCTGAAGTTTGGCATATGGAGGACTGCTCTCTCCATAGATGAAATGATGGCCAAATCGTATGCAAGAATATCATTGAAACAATTCATTCGAGGCAAACTCATACGATTTGGCCTGAAATTCTGGGATCTTTGCACTTCAGATGGTTTCGTATTATGTCTTGACTCATATTGTGGGAAAAATTCAAAAATTGTAGTGAAATTCAGTAAATGCGCATTAGGTTCTCGCGTAGTGATGAATTTGTTACAACCATTTTTGAAGGAGACTGCTGCGGGAAAGATATCTTAATTTTATATTCACTTTGACAATTATTTCACAAACTTGGATCTCATTGAGCATTTGAGGAAGCTGGGATTGAAATGTACAGGTACGATCAGAGACAATAGGGTGAAAAAGAATGTCATAGATAAGAGAGCTCCAAGAGGCGAGCATGTCGTGAAACATGAGAAAAATAGCGGCATGAACAACATAACTGTAGTAGATTCGAAGCCAGTTTCGATAGTTTCCACTGCTGCAAGATTAACTCCTTTATTATTTTTGAAAAGGTACAGTTCACAAGCACGATCCAAAGTGAAGATACCTTTCCCGAAAGCCTTCCATCTCTACAACAAGTTTGTGAGAGGAGTCCCAAGTGCGAATTGCCGGTACTGGAAATACGGCCCAATACTGGACCAGTCTTGGTAGCCAAAAGTCGGCCAATGTTACTGGACCGATATCAGCGATCAAATCGGCCCAGTGCTGTCCCAGTACTGGCACAGTACATTGGCATTTCAAATTTGCCAAACTTCCGCCGAAGCTTGGCCCAGAAATGATCCATTACTGGGTCCGAAGTCAGTATTATTCTGGCAAACCAGGTTGGAAGTCAAAAAGCCAGATTCCGGCCCAGTAATGGCCCATTTACAAGGCCAAATGTCGGTATTACTCCGATAAAGCATGTTAGAAGTAGAAAAGCAAGAGTCTGAACCAGCAATGGCACTTTACTGGGTCGAAAATCGGTATTACTCTGGACAGTTAACTAAAGCTGTAGAGTCATAGTCTATTCGTCACCATTACGAGTAAAAGTAGTACACAAAGTTCACCCGAAAAGCATTTTTTTTAAGAAAAATATCATGTAAAAATATTATCAATTATACAAATCCCGAGAGCTAAATGAAGGAAAAAGAATAAATGATAGCGACACCAGTGATGAAAGTGAGCAGCCTCCAAAGAAAATATTTAATGTGTCATCCACTGTGTCCACATTTGATTTTAATTGCTCATCGGATAATAGTTTCAGAAAAAACGACGGAACTTTCAGCGATGATGCGGTCTCCCGTGAGTAAGTAACATTGTTTACTTTTTTTTTACAGTAATCATAAAAATAACCGAAGCCTGTCATCTGTCAATTGCGGTTTATAGGTAATGTTTCTCTTTTTATTTTTATAAATGATCCTTCGTAATTTATTATAAGAGTCTTTTGCGTACAGTATTATTACTCGCTCATTCTAGTTTGATGGTAAACATAGCGTTAATTATTAAGACTTTCCGAATAATTTGAAAAACATAATTCTAACCTAAGATTCATTTTTCACAGAAGAAATTACCGCCTTCATTTGGTGTTTTTTGCGTTCTCAGACATAGTAATTGAGACAATAATTTTGTTTATTATAGTATATGTACATCGTAGAACTAAATAAAAGCACCAGAATATGTCGTAATTTTAATTCTATATTATTTACAGGTGATTAAAGAGATTTTAAGAGATTACATATTATTTAAAGGGGATTTCAAAAGATGTTAAATGGTTTCGGGGGATTAGAAAATACTTCAAAATATTTTTAAGAGATTTAAAATTTTGTTATCAGAATTTATAATTAATTAGAACTAGCGAATAAAATTATAATAATAACAATATATTTTTTTCAGGAATCCTTGATCCAGTGCGTGCTTCAAGGATCCACATCCATGTCAGAAGGTATCCGAAATTGCCTGCCTTTTTTCATGAGAAAAGAAATTCAACTTCAGTACACTGCAACTGGACGAAACGTGAAGGGCGTCAGGAAAGACAATTTCGGTGAAGCTGACACCTACCAATTTATGGCAGGTATATATGTATAAGAACGAAACCCTTAGGGATATTTAAAAATATCTTCAATATATGTCATATATTTCATATATTTCCAATTCGACAACTTCTCTTTATCGAACAAAACTTTTTAAAATCTTGTAGTTTGCTTACTATCCAATTTTAAAGTTGATTAATTTGTGAGATAAAAAAACTTCGAATTAAAATTTTTTTTTTAAATAACTAAAGTCTTAATTTCAATTTAAATGTTTGTTGCAGATGTTTTATGCCACTTTCTGCAAGTGAATTTGAAGGATGTGCTTGTGAAAACCGGAAAATGGTTGTCAGGAGCAGTGGACAGGGAAGTCGGAAGGAAGGAACGTCTCAGAATGAGCTTATAAGTCTACGTCAATTTTTTTAGCAATAAACGTACTTCAATTCAAACTTCCTGTTCATTTCTTTTAATTATAAGAAAATTCCAAGTTCGCACCAACTTGACGCTCATTTTTGGGCAATTACTTTTATGTAGAGTTGAGCCAATACTGGCAGCCACTGATGGGCAAGTGAAGGCGGTCAAGTATTGGCCGCCAAGTGCACCCCCTACATATAATTTTGGTAATGGGCCATTAACATATGCGGATCTCGGGCCAATACTGTCAATCAGTGACGGGCAAGTGAAGGCGGCCAAGTGCAGCCCCTAGATAACATTTCGGTAATGGGCCATTAACACATGCAGATCTCGTGCCAATACTAGCAGCCAGGGACGGACAAGTGAAGGCGGCCAAGTGGCAGCCAAGTCTTGGCCGCCAAGTGCAGCCCTTAGATATCATTTCGGTAATGGCGCAGCACTGGCGGCCAAGTTTCGGCAACATATTTGCCAGTACTGGGCCATTGTTGGGCTGTTTATGATTTCGCACTTGGGGTTGATCCCCATGATGGACACTGCAGTAATATGCTTCCAAGCATTCGTTCGAGAAAATGGACTTGATCGTAGTGATCGTAGTGAGGGTCCAGTCCTAATACCTTTTGGGTCGAAAAAAAAATTATGAAAAAAAAAATTCCCAATTTTTTGGTACTTTTCTTCAAATTTGGCGCCAGATTGGATTTCCTACTGGACCAAACTCAATACTGGCCACCGATTCTTGAAGAGCATACCCAAAACTGTAAGGAAACATGATTTTCGTTTGGAATTTTTTTTTCGGTCATGAGAATGAGGCGTGAACTTTAGTTAAAAAATCTGCCCGTTTCGCGGACACATTCTCATCGCGCACTTCGCGCTCGGTGTTATATGTTCTTCATGTACAAATTTATTTTGTTTTTGATTTTAAATGAGAAAAGAAATTTAATTACTTAAGGCTCTATCGGCCTTAAGGAATACATTCTCATTACAATATTCGCGCTTTGCGCTCGATTTTCTGCGCTCGCCGTACAATATATACAAATAAATAGTTAAAAGGGCAATTTAAAAAATTATCTTGATTTGCGATTGGTCTTATGAAGAAATGTTTAACAGAAATTTTATTTAACCTGTTAATAGCACAAATTCTACTTTTTTGACTATTGTTTTCTTATCTCGCGTCGTATGGCTCAAGAATAAAAATATAAAAATTCCAATACTAATTTTTTTACTTAAAATACAAACTGTGCCTCCCACCAGAAAATATTTAGAGGCAAGGTTACAGGTCTTCGTAAAAGCAACGATTTTGATACCTCAACTTTCTTTCGTATTCCGCGTTATTTAGTTCAAAATTTGAATTTTCGATTTTTCAAGAAAATTCGAAAAATTGTTATGACAATCTTGTAGGGCTTCCAAAAAAAAAAGTTTTCCGTTTCCTGACTGTTTTTCATATCGTGCATTGTTTGGCTTAAAATTCTTATTTTCGTTTCTTTTTTCAAATTTTGGAAAAGCTATAACTCTCACAATTTTCTTTTTAGCGAAAAAAGTCATGAAGGTGAATTGTTCGACTTTCCGAGTACTGTGAATATCCGTACATGGAATTTGTAAATCTGAAAAAAGTAGTCTCAAAAATTTTTAAAATGCTCCCACTTTTTGAATTTTTGTCCGAATTGGCTGGCTAACAAAATTAGCCTTCATTTCAGGACACTCAGAGAGTATACCAAATGCTAATCCAATCGATCAATTCTTTTGAAAGTTATCGTGCTCACAAACTAAAAATCTAGACACACACACACATCCGTAAAAACATGTTTTCCGGGTTTAGGAGGTCTCAAAACGTGGACATTTGACAAAAATGGGGAGGGGGGGGGGTCAAATTTTACACAAATCTAATACATTATCTGATGAGAATGTAAAAATATTCCAATACTTTTTTCTATACTTAAAAAACAAACTATGCCTCCTACCAAAAAATGTATAGGAGCAAGTTTTCAGGTCTTCGTGAAAGCAACAATTTTGATATCTCAAATTTCTTTTGTATCCCGCGTTATTTGGCTCAAAATTTCACTTTTCGATTTTTCGAGAAAATTCAAAAAGTTGTTATAACAATCTCGTAGGGCATTCAAAAAGCAATGTCTTTCCTCTCTTGACTTTTTTTCATATCGCGCGTTGTCTGGCTCAAAATTTTCATTTTCGTTTCTTTTTTTGAATTTTGTAAATGCTATAATTCTCGAATTTTTTTTTTATCGAAGGAAGTCATGAGGATAAATTGTTCGACTTTTTGAGTACTATGAAGTGCAGTGCATAGAATTTGCAAATTTGAAAAAAAGTGGTATGAAAAATTTTCAAAATGCTCTAACTTTTTGAATTTTTGTCCAAAATAGCTAGCTGACGAACTTGACCTTCGATCTATGACACTTAAGGAGTATACCAAAAGCTAATCCAATCGGTCAATTCTTTAGAAAATTATCGTGCTCACAAACTAAAAATCTACAGATACACACACATGCAGATAGACACATTCGTAAAAACATGTTTTTCGGGTTCAGGGGTCTCGAAACGTGGACATTTGACAAAAAAGGTGGGGGGAGGGCAAATTTTACACAAATCTAATACATTCTCTGATGATGTGGTGAAAAATTATCCTGATTTACGATTGGTCCTATAAAGAAATGATTAACAGAAATTTTATTTGACCTTCTGAAAGCACAAATTCTACTTTTTTGACAATTTTTTTCTCATCTCGCGTCGTTTGGCTCAAAAATCAAAATTGAAAACTTCCAATACTATTTTCTATACTTCAAACACAAACTATGCCTCATACCAGAAAATGTTTAGAGGCAAGTTCACAAGTCTTTGTAAAAGTAACAATTTGGTATCTTAACTTTCCTTCGTATTCCGCGTTATTTAGCTCAAAATTTGAATTTTCGATTTTTCGAAAAAATTCAAGAAGTTGTTATGACAATCTTGTAGGGCTTCCAAAAAGAAACGTTTTTCTTTCCTTGACTTTCTTTCATATCGTGCACTGTTTGGCTTAAAATTCTTCTTTCCGTTTCTTTTTTTTGAATTTTGGAAATGCTATAAGTCTCGCAATTTTCTTTTTAGCAAAAAAAGTCATAAGGATAAATTGTTCGACTTTCTGAGTACTAAGAATATCCGTACATGGAATTAGTAAATTTGAAAAAAAAGTTATCTCAAAAATTTTGAACATGCTCCAACTTTTTGTATTTTTGTCCAAAATGGCTGGCTAACGAACTTGGCCTTCATTTCATGACACTCAAAGAGTATACCAAAGACCAATCCAATCGGTCAATTCTTTCGAAAGTTATCATGCTCACAAACTAAAAATCCACAGACACACACACAGACAGATAGACAGGCATACAGACAGACACATTCGTAAAAACATGTTTCCCGGATTCAGGGGGTCTCAAAACTCCTATAAGAATATGTCCTTTTCAAATTAAAATGCATAACTTCTTTGAAAAGTGTCAAGGGACCAACGCCGTTCAGCGAGAAAAATTTATAGGCGGTTATACCTGTAGAATCCGGCCCCTCGATTGGTGTAGATCGCAAGAAAATTCTCGAGAATCGCAAGTCGCAAATCATTATTTAAAATTCACTAAGCGTTGAACGACCGTCAATGATGAAAACAGCGAACGAGAATGTATTTGTTAAACCCAATGCAGCTCGAACAAACGGAAATTCACAATTATCAAATTAAAGCTTGTCAATGCTTTTACCTTTAATTTAAGAAGGTTTAGGCATAAATGTGGGGAAAAGTACAGAGATGATGTTCTTCGGAAGTATAGAGCCTTAATTTGAAATGATTTTGATCACAGATTTTTTTAGAATTCCTTATAAATACCAAGTAATATTGCAGTTTCGAGTGAAGTACAGAAAGGTAATTACTTTCAGGTCCAATATATTAGATATACGATACACGATATAGATCTTTTGAAACTCAAAACCTCTTCCTTATTCCTGTATTGGAAAAGTAATTTGATCACTCTAAGGCAAAGTAGTGTTGCGTTCCCTCTTCTGGAAGGTAATTACATTTTCTGAGAGGTAAGAAAGGCAAATTCAATAAAACACCATTGATGCCTATGTGTTACCTTACCTTAGTGAACTTAAAACTGAGTCATGAAAATATTTATTGCAGGGGGCAGAGTCAAAAAATTTTTTTATTTATTTCTTACCACTCCTAATTACTTTTCGTTTGTTGAAAAAAGAATAAGCAAATGTTTCGATAATGACAACAAATTATTTAGAACATTTAAACCCTAAAGAAATTGAGGACTGAGAAAAAATTCTTTTTTCAATTCTGTATAACTCTTCCAGACTTTATTCAGTTATGAATTTGAACAATGATCATGGTGGTCACTGACCGGAAAAACTGGAAATACCATGAATTAGCCTGGAATGTTTAGCACCGGGAATTTTTTGGAAACCTGGGAGTTTTCCAGATTTGTTTTTAACTTTTGCAATAAATATCGTCTCGCTCTTCGAAAAAATGTGTTTGGAATTGCGCTCAGTGTTATCAATCATCTCCGTTAAAATATTGAAGATCATTTTATACTTAAGATTTTAAAGTTAATGTTTCATTTAAAAATTAATGAAGATGATGTTCTCAGATCCCCAGAAAACCCCCCTCGCAGTGACACACATCTGAATTTACGTTGTGGGGTGTTGTAAATTTTTGTTCATCCTCTACCGAGAAAGATCGAATAATTTCCGCAGTAGAGAAAGTTGTTGACCGCACTGATTTTTTAACAACTTAATAAATGGACGGATGATTTTCTCACGTTCCTGGACAACCACCCTCGTAGTAACACAGATCTGAAACCACCTTCGTAGTAACCGATTGGAATTGGGTGCTAAAAATGGTTATTTCTCCTCTCCTAAGAATGATCTAGAAATTTTGGAAGTGATGAGAGTTGTTGCCCTCACTGATTTTTTTATCAACTCAATAAACCAGAGATAATATTTTAACATCGTCAGAAAACTACTCTTGCACTGGAACTGCTTTGAATTGATTTTGAGGGGTATTAGAAATTTTTGTTCATCTCCTTCCAAGAAAGATTGACAAACTTTCGCATTAATGAAAGTTGTTGGTTTATTCGGATCCATGTCACTAGGAGGGTGGTTTTCTGGGGACTTGGGAAAATCATTCCTCTTCCTATTGAGTTGTTGAGAAAATTAGTGCGGCTAACAACTTACACTGCTGCAAAAATTTTTCAAACTTTCTAAGCAGGGGATAAGCAAAAAGTTGTTAAAAATGTCAATGCAGCCAACAAATTACACTACTGCCAAAATTTTCCGATCCCTTTTAGTAGGGGATTTGGTGAGTTGGTGAAAATATCAGTGAGGCCAAAAACATAGCTTACTGCAAGAATTTTTCGATCTTTCTTAGTAGGGACAAATGAAAATTTACAACACCCCTTAAAGTAAATTTCGATCCGTGTCACTGCGATGTTGGTTTTCTGGGGATGTAAGAACATCATCCCTCTGTTTGTTAACTTGTTGAAAAATCATTGCGGCCAACAATTTTCAGTACCTCGGAAATTTTACGATCATTTGTAGTAGGGGATGAACAAATATTTCTAACACCTCTCGAGGCAAATTCAGATGTGTATGACTGCTAGGGTGTTGTTGGGTGGATGATAAAACATCAATCCCTAGTACATACATTGAAATAATCCAAAAATCAATGCGACTAACAGCTTTGATGACTTGAAAAGTTGGTCGATTTCCCTAAGTAGAAATGAAAGAAAATTGCTGACATCCCTGAAATCACGTTTACGCAAGTATTCATGTGGGAATGGTTTCTTAGGCATGTTCCAAACGCATCTCTTGAAGAATTGCGTTACAAAAGAAATTATTGTGTTCTTATTATTCTTCGAAATAATTATATTTACCTAAGTACAACAGGAGAAATTAAAATACGGCCCCAAAAAATCATTTCAGAGTAATTGCATTTTGGTCGTTGTTTTTTTTGTTGTTGTAACAAAAGCAGCCTGCACAGGGCTAACCCTCTGGAAACATTCGTCACGCAATCCTCTATCGTCATTTTTGAACTTATAAGATTTGTTAAGTGCACCAGTCCCTGGTCTTCTCTAATTTATTTTTTCTTAACCTTAATTTTGAATTTGCCCTGTTTGATCTGACTTGTTATGGAGAGCCTTGATAAGTTGATTCGTGTTTTACTAGAGCTAACGATATACAATACGTATTGTTAACTTTTCTTTTGGTTACTTGTCGAAGTCGCGAAGAGTCCCGTGTGGACGCCGCGCACAAAACTTTCAAAGCCTGGAAATGCATTAGAGTTTCGTCTTTTTTGTTGGGATCGTAACTCCCACAGTCGGAGCTTTTGAGTCCGATTTGTAATTCACCGAGTCAAGAGCAAACTACGGCCAACATTGGCTTAACAAGTGGCAAGATAAAGTTGGAATGTAAAAGTTTCCACCTCCTCCAGCAACTAAGCTAGCAAACACAAAAAAAGGGTAGCATATGATAAAGCTAAACGGCCTCGCGTTGCTAGTTAAGTAATACAGAGTTTCTCTTATTTTATTACCTCTGTACAATTTCATTATTCAAATGAAATACTAGAACCAACTTATTCTCTTTCTTCGCATGCCTCTATTCCAATGACTTCGTTGAATCAAGTTTTGTCTGAGTGGTGAGTCTGAAAGTTTCGAATTTAAGTAAACGAGGGCGAGTAAACGATATTAAGCATTGGACTGCAACTTTCAATCCAATTGAGGGGTTGACGAACCTTTTACGCTCTCCAATTTATGACTATCCGACAATATTAATTTTAAGGCGAAAGCCTCGAGGGAAACCATTCGAGACTTGATTATGCCAGGACTTATCCGACCAACTGATTTATAAGTTTGCGCTGGGTTAGAGGTGATCTTGTAAAACATGCTCTATTGAGTTAAGGAATTCCCTTAAAGCGATTTTCAACAATTTTCAGAGGTTTTGGTTTTGTTTCAGGTTTAAAACAACGAGGGTCTACTGAAGCTCCGAGAGGAGGTGAGTAACGCAATTTATACATTCTTCGACCTTGCATTTCATCGTCGAGATTTAATTTTATATAGAAATGAAATCTAATGAAATTTAGGAGTAAACTACTGTTAAAAATGTATTGTAATTTCGAAGTATACGCGCCGCTTACCCTACAATTATTGCAATTTTACGCTGCAATACCGGTATTGCAATATTGCCTTAACCCGTCTAGCGGAAGAGTGACTCTCTATTTAAGTAAGATAAGACACCTTGCTAGTTTAGTCCGTAACGCACTCGGCTTAGAGCCTGACGGTTAGGGTTTGCTTCTCCGTGTCTGCGAATTTCGATTTTTTTAAATATTCTTCCACAACATTACATTACATGTATGGTAATGTTACAATACATCTATGGCAATATTATAGTACATGCATTTGAAAACTACAATATCATGTATTGGAACATTACCTTGCCTCTCGGAAATACACTTCCAGTAAAGTTTGAACAGAAATTTTTAACAGTATATGTAAGTTTTGCAATTGGTGTGCATCGCTACCGAATAACGTTATTCCAATCACTTTGTACATAATTCATCCGCTGTACCAAGTAAAATCCAATTTTCTGATTGAACTGCCTGAAAGATGGGACCAATTGGCACAGCGCAAATATACGAATGTGCTTTGTGAAGGTTTATATGCAATGTTGGCACTCATTATGAAGCAGACAAATTTGTGGCTCGTTATGGACGGCTTAGCGTATGCATCAAGCAACCCAAATGTGTGGCAGTTGGCAGTGACGAATATCTAAATTTTCAGTGCGTATGGCGAATCGTGATACAGGGGTGGCCTTTTAAGCCACTCATGCATCACAATTTGAGGCTGCGCTTTAAAAACACCGCCAATGTCACTCCCTTCTGGTAAAGTCATATCAAAATCACACAAGGTGAAATGAAACCTCTGAATATCTCTGAAAATCTCGCATTTTTTTCCGAAAGGTTGTTGCATTCTTTTCACTTTTTTAAACAAGTTAAACAAAATTAAAATGGGTAATATCAAATTTTCGATAAAGCGGGTATTTTATTTCATTTGAAGGATCATAGTCAGTTCCCTATCCTGCTTTTTTCCCTACTTTTCCTCTATTTTTTTTCAAAATCCCCTATAATCCCTAAATTTGAGAATTTTGGCCACTTGCTTCCCTTTTCTTCCTTTTTTTTTGAAGGTTCCATTAATTTTTTTAATTGGAACCTATAATATTCAAAAAATTAGCGTCACAATCTATACTCGTGCAGCTATATGAACAATCCGACTATGAAGAAAATAGAAAATTTAGAAGAAATTCAATTGGAAACTATTCAAATTTGAAGACCTTCATCAAATAATTCTTTAAACTGGCAATTTGAGAAAAATTTAGAAGCTTTCAAGTTTAGAAGCTTTTAAATTTAAAAACATTTAAATTCTAATCAATTTTAATAATATTCACAGATACCTTACAAAATATTTCTTTGTCTGCTTAAGCCCTAAATATCTCAATTTCGAAATTCTAGATTCAATTTCTGTAATAAATATGAATGTATAATATTCACTAAATAATAATGTTCTTAATTTTTTTGAAGGTGGTTTTCTCGAGGATCCAAAGGCTCTAGTAAAAAAAAACTTACAAAGTTGAAGCTCTTTAATTCATGAAAGAAGCAGGAACTACTTCATTAAAAATTTTTAATTTGAAAGGATCTGCATCTGAAAAAAGTAGAAAATTTAGAGGGAATTCAATCTGAAACTATTCAAATTGAAATACCTTTACCAAGAAGTTATTCGAACTCGCAATTTGAAGAAAAATTTGAAAGCTTTTAAATTTAGAATCTTTAAATTGAAAGTTTTTTAATCTGAATGAATTTTAATAATATTTAAGGATATATTGAATAATATTTCTTTGTCTGTGTGAGCCCTAAATATCTCAATTTCGAAATTTTAAATTTAATTTCTGCAATAAATATAAATGTATAATATTCACTAAATAATAATGTTCTTAATTTTTTTTAAAGTGACTTTCTCGAGGATACAAAGGCTCTAGTTAAAAAAAAAACTTACAAAGTTGAAGCTTTTTAGTTGATGAAAAAGCAGGACCTCCTTAATTAAAAATTTTTTATTTGAAAGGATCCGCATCTTAAAAAAGTAGAAAATTTAGAGGGAATTCAATCTTGAACTATTCAAATTTGAATACCTTTACCAAGAAGTTATTTAAACTCGCAATTTGAAGAAAAATTTGAAAGCTTTTAAATTTAGAATCTTTAAATTAAAAGTTTCTAATCTGAATGAACTTTAATAATATTTGAGGATATCTTAAATAATATTTCTTTGTCTGCGTTAGCCCTAAATATCTCAGTTTCAAAACTTTAAATTCAATTTCTGCAATAAATATAAATGTATAATATTCACTAAATAATAATGTTCTTAACTTTTTTAAGGGTGACTTTCTCGAGGATCCAAAGGCTCTAGTTTGAAGAAAACTTACAAAGTTGAAGCTCTTTAATTCATGAAAAAAGCAGGAACTCCTTGATTGAAAATTTTTAATTTGAAAGGATCCGCATCTTAAAAAAGTAGAAAATTTCGAGAGAATTCAATCTGAAACTATTCAAATTTAAATACCTTCATCAATTAATTCTTTAAACTCGCAATTTGAGAACGATTTAAAAGCTTTTAAGTTTAGAAGCTTTTAAATTTGAAAACATTTAAATTCTAATAAATTTTAATAATATTCACAGATACCTTAAAAAATGTTTCTTTGTCTGCTTTAGCCCTAAATATCTCAATTTCGAAACTTCAAATTCAATTTCTGTAATAAATATAAATGTATAATATCCACACAATAATAATGTTCTAAATTTTTTATCCACAGGCTGAAAAACTACCAAATTTGGAAGCCTTTGATTCAATTACATTAAAATTTGAAAAATGTCTAACTAAAAAGTTTCAAAATTGAAAAATGAAATTCAAAGGCCATCAAATAATTCAAAAGCTTGCAGATTCCAAAGGTTCCGGATGAAGAAAATACAAATTTGAAGCTTTTTGAATGATAATAAAGTGTAGAAACTCGTAAAATGAAAATTTTGAATACGAAAGGATCCGCAATAAGCATGCATGATTTTTAATACAAAAATTTGGAAACACAAAATTACAAATGAAGGGTGGTAGTACAGAACTATATAAGTAACATTTTTATTGTAAATTGGTTTATTACATAAAAAATTCTTTAAAAAGTGAATACACATTGTGGTAAAAAATTTTTTTCGAAATATCATTTTTTTTATACAATAATTTTGGAAAATAATACTGTGATTTGGCAATCTTGAATTTTTATTTTCTCGGAACAGAATAATTTTAATTTTTTTTAACTTTTCTTTAATACTTTTTTAATTTTCGAAAAATATTTGATATAAAGAATCCGGCGATACATTCGGTCTTGCAATCAAAAAATAGAAAAATCAAAAGAAGCCAAATTTCCCCTATTTTTCCTACAATGAAACTGCTGAACCACTGTGATCCCTACATTTATTTCAAAAGCTCTATGCATTACTTGACATCAAGTATACAAAATATAATTGTATAATTATCCTGGAAATTGGGTTCAATTAAATAAAGTAATGTTTAATTAAAGATTGATAATGATATTGAAGCAATCCTTCCAACTCATTGGAAATAATTTAAATGTTAGACGCGACCGGGAATAAAGCAGCGAACATGTACATAACATGTAAAAATTTTCTTCATTTGGGCTGGACATTTTAAATGGCATACCTGCAAATATTGTTACATTTTTGTTTGGCTTTTTTAAAATTCGGAATTGAAATAACTTTGTGTTTTTAATTTTGAACTGAATAAATTCTTCTTTCAACACAATAGCACATTATTATGTAGTTTAATAAAAAACAAATATTTCATCCACTTTTAATTAAAGCAGATTTATGGAGCGCTTCGTGCAGTACAAATACGCTGATCCTCTATATCGGTTGTAAAGAGCAAACAGTAATTACGAAGAGCCGAAGTCGCGGGATTGCGAAAGTTTAAATTATCATGCTCGGGAGGGGCGGGAATTTTTCATTTTCGTCGTTTATGGCATTGAAGTAGAGTATTTATGTCAAGTTGTATGCATTTGCGAAATATATAATAGTTTGCAGATATTTCGTGTTTGAATTTGATTTTCGTATCTAATTTTGTTAATTGGAATCAAAGAGTGCGAATGTGGATAGTCATGGTGTTGGGAAACTTTAAATTATCCTGTCCAGTGAGAGAGAATCCCGCGGGAATAACTCGGATTGGCCGAGTCTGATTAGTTTGGCGGTCTCTGGTCATTTTATCTCTTCTTCTGTGGCGATACGCCGTCCTTTCTCAGTTTAGTGCTGAATGCGGAGAGAATGTAACTACTGGCCGGAGATAGTTTTCTTTTCGAAAACAAGTGCCAACTGGAAAAACATGCTGCTCTGGCGACAACGACACCCTCTTCTTCCAAACTGCAACCCCATTCCTTTCACATACGCACAAAGAAGAAAAAGAAACTCAATTTAAGTCGATTTTCAGCAAGAAAAAGTCCTGGAAGGGATAAGATCGTGTCTTATTCGCGAATGAAAAAAAAAATAATAAGTCAAAGGAGACGTGAGTTGAAATATAGAATTTGCAGAAATCAGAAGAACAAATAGCATATCGTGAAAAGCTATATAAATATTTAAGACATCATAAAGTAGACTTGTGCATGGGTAATTCTACGGGATAGCATCTTCAAGAGTGCATCTGAAGTGTGCGGTACGACGACCGTAGGAAGAAATCCTGGAGATGCTTGGTGGAATGATGAAATCTGCGTGGCTGTTAGCCAGAAAAAGCTAGCGTACTCAAGAAAGCTGAATATTGAAGGTTTTAGCAATGAGGAGAGGACTAGACTAGCAAATGATTGTAGGGATAAAAACAGAAAAGCAAAGATTGTAGTCGAAGAAAGCAAGGATAACATCAGAACAGAAGAAGATAAAGAATGCAAAATGATTTTGAAGGAAATAAGAAAATATTTTGAAAATGGGTTGAGAAAATTAAGAAAAGAAGTACTAGCACTGAGTTAGGCAGAGTTAAGAATGCTGATTGTGAAATGGTATGGTATACAGACAAAATGAAAAACTGTATGACTTTTTCATGAATTTGTATGGAGGTCAAGCTACGAAACATAACAACTGTGACACAGGAGAGGATACGTTAGACGAACCCGTTGTAGCTGGCGAAAGAAGAATCGATATCCGCGACATTATATCCGTAAATCAAGTAACTAAAGAATTAAGCTTGCTGATGGGGATGGTATCACCGCTGAAATGCTCAAGAGCGGTGGCGGATATTTGTTGGCGTAGCTGAGTTAAATTTTCAACCAAAGAGATCAATTTTCAACAGAAAAAAATAATCTTTGACAAATTAGTTCTACTTTTGACAAAGTAGTTGAATTTTCAAGAAATTATATGAACTCTCAACCAAAACAGATTTATTTTCAACCAAACAGTTGCATTTTCAAGCCACAAAGATGAATTTTCTACAAAACAGTTGAATTGTAAATACAAAAATACGAGTTCTCAATAAAAAAAAGCTAATTTTCAATGAAAAAGACGAATTTTTAACCAAATAGTTGAATTTTCAACCAGAAAGTGAATTTTTAACCAAAAAGATTAATTTTCTACCGAAGAAGAAGAAGTTTCAACAAAATACATAAATTTTCAAACAAATAGTTGAATTTTGAATTGAAATGATCAATTTTCGACCGAATATGGAATACACAAAATTTTCAGATAAAAAAATTAATTTTCAACCGAAAAAAGACGATTTTTTGAACAAAAAAGTTAAATTTTCAACTAGAGAGATAAATTTCCAACAAAAAAAAAATTTTCAACAAATTAGTTCCACTCTTGACTAAGTGATTGAATTTTCAACAATTTATTCGAACCCTCAACCAAAACAGATTAATTTTCAACCAAACAGTTGCATTTTCAAGCCACAGAGACGAATTTTCTACAAAACAGTTGAATTTTGAACACGAAAATACAAGGTCTCAATAAAAAAAGCTAATTTTCAATAAAATAGACGAATTTTTAACCAAATAGTTGAATTTTCAACCCAAAAAAATAATTTTCTACCGAAGAAGAACTTTCAACAAAATACATAAATTTTCAATCAAATAGTTAAATTTTCAACTGAAAATGATCAATTTTCAACCAAATATGGAATACTCAATATTTTCAGCCAAAAAAATTAATTTTCAACCAAGAAGAAGAACGATTTTTTTAACAAAAAAAGTTAAATTTTCAACTACAGATAAATTTTCAACAAAAAAAAAGAATCTACAAAAAATTAATTCTACTTTTAACCAAGTAGGTGAATTTTCAACAAATTAGTTGAACCCTTAACCAAACCAGATTAATTTTCAACCAGACAGTTACATTTTGAAGCCACAAAGACGAATTCTCTACAAAACAGTTGAATTTTAAACACGAAAATATGAGTTCTCAATAAAAAAAGTTTATTTTCAACAAAATAGACGAATTTTTAACCATATAGTTGAATTTTCAACCAAAAAGGTGAATTTTCAACCAAAATCATTTCAATTTTCAACCAAACATGGAATACTCAAAATTTTCAGCTAAAAAAATTAATTTTCAACTAAAAAAAACGATTTTTCGGAAAAAAGTTAAATTTTCAACCAGAGGTAAATTTTCAAAAAGAAAAGAATCTCCAACAATTTTTTTCTACTTTTGACCAAGTAGGTGAATTTTCAACAAACAAGTTGAACCTTCGAGCAAAACAGAATTATTTTCAACCAAAAAGTTGCATTTTGAAGCCACAAAGATGAATTTTCTACAAAACGGTTGAATTGCAAACACGAGATTATGATTTCTCAGTGAAAAAGTTAATTTTCAACCAAATAGTAGAATTTTTCACAAAAATAGTTGAATTTTTAACCCAAAGAGCCAAATTTTCAATCAAATAAGTAAATTTGTAAGCAAAAAAGATGAATTCTCAATCAAACAGTTGCATTTTAACCAATGAATGTGAACTTCCAAAATAAAAGATGAATTTACAAAAAAAGAGTTGAATTCTCAATCAGGAAAGATTTTTCAATCAAGAAAGCAGAAAGATTTCAACCAAATTGTTGAATTTTCAACCAAAAAAAAAAAACGAATTCTGCATGAAAAATGTAATAGTTGATATTTTAACCAAAAAACATTTTAATTTTGAAGATAACAGGGGAATTTTAAACTGAATTGATGAATTTTCAACCAAATAGTTCAATTTTCCACCAAAAAGACTAGTTTCCAACGAAGTTATTGAATTCATGATAAGAAAGACAAAATCTCAATGAAAAATGTAATAGTTGATATTTCAACCAGAAAAGATTTTAATTTTTCACATAGCAGTGTACTTTTAAACCAAATAGTTGAATTTTCAACGAAAATGATTAGTTTTCAGCCAAATAATTGAATTTCCAATAAAAAAAGACGAATTCTCAATGAAAAATGTAGTAGTTGATGTTTCAACTCAAAAAGATTTTAGTTTTAAATAAAAAATAGTTGAATTCAATCAAAAGGATAAATCTGCAACCAAGAAAGATTTTTTAGTATAGAAAGGAAAAAAATGTCAACCAAATTGATTGATTTGATCTTCTTGAATTTTTTTTCTGATGTATTTTCTTCAGTCAAAAGTGCTGAACTATTCAACAGATTTCTCAAAGTTAATTAACAAAATTTTTTAACATAAAAATAACTAGAAAACTTGCTAAAGAAAAGATGCTGCTGTTGTCAGAGGTCACTCATTTAAATGCCCCTTAAGGGCATTTATTTGACTCAGGCTTTACAAGGAATAATTTCACGGACAAACAGTTAAAATTTTGGTCTAATTTTTGGCATACGTACCATATTCTAACTATTATTCTCTCTTTTCTCAGCACAGCTTTTAGTGAACTGGTGCAATTCGTGTTGCAGAGACTCAAAGAGTGCCCAATATATAAAAAGTGCAATAACTTCCAAAAAAAAAGCTTTTTAGAGTGAAATTTTCAGCAATCTATATTTTCTCTACCAAACAAATAAGTGGCTAAAGTTTGAAAAAAATTGATGATGTGAAGGTCCGGTTTGCGTGAGTCTGGCATGGAATCCACCGGAAGACAATAAATCTTTTTTCTGTACACAGTTCAGAGATTTTTATTTTGATAGGTACTTCCAAGTTTCAGGAATCTTCGAAATTTTTTCAATTTGGGACCTTGAGTGAAATAACCATTTTTTTATTAATATACTTTATACATTATTTCGCATCATAATCAAGAAACTTTGCATTGAAACTTTAGTTTTTCATTCTGGTCATTTTCTTAATCTCTTCTTTTATACTTCGGCACTTCAGGAAATTGCTGCTTTTGTCACTTGTTTTTAGGTGCGCGCTTGCAGTATCTTGAAGGTGTAGCCTCAGGTTCTAATAAAGATCTTTTTATATTTCTTTTTATTTCTTTTTACTTCCTTCTACTCTTTTCACTCTTTTCCTCGAGCTTCCGATTAGTGTTTTTATGTGCGATTGGTATAGTCCCACCGAAGCAATCACTACCAACCGTTTCTGCCATTCTGCAATGACAATCAAACGATTGGTCTTGCGGTTACGTTCCCTGCAAACGGGAAATTGTTACTACTATTTTTTCCAACAGTTTTTGTTGCTGTTGTTACCCTTCGATTTTCTGTAGTCAATTTACATGCAATAATTACCTGGATGAAGATTTAATTGTTAGAAGGGACTAGTTCAAAATTGAATTGAAGCGTGGCAATTTGTATCAAATGTTGTATGATCTTAAAAAGGGTTACATTTCATAAATTTAAAATCCAGTTATTTCATCATACCAATTCTTTCCTTTGGATGAAAGTATTTCGCTGTGTTTATTTAAATGAATAAGTTGATTTCATAAACTTGCTTTATAGTCGACAAAGCTTGGAGATTCAAAATTACTTTAGAGGTATCAACTTTATGGAAGAGCGCGTACACGAAATCCGTTTAATACACTGATCTTTGTTTCTTCAGCTAGGAAAAGCAGTTGCTTTTAGGGTTTATTAGATAAAAGCAAAACCAGCCTGAGTAAAGTTCAAGCTGAATCTTATTCGCGGACCATATTGCACGTATAAGGCCGTCAAGCGACTTGTTGAAATTATTAATGAAACGTATATATGTCGCATACTATATTAAAGACATTCAGTTGCTAATTTGCTTACTTACTTGGCACTTGCTGATATAATCCTCTGAAAACTTTAAACTTCATTCGAAAGTTTGCAAATGACTAAATTTCGTAACATCAGATTAATTTCAGATATCTCTTAAATAATGATATACTCAGAGATTTACTTCCTTCGGCTTTATTTTGCTACTACCAACCTAAGAAAATATGTTTTACTATATTATTTGAAGCAAAGTGATTAATTGTTCATTCAGTCATTCGTTTCTGTAACTTGATCAGATATATAGAAATCAATCGAAAAAGTTTCTAGTTTATTAGCTTCTTATCTTCACAAATAAATCATCTTAGTCGATAGTTTGGAAAAGATACATACATAAATTGATGAGCGATTCTTCATCAATGTAGTCCGGGAATCAATTCCAGAGAGGAACTGTAACATCCTATTTTTTATAGAATTTTTTATTGAAAGATATATGAGGAAATTAAATTAAAATTATAAAGTACATTAGTGTAAAACAATAATACATAATTATGTATCTGATCGCTGGTTATGATTGTATCATGCATTTCATTAGTTGTCTAATACGAATCATTTTCATATCATCATTTGCTGTGTAGCGTGTAATCAATTACCTGTTTCAACACTACAGAGTATATGAATCTATAATTAGTAGATACAACCAATTCATGTATGAAAATGAGAGACAATAGCCATAATCAATATCTAAAAATATAAATTATGGTGTTTGGATGAAACTCGAATAAACTATTAATTTAGCTACGTATCATGTATATCGTTGATATATAATCAGGAACTTGACCCAAACATTTATTCCATTTCGTTACTGCGTAAAAAGATCATGTTGATCCAATCAATAAAGAAATGGCACGAAAGTTTCAGCGGAGTCCCAGTTATTAATTCGATAGTACACAGGAAAAACTTAGTACTTTTAATATGTAAACAGAGGTCGTTCATTCTCTTCTTTATCATGTACTTTCGACTCAAGTACACAATTTCAAGAGAGTTTCCTCCCTCGTTGCGCATTGATATCTGCAATTCCCGTTTGGCTGTCGATTGGAGAAGTGCGCGGTGCGGAGAAATTCTCTGAAGTTTCGAAAACAGAAAATGGAACGAACATTTCGCTCCAATTCTGCTCATTGTCAGATTATCGAAAAGATGGAACGAGATGAAAACGTAAAGTTCTGCCACATTTGGCGAAACATAGTAAACTTGGCACTTGGTCACATGTGGGACGCGCCTTATCTTCTCGTCTGAAATATAAGAGCGAAGAGTGAAAAATATAAAAATAATGAAAGTCACACGTGCTGCTTCTTTTTTGGTTGCAGTTGACATTCAGTGATTGTCTGAGTGCGTCAGCTGCAAACACTATATTCTGACTTTGGATTCTTTTTCTAGGCAGTAAACACGGGAAGGAAAAGCTATATTTTTCCAGTTTTCTATCATTTGCATGAAAATTATGTTAATTGCAAAATATCAGCATCATTCAAATTGAATTTTTTGAACTCTATTTTTGAAAAGAACACAAAAGCCGTGTATGAAATTGGAACAATGAGGCTTTCAGGTTCTGGTTCACAGAAATCACATCTGGTACAAACAGGCAGAACAGAAAGTGCAGTTTTGATTCTATCTACTCGAACATACGTTTTCAAAATTGAAACTAAACAAAATTCGAATCATTTATTGATGAGATCGCATCGCCTAGCACGTTGGAAGCTGCCCACTATATATTTCTCTGGCGTGGTACAGCTTTATGCGTATCATGCATCTGCATAGTATAAACCGAGTGTGTATCGCGATAAGCGCTTGGATACGAGCCTGGTTCGAATTTCGATAGGAAATATCAATAAGCATGAACGTCACCATAATCCTTCCTTTCCTGTGTTTTTTATCTTTTTATCACACAGAGTGTATCGTGCCGGCTGGGTAGCTAGCCGCAGCGCGATGAAAAGGTGCCTCTTATTAAATTGTACTTAAGTCGCAAAGTGCTCGCAAATTACGTCCGAAAGTAATTACAATTGCCTTAAGAGAATAAATTGCGTTGGCTGTAGCTAGCAGAAGACAGAAGAGTCCCACTACAGGCTGCGGTTAGAACTCGGGTCTTCTGAAATTAACGATTCACAATGTAGATTATCCCGCGTTAACGCTTTAAAGGCCGCTTGCATTTTAATTGTCTCATTTTTCTAGATATCCAGGAAAGTATCTTTTTATAATATTAAATGATCTAAATGATTTGTTTGCCTTTAAGTTTATTAGTTCATTATTATTATACCATAGAGCCAAATCTCTTTCGGTCTAAGCGTAACTCGTTCAATTCTAGCCTTGTTATACTACCGAGGATCGAGGAATTCAAATTGTAAGGGTAAGTAAGGGATGTGTAGGAGAAGAGTGTAGAGAGGAGCTTCTAGATGTCAACCATTTATTCCATACTCTTTCAGGACTTCCCAAAGTTTGGTTTCATCCACCCTATCGAAAGCCTCTACCAGATCCTTATGACCTTACCAATAAGCATTTTGGTGAATATTTTGTTCACTGTACTGAGAAGGCTAAACGCTTTATAATTAGTACAGTCACCTTTATCACCCTTTCCTCTCTAGACTGAAACGAATATCACCTTCCTCCAATCATTTGAAGCTTCACCAACCTTCACAGAAAAAATTGAGGTTTCTATTAGAACCAATTTTTAGTTCCAAGGGAGTTGCCACAAAAAGGAACCCCTCTTGCTGAAAAAGAACGCAAAACGATGAATGTGTTCCAAAGGAGACTTAAGTTTGACCTCCAAAAACAAAAATATCTACCTTTGTTCAAGTGTTCTTCAAAGGAACCCTTTTGGGTCTCTACAGGTTTCTATTCGAGTTCTAAAAGATACCAAATTTTATTTAAGCCGCAACTTTAGCGAACCCACAGTTTTTTCTATGTTAGCACACATATTTATGAATTCATTCAGTCACACAAACAAATATCCGCCACCGCTCTCAAGCAGTTCAGTGGCAATGACATCCACACCAGCAGCCTTACCATTTTTCAGTTTGATAATTACGGATATATTGTCCAAAATTCCAAACATTTCCGAACATTTCTATCAATTTTTAAAAATTCCCACAAGTTTCCAAAAGTTTGAAACATTTGCATCCATTTTAAAAGATTTCCGTAGGTTTCCTACACTTAGCATTGATTTCCGAACATTTCGCAAACCTTCTATAAATTTCTGCAAATTTCTAAAAAATCATGAACCGTTACTTTTTTTTTAGGTGCAAATAAATTACTTATCGTTAATTTCGTTGCCATTTTAATTACCGTAACACAGAGCTAAGCAGGATATGTGGGGTAAAGAGGAAACCCCGCTTTTGATTAAAAGAAAGCAATAGCAAGTCATCAGATGCAAAGATTTCATGTGTCCCGCTTTTTCCGTTCTTGTCCCGCTTAGTCCCGTCGTGCGGTATTTTAAATATTGGTGCATCACGAAGCTGAAGCCTTTGAAATTAGGAACAAAATTTCGAAAATTTCTTCTGGTTTTCCTGCACGAAATGCGATAACGCTGTCGTTAAAAAGTGCGAGCATTGGTCCTAACCGGTGGCAGAAAAGCGATAAACCGAAGAAGACTGCCAGTATACGCTTTCTCCCAAAACGTTTTCTCGAAGCGTGGAATTGAATTAGCCCAGTGTCGTGCCCTGCTCCTTCCACTGTCGTGGATCGCGAAGTTAAACCGCAATGCAATATCGGGATTTTCGAAACGGTTCACTGCCACTGCCTCGCAAAATTGCAACGAGAACGTTTACCTTTTCTGTTGATAGGGTTCAATCTTCACCTACATGACCGATTTCAGTATTTATTTATTTTGAGCAGGTTTTAGCAGCTCAAAATTGAGTTCTTAAATGTTTCATAATATCACATTTTTGTTTAAAAATTGTGCAATATTATACAAACTTTAGGACGAATCGTCTTGTTACGTATGGGAATACAAAATTGAATAATATTATCTAGGTTTCACTGGAATTTCAATCAAAAGTTTTCAGAGTGTTCGACAAGGCCTAGTTTAATGCGAGTAAGACATTCTTTCCGCGATAATTCATCCTGGTGTGCTGCCTCTATCACATTTCTGACGGTGCTTTGCACCAAACCAGTTTTAACGAGAGTTGTTTCGGGTTGTTTCAGTAACTACTCGGAAATTACGTCAGCCAAACCACAGGCAACGATCACTAGGTTGCACCAACATTAGCTTATCAACATTCTTTCTTATTTATCAAGAGTTTCATGTAATAGCAGTTCTAAAATTATTGATGTACTTTTACGGACAAATTTTTCAGAATGTAAGAGAGAGACACGAATTGTCATTGATTTGATCAATTTTCTGTCAATTTATTGTTGGATGTTTCATTAGGTTTCCGAAGGGTGAATTACGCTAGCAATTTTTATTCCTATCTAAATAAATTCAAGACTTCAAAGAAATTAAAAGAACTGAACGAGTTCAAGAGAATACAAAACATTATGAAAAAATTCAAAGATTTCATAAGAATTGAAAGGAATTCAAGAAGACTTCAGAATTAAAAGGAATTTAAGGAGACTTCAGAAAATTTAAATGCGAAAAAATGCATGAAACTTGGTGATGGGAAATAGTATATGTGTAGCGGGTGTTTTTTATAGAATGCAAAAATCCACTCGATTTCACCCAAGTATTTGCAGTTTATTTAACAGGATTCAAAGCGAATTCAAACGAAATAAAAATAAGTTACGGGAATTTGAAATAATTTTGAGAAATTCAAAAGAATTCAAAAGCATTGTAAGGAATTCAGAAGCAGGTGAAATGTTAACTCCTTGTCTAACATTTTTCTAAACAATCGACATCGAGGAGTTAACCACTTGCGATTTTGATTAATATATGTAACAGGCATTACTTTAGTCCCAAGGATTCAGGAATTTATTCGCATATAGCTGAATTCATTTCATTTATTCGAAAGAATTCAGGAGAATTCGAAAACAGGTGTGCACCTGCATACAAATAATTCCTTGATAAAGTAGCGGTAAATCTTGATAATCATTTTGATAATAAACAGCTGAATTTTCGTTCTTTTTGGATTGAATTTAGGTCGAGTATTGCCTCCTGGCAGAATATGCCAGATTTTTATTTTATTTTCCGGAATATTTTATCGTCAACATAACTTCTTTCTCGACGGAATTCTAAAGAATTTCAAAGAATTCTAGGTCAACTCCAATTATGTTTCATCTGTATATTTGTGAAAAACAAACTAGAAAGGACGCCAAGTGTGACCGAACTTGCGCTTGAATTGAAAAGAATTCCAAAGAATTTATAATAAATTTCAGAGAATTTAAGGTTAATTTCAACAAGTTTAAAAATTCATCTCCAGAAAAATATGCCGGAAAAGCAAATTAAAGGAAGCTTCTACTGAGTACCTAATCTTATTTTGTCAACGAGAGTTTGCCATTTCGATTACTTCGGCACTTTTCTCCTGGAAAAGGGTTTGGGATTTGGCCCGGGGAGGAATATGACAATCTCACAGAAATATGACCTTGAAATGATTAAAATTTACTTGTCATTCAACTGCATTATGAGTTTTCCACTCGCTTTGTATTTGGATTTCACTCAAATTGAAACGAATCCTCACATTATATTGGTTCGATACAATTCTTCATTGAATTTTTTTCTCTAAGCCAAGCTTTTCATGGCCCAAAAGTTACTACAACCTACGTTCGTGTTTTATTTGTGTAATATACTTTGTCTTTCTTTTCTGCTTCGTCTTTCTACTGAACCTCCTAAAATTGTCCCTACCTGTCCTTTATCAATAAGGATATGCATCATCAACCTGTCACGTTATTTTCTTATCCTTCGTTTATCTCCTACCACTTCTGGTACAAGAACAAAAAAATTTTCATTTCATCTTTTTCCATCCCCACATTGTAACTATTTCTACATTTCTTTCCCTAAAATTCTGGAGTTTTTTAAATCCTCTCAGTTCTTCTTCTTCTATCATTCATATTTTAAGGATCGTCCTCTTTCTTTCCGAAATGTCTTCTTGGCGAGGTCTTTTTATCAGCCCAGACATAATGTAACATTGTGATGTACTGTCGCTCGCAGCTGCTGTGTTCTAGCTGATGGTGTTTCTTTCGGAAGCAACGATATACGAGTATCTAAAATAGCAAGAAACTTCGAGTCTCCCTCCTTTTCGTGCCTTGCCCTCTCTGCTTTCGTCGCTTCGTCGCCTCGCTTCGATAACGCGACCAACCCTTTTCCACCCCCGTTCTTTTCACTCCTCTTCCTACCTTCTTCCCAACGATCCGTGGAATTCGAACATTTCCTGTACAGCCAAATGATTGATAGGTCGATATTTTATCTTCGCGGCTCTCCGAACACGACCGACCGATTGTAGGAGATGGGTGGAGACAGAGCCGAGTCATTCTTGCTTTCATGCCGACATAGCCCATTGTTCGCGCCAAGAACTTCGCCAGCTAAGACCTATCGTAAAGATTGCTATCGTTCTTGGGACAATTTCATGTTTTACGTTCGTTTCTTTCCCGATCTCGGAGCGATATTGGTGTCCGTATCAACTTTGATATACTTGTACTAAAATCGTATTTGTCAATAGAATGGAATGATGAAATGCAATTTGAAGTTATTTATCTACACTACACTTGAATGTGGAACAGATCTTTACCTCATAGTTTCAAAAATGAACTGAACTGAACTAAAATGATTAATAATAAGTCAAAGCAGACGCGAGTTTAAATATAGAATTTGCAGAAACCAGAAGTACAAATGGTATATCATGAAAAACTGAATATATTTAGGACATCATAGAGAAGACTGGAAGAAGGAATTAGGCAATGAAAATTTAGAGGATGCATGAATGATACTACGGGATAGCATCTTCAAGAGTGCATCTGAAGTGTGCGGTACTGCGGCTATAGGAAGAAAGACAGGAGATGCCTTGCATACCGACTTGCTTACCGAGGTTCTAGTGGTTCGGGCTCCACTTTAAGCTTTGGTTCTCCATCATGCGCTTGGCTGCAGCCCAGCCCGTAGTTGGTGGGGTGAAATTATACCAGATTGTCCAATATGTCAAGCTTTGTATATCACTCTAAACAGAACACTTGATTGAATTACAAAAATATGTCCGTGACGCCCCGTGTGTCTCTGTGCAGAATATTCTGTTTAGTACAAATGTTCAACTCAAAAAGTGCCTTTGACATACAGGGCTGTAACCATATCAAGTCTGAGATATGATTTCATAAATGATAATATTTAATTTGAGGAAGTAAAATCCTTTTTATCTACATTTTCTGACTCCGAAGAAGCTGCCCCTAGGGCTTTGTCTTGAATCAGTTTGCCAGTTCTTCTTTACTCTCCTAGATGAAAACACTTCTTTTCGAGAACAATTAAAAATTCCCTAATTCAGGCCAAACCTGTCGAAGGAAAAGTTAAAAGGACTTTCGTGAATGAGCTCTGTACGGAAGCAAAAATTATGTGCTTTTGGTGAACTAGAGTGCAGTAAATCCTATAGATTCAAAGGGTAGTGAGTATCTGTGTACAATTATTATGTGAAACCGATTTTTATTTTTACTTTGAATAAGATGCGCTACTACCGACTAGATCTTCTCGAATTAAGGTACATCTGATAATAGCTTGGATAAACGGAAATTTAAGACTATTGCAGTCCAGCGAACCTGACTAACTAAAACAGATCTAATTAATGCAGAACACAATACTATGCAACAAAATCGATTATGCGCTGTGTTAGCTTGATGCCTTCATAAACAATGTTCCATTTCCACTTTCCTCTTTCTCAATTAAGAACTGGAGAATTCGTTAAATGAATGTCAGTATCAAATCCTCAAAACTGGATCACACGAGATGAAGTCTCTTAGTTTCTCGGAACACTCATTTACTACAACACCAACCGTTAGTGAAAATAGCAAGCACGGTCTTCTATTGCGTATAACCCTTCAGCAGATATTAAGCAGTGTTAGTTATAAATGCCTCGGCAAATAACTGCTATCTCATTTTCATGTTCCATTCCATCTTTACTTCTCTAGAAGATCATTTTCATCTACCTAGATCCCTTTCACAAAGCCATCTCTGCTTGCTTCTCAACAGCGAAGAGAAGTTTAAATTTCGTCATGCAACGTTTCATAGAAGAAAATTGGTGTCGGAAATAGAAATAATGTACAAAACACAAAAATTGATATTGATATTGTAAACTCTGATAGTTGGGCAAAATTGAGATGTGTCCGCTGCTGCGACAGCGTGTTTTGTTGTAAAAAGTTCGAACTCGCGGATTAACGATGCTGGTTGCGATCGAGTTACGAACTCCGCCGAGTACTTGCACCCTTGTGATTGATGGAAAAGTTCGCTCTGAACTGCTGGAACATAGTCGTAACGCTTTTCTTTTTTTTAGGCGTACCTGAGTCTGTTGTTTCGTCATTTATTCATGTCACGATTTACCTATAGCAGTGATTTTAAAATTGTGTCAGGGCGTGCCTTATCGATTCGTATTTCTGCAGTTTTTTCACTCTTGACAAATGGCTGATCCGTCCTGCTAGTGACAACTGAAAAATCTATGACAATTGGGAAAGAAAATTGCGAGCAGAAACGTTTGAGTCATACGCGGCTAGATGTTCGTGTATTTTTGCCATTGAGATTGCGGAAGGTGAGCCGGTGCGTTTTCGTGATGGAACAGCACTTATTTTTGTGCCAATCGTGGCCGTTTTTTTTGGAGTTTGGCTTTCAAACAGTTCAATAATAATGAATAGTACGTTACTGTTATAGTTTCACCCTTCTCCAAGAAATTAGTGATGATAATTCCTTGGGAATCCCAAAATGCTGTAGCCATCACCTTTTCAGCTGACAAAACATTCTTCACTTTTTTTCTGTCACTTTCACCAGGCAGTAACCACTGCTTTGACTGCTGCTTTGTCTCGGGTATATAGCGGTAGATCCAGGCTTCGTACGTAGTCAAGAATTGAAGACGAAATCAATATTTTTTTATTTTCCACGATATTAATTTGAAATTAGCTGCAGTAATTACTTAAAAAAATTTTAATGTACGAAGTAAAAATGAAAGACTTCACTGTAAACGTTTTAAAACTAAACCCTGAGGAATGAAATATATTTTCAATTTTCAAATTAAGAAAATACCATTTTTTGGTTTTATTTTGGTCTCAAAGAATGCTTAGGTTTATTTATTTAAGGAACACAATGTTAAAAAATGGGTTTATTACTTTCCATTTATAAAAAGAAGCGTTGATTTCTCTGGTGGGATTTTGTTATTGTTTGAAAATTTTTGAAATCTTTTAATTTTTTAAATTTTCTTCGAATTTAAAAATATCTTCGGGAAAATTTGTAAGACTTTTTGTCATCTAACAGAGCCTTTGACAACCATTTTTAAACTCCTAACCAGTTTTTTTTTAATTTTGAAAATGCTCTAAAGGACCTTGCACAAAAACATTAATCATAATTGGTGCAAGTCCTTTTGAAAAATTTTATCTAGTTTCATAAACTAGAAAATTAATGAGCACCAGTTAAATCCACCGAAAGCCACTTTCCTATGTATTTAATGCTGAGTCCTTTTTGAATTTTGATTGAATTAACATGGTTAGCAAACGAAAATAATTACCTCATTTCTAATTAGAAACACTTTAAACGAAACAATTGAAACTATGAAGAGTTTAAGATTGAACGATTTCAAACATTTATTTAAAATTCAACAATTTTTTTATTTAGGTTATGAAATTAGATTGTTAAAAATTATGTTTTCAATTTTGTAGAACATATTATGTTCATTCATATATTCATATATTCGGAAATTGCTTGAAATTAAGATTACGATTTAAATTCATAAACTTCAAAAGTTTCCGTTTGAGAATATCTTTTTTTACCGTCAAATATTAAATTTTAATTAGCTACAGTTTTAAAATCTTCAATACAAAATTTCTCATGTTTGAAGAACTTACATTTACAATTGATAACTTAGAAATTGTTCAATTTAAAAGGTTTAAATTTGAAGTTGTCAAATTACGAAATTTTTTATTTTATATTATTCGATTTGAAACATTCTTTAGATAAAATTATCAAATTTCTGGTACTTCTCTCCTGAAATTGTCTAATGCAAACTGTTTCTCTGACTCGTATTCTAGTGCTTTGTTTCTGAGTCACGAAATCTTTCAATTTAAGTGATTAAAAATATGAAGAATTTTTTTATAATTATGTCATGACTTTCTACAATTTTGCTGTGAACTGCCTGATACAAAATCCAGGACTGTTGTTTTTTAACTGTGCTTGAATAGTTCCATGACTTTTTCAATTTTCCATGAAAAGTTATGACCCCTTCATAAAAAGTATAAGAGACTATCAAAATGATGGCCTATCCAAAATTCTAGCATCTTCCAATAAATTTTCCAGCACTTTTTTCCGCGTAGACGCCGAGATATGATAGAAAAAAGAGAAGTGCATTTTTTCTAACTTTAGGACAAAATTCTGAAGTATTGATTCGGATTTGAATCTTCATAATACTCTCAAAAATAATCTGAATATTGGATACTGATTGAATATTCTATGTTACGTATTTTCGAGATTGACGACAAGTATTAAATCTTTGCGAACATTCTGCGATGCCGATATTCTTTACTCAATTTTCTTGGGAATTTTTACACGAGAATTTAAGGTAACTGGCTTTCCATATCGAAACAGATATCGAACGATCGGTGATCCAATATCTTTTTATCACTTTTCTAGCTAGGAGACATATTCGCTCTTATCCGAGGCTGACACATTTCTCTGGTTGTATTATAACACATATTTTATAAAATTCAAAAGAATTACAATATTACTCTAATTGTCAGTTATGTTTACCTCTAAAAAGTATGACTTTTCTGGACTTTTGTAAAGCACAGTTGCCAAATAAGGAATTTTTAATCTAAACATTCATTTCTAAAAGAGAACATTTTTATTGTAAATGATTCTCTTATAATAAAAGCAATAATTATGTTCTTATCTTTTTGACCACATGTTTTGAAAATGACAAAGATTACGAATTTTCTCCATCAATTTATCAAATCAAAATTTCCAAATAAGTAATTTCATTTCATGATTAAATTTATTTCTGAATTTTTCTAAACGTTATAGTGATAAAAGAAAAAAAAATTAAATTGTAAATGATTTTCCAATATTGGAAAATAATTCTCTCCTTAACATTTTGATAATAAAATATTATTTTCTGAACTTTTTCAAACTTTTGAAGAGATGAGCTAAATAAAATTAAGAACGCAAACTTAGAATATCTTAATTTAAGAAGTTGGTACCAGGAAAAAAATTCTCGGTACTTATAACAAAAAATAACCGGCACCGACACTAAGAATTCTCAGACAATTATTATCGGCCACAGCCGCAATCATATGCTTAAATTAATTTAATTTATGGGGAAATGTATCAGCTCATGCTGCCTATTCCTTTAAAAAATGATGATAATAATATAATCTTTCAATTTTGCAGGATAAAAAAAAAAGGGGATATTTGGATTATTTCAAAAGATATTTAAAAGTCTTAACAGTTTTTAAAAGATTTCAAACAATTCAAAAACGAAATGTAGATTTTTGAGTATTTCGAAAAAGGAGCATTTTAAGAATTTTGAAAGGTTTCAAGAAAGATAACAAATTTTCTGAAGATTCCTCTAAAAAATTGAAACGGTTTTCCATTTTGAAAAATGAATTTTGAGAGATAATTGTAAAAGATTTTGAAACATCTAAAAAGGTTTCCAAAATTGTTGAGAAAGAATCTGGAAGATTTTAAGGCAATTTTCTTAATTTTGCCGAATTTCAAAAGAAAATTACGAAAAATCAGAATTATTTTAAAAGACATTCAAAAGGTCTAGAAGTTTTGAGAAGATTCAACAATAATTTAAGACTTGAAAAGATTTCAAACAATTTCAAAAAATTAGATTTTCGAAGATTTTGAAAAAGGAGCTTTTTATGAATTTTGAAAGGTTTCAAGAAAATAAAAAAATTGTCTTAACATTGCTGGGAAAAACGGAAACGACATTTTCTTGTGAAAAACGAATTTTAAGAGAAAATTGAAAAATATTTCAAAACATTTCAAATGATTTCCGCAAATGTCGAAAAAGAATTTAGACGATTTCAAAATAAAATTATTTAATTTTGCAACATTACAAAATTTTCGGAAAAATTCGAGTAAGTTTAAGCGATATTTAGAAGTTTTGAAAAGACTCAAAAATAATTTAAGACTTAAAAAGTTTTCACACAATTTGAAACGAAATGTAGTATCTTTGAGACTTTGAAAAAAAGCTTTTCAAGAATTTTTAAAGGTTTTAAGAGAATACAAAGATTTTAGATTCCTAGGACAGTTAAAAATGATTTCTTTTGTTGAAAAATCAATGATGAGAGAATATTTGAAAAGGTTTCCAAAATTGTTGAAAAATAATGTGGAAGATTTTAGGTATTTTTCTTAACTTTGCAGAGTTTAAAAAATTCTTAAAGCGGATTTTACGGCAGTCTTTTAATTTTTCATGATGTTTTAAAACATTTAGGAATAATTCAAATTATTTTGAAAGATACTTAGAAGGCTTAGAGGGTTTGAAAAGATTCAACAATAATTCAAAACTTGAAAAGATTTTAAACAATTTAAAACAAAATGTAGTTTTTTGAATATTTCGAAAAAAAGGAGCTTTCCTAGAATTTTCAAGGGTTTCATGAGAATAAAAAGAAATTAATCTCTCGGGAAACTGTGAATGATTTTTTATTTTGAAAAATTAATTTTAAGAGAATATTCAAATAAGTTTCAAAACATTTTAAGAGATTTCCCAATCTCACAGAAAAGTATCTGGAAAATTTTGAGGCACTTTTTCTAATTTTGCAGAGGTCAACCAAAATTATAGGAAAAAGTAGAGTCATTTTAAAAAATATTAAGAAGTTTTGAAAAAATTTCAATAATAATTTGAAAATTGAAAAGATTTCAAAAAATTTCAAACAAATTGTATATTTTCGAAGATTTTGAACATAAAGTTTAGAAGCTATTTGAGAATTTTGAAAGGTTTCAAAGGAATACATTTTTTTTTAATTCCTGGGAAAATTTCAAATAATTTTTTATTTTGAAAATTTAATTTCGAGAGAACATTTACAGCAATTTCAGAGCATATAAAAAGATTTTCAAAATTGTTAAAAAATAATCTGGAAGATTTTAAGGCACTTTTTTAATTTTGCGAAATTTTAAAAAGACTTTAGGAAAAATTAGAATCATTTTAAAACATATTATTTTTTCAACGCAAAAAACGAGTTTTTGAAAAATAGATAAATTTTCAACCAAAGATTTTACCAAAAGCGATGACTTTCCAAACTAAAAAGACGAGTTTCCTACAAAACAGATGATTTTTTAATCCACAAATATGAATCTTCTACAAAAAAGATCATTTTTAACCAAATAGTTGAATTTTCAACCCAGAAAGATGAATTTTCATAAAAACTCTTGAATTTGCACTGAAAAAGACGAACTTTCAGCAAAATAGTTGAATCCTCAGCCAAACTAAATTAATTTTCAACCAAGAAGATTAATTTTCCACCAATAATGACAAATTTTCAACAAAATGTATGAATTTTGGACTAAAAAAGATAGATTGTCGCCCAAAAATGAAATAGTTGAAAATTCAACTAAAAAGATTTCAATTAAAAATGAAAAACATTTGCATTCAATCGAAAAAGATGATTTTCAACAAAATAGCGAAATTTTCAATCAAAGAGATGAATCTTAAACCAAAAAAGACTTCAAATTATAGTGAAAAACAGTTTAATTAAAAAAAAAGACAATTTTCAACAAAATAGTTAAATTTTCAATTAGGTAGATGGGCATTCAAAAAAAAATGAATTTCCGACAAAATGATTTAATTTCAACCAAATAATAAGGTTTTAAGCAAAAAAGGTCAATTTTTAACTAAAAATATAATAGCGGAATTCTCAACCAAAAAGCTTTCAACCAAAAATAGTTGGATTTTTAACCGAAAATTTTTGACGAAGGAGGATTTTCCAGTAAAGCGAGAAAAAAAATGTCAATGAAATTGTTGAATTTTCATCAAAAAAAGGCGAATTTTCAACAAAACAGTTGAATTTTTAACCCGCAAATATGAATGTTCAACAAAAAGGTTCATTTTAAACTAAATAGTTGAATTTTCAACCCAGATAGTCGAGTTTTCAAGAAAACACTTGAATTTTTAAGCTAAAAGAATTACTTTCCAACGTTATTGTTGAATTTTCAACAAAATAATTAAATTCTCAAAGAAATAAAAAAATGTTTGACCATAAAAGATGAATTCTACACCAAAAGTATAATAGTAGTTTTTTCAACTAAATTGATTTACCTACTGATTTACCTAGTAAAGACTCCCACATTTGGAAGGTTTACAACTCCTACAATCAACAAGAAATGTTTTGGAAAATTTTGAATTTCAGAGTGGGAGAAAAATTGAAATTTTCCTATATTGGGCTATAAATCTCTATAGCTCCGGAAGTTATTTTTTAAGTTCAAAAAGTGTTTCTTTAGATTGACGTAGTTTAAGTAATCGACGAAACTTGATGATTGTTTTTTTAAAAAAATGTAGGAGATTTGTTCGAACGCTCAGGTTTTATAGTGCATGTAGACGGTCATGACTTCGATGTGGTATAATAACTAAAAATGAAAATTCATGACAAGTAACTAACTGGTCTTAAAAATCGGATAATTCTGATGCTCAATTTGCCGATTATAATAAAAAATCCGAAATCTGATTTTGAGATACTTGAGATTTTTCCAAAATAAGGTAGGACAACCGTATTGAATCTAGTAATTTTATACATTGCTTTTGTTATGATTATTGTCTTTGCTCTTAATTTGAACAATTCTATATACATATGCTTTTCAATAAAAGTAATGAGATCCCATTAATGAGATAATTCTTTTCATTGAATTTTAGATGAGATAACTTATAGTCCAGGCGCCATACCCAGTCCTGTCGGATCGGAGATGTCGCCGCAATATTTTTAATGATTCTTATGCAAATTGATCTCCTGATTCCGAATCTGTGTTATATGTCTTCGTCAGATTGTGCGTTTTCGAGATATTCGCAATTAATCAATTTTTTAATTGATTCCGATTAACGCTTTCCCATTAAATGTATTTCAGTTTTATTTTTTGCATTCATTAAATCAATCCAGGATCCTCCGACGAATATTTATTGCGCAAAAGCAACTAATAGGCAAAAAAATTGGAAAAAATTCTGTCTGCAATGTCTTAAAAAATATCATCTGAAAGTGGAATATTTTTTTCAGTTCTGAAAAAAACAGCTAAAATACACATTTTTTATGATAAACATTAGTTCTCTAAAGTTGATAATTTCCTAGCAAAATGGACTTTTATTGGAAGAAATTCTGCGATGTGATAATGAATAGTTATTTTTCTTGAATCAAATACATGTTAGAGACAACATTTTTGTACAAATATATAGTTGCCACTCCGAGACACCAAGTTCCTGTGAAATTGTGGTGAAATTGTTCAAATTTAAGTAACAAAGCATGAATAATTAATTACGGGTTTTAAAATACGAATAACTTTGCAACAAAAAGTTATAAATATTTCAAATTTAGCATGCTGATTCTCTAAAATACCACTAAAACAATGATGTAAGTAAAAAATTGTTCATACAAAAATATCAACCCATAGAAATCTTCAAAGTCCAATTATCTATCTACAGTCCTGTATGCAGTGGGAAGTTGGGACGAAACTTAAACAAATTTGGGGATTATTCGAAATTCCGTTATGGGGTTCAATTCTCTTAATTTTTATTCGTGTAATAATTATCAACTTTTTTTTCTTGGAAGAGCTTGACAATAGGGCCATAAGTGATATCGTAAACTTGGAAGCTTGCTAACGACCGATCAGGTCAGAAACCAGTGGCGTAGAATTGTAGTACATAGATACTGAGCAAGGGTTGGGGGCCCATTCAGCCACAATATTGTGCACTAAAGTATTCTGACAGGAAAACTTATTTAGTTTCGAAAAAAAATTTGTGTTTGTTTGAACTAAAAAAAGATGCAGACTGCTTTGCAAAAAGAAAATTACGAAATAGTTTATTCATGTATTTTATTATTGCATATTCAGTATTGATATATGTTGCAGTTTATGATTTTTTTTATTAGACATTGTTTTATTTGGTCTTGATGAGTCAGTATTCAATTACATATCGTGTCAGTAAGTACAGTAAAATCTCTAAATTATTTATCATTCACTCAATTTTTTTTTGCAACGTGCAGAAGAAAATGTGCTAGTTTTGAGGCAGTTATTTCCTTATAGATGTGACATTTTTATTCGAAACTGTCTCAATTGAAGTAGTTCAACAAGCAGAAATTGACGAAGACGAATTAAGTGAGACCTTTGAAGAAGTGAGAAGCACCAAATCTTTTTTATTTTTCTCTTCAAATTTTGAAAACATGAAAGAAATATTTTCTGAAAAAATTCACCTTTTTCTTTCTTCCAAATATTTTTGAAAATTTTCTGCTAATAGAAGAAAGGCATCCTCTCAGCTTGATGCGGGCTAAACCATTTTTGGTCTGGGAGAATTTTTGTTCCTTAAAATATAATTTTTGAATTTTTCTTGTAAATGATGCAAGAAATCCTGGCCACAATAGTTGTTTGACCCGCACAAAGCTCACAAGATCTCTTTCTTTAGAAAGGAACCTTGACCTTCATGCTTTTGTAAAAATTGGAAAATTAAAAATAATTTCGACCCTTATTTAATTTTATTCTGATTCATCAATCTCTTCATTTTTGCAAGGAAGGCAAATATGTTCAGACACTTTTTATTCGTCCTGGCTTGATCTAATGAAATGCAAAAAATAAAACTGAAATACATTTAATGGGAAAGCGTTAATCGGAATTAATTGAAAAATTGATTAATTCCAAATATCTCGAAAACGCACAATCTGCCAAAGACGTACCACATAGATTCGGAATCAGGAGATCATTTTGCATAAGAACCATTAAAAATATTGCGGCGACATCTCCGATCCGACAGGACTGGGTATGGCGTCTGGACTATTAAGAGCTTCATCAGTTGAATTCTTTACAACTCCTATTTTGTTTCGACTAGAGTGATTAGAACTGAAATTAAGTGTTCTCCCTGAACAAATAGTTTTGCTGTGTCAATCAGTAATAATATAATTTTCATCAGTTTTTATTAAACTCAAATCAAGAAAACTCAATCTACCTTCTGTTCCAATTTCAACAGTAAACTGTAATCTTGGATGTACTCTTAAATACATTAAGTGGGGAATCTACATTTTATGCATGTGAAAACAATACAGAATCATCAACACATGCATAAAAGTCCAATTCAAAATTAATTTTGTTAAAAAATTCATTTTGCTAATCTTCCATCATAATTTCACCGACAATTGGGGACAAGACTGAGTCTATCGGAGTTCCAAATTTTTGTTTGTAGAAAGTACCATTGAATTTAATATAAACAGAATTGAAAACATATTCAATAGCATCAAGAAATTGTTTTTTCGCAATTTTAGTATGAAGTTTGATTTTATCCCATCTATTTTTAATAGCAAGTTCAACTCTTTCATATGGAATGCTAAGAAACATGGCTATTACGTCAAAGGAGACAAAAATGAGATTTGTTGGTATTTTATCATTTTAAATTAATTTTTAAAATGCAGAACCATTTTCAGTTGATTTTGCTGGAAGGGCAACTGATTCTTTGATGACTTTACTAAGAAGTTCTTCTAATTTTTTTTGTGGGTGAACCTATTATCGCAATAACCGGTCGTAAAGGAAATTCTGCCTTATGAGCTTTGACCAGATCAGAGGCCAGAGGTAGATTTATGTGAATTGTGTCAATGTCGCACTTTTCGATATTGTTTTCCAAACATTTTCGAAGCCTTAATCTCTCTAGAATTTGAAATGTACCTTTTTCAATCATTTTTATAGGATCATTTGGAATAACTGCAAAACTATCTTAATCATTTAAAATATGCATCATTTTTTTATTATAAACATCTTCTAATATTGCAATCGTAATACTCTCTCTATTAGCCTTAGTAATAAATAATTCAGGATGACATCTAAAAAAAAGTTTTGTTTCAAATAATCCTTCACTTAATTCTTTTTCTAATAAGGTTTGTGGAGCACCATAATTTTAAAAAATCATTCGATGAACCCATAAATTTTGCTTTGAATTCTAAATATTGGTACTTCCTCAAATTAGTATACTATATTTAAATGAAAATGTATTAGCGACTTTGAGACTTTATTCTTGGGATCACGTAGCTGTGCAGCCAAGAGTCTCGACTTCTGATTCAAAGATGTTTTCTTCCTCGCACATACATTTCCACACTGGAAAATAAATCCGTATGAAATGTGTATGTGCTCACAAAGGTACGCGTCACCGGAACCGTTGAACAAGCATGCAAACTGGAATCAAGAATACCCTTCTTCGGCGATCGGATGTCGTATTATAGGAAGACGAAGATCCGATGTTTTTGCTTTAAAAGTTTAAAATATTGGAATGTTCGAGCAGCAACTTTTCGAAAATTGTAGTCGGTAAAAGTACACACTTCGGATTTCCTATTTCACAGAAAATCCTGAAGTTTTACTTTCATCTTGAAGCCTAATCAAAGTGATTTGCAGCAAATTGATACTCAGTTGATAAAAAGGATCCAGATTTGGTATCAAAATTATTATTGACAAGTGAACATTGACATTTTATGGATGTATCCAGTGTCAATGTTCACCTTATAGCACCTTAGTCGTCATCCACAAATGATATAAAGATTTTTTCCGAAATCCCCTCCCCCCCCTCTCACTCATTCTAGGTTTGCTCTGACAAGTATTAATAATCAACATCAATGTTTATTTAAACTATTATTATTTAGTCTATAAACTATTAAAATTCCTATTTATTTATTACAGGTTTCATAATTGTTTCATCGTTTTTTCACTTGAATTCGAACTAAATTAACAGAAACCAATAACAAAATCCAACTATTTTTCTTTAAAAGGTGATTCTTTTACGTTGGAAAGTCTACTGTTACATTTTTGGTTGAGAGTCCATCTTTATTTGCTTAAAAATTTCACTTTTTCATTGAAAATTCAATTATTTTGTTGAACATTCAACAATATCGTTAAAAAGACGTCGTTTTTAGTTGAAACTTCAACTGTATGTCTGAAAATTCGACAAATTGATTGAAATCTTTTTTCTTCCTGAATTGAAAATTTTTTTGTGTGCAAAACTTAACTATTATGTTGAAACATATATGTATTTTGTGAACTTTTTTCTTTTTTGGTTGAAATCGACGGTTCTTGATTTAAATTAAAATACTTTTGAGTTGCAATATCAAATATTAAATTTTTTTGTTGGGAATTCATATTTTTTGCTTGAAAGCTCAACCATTTGGTTGGAAGTTAAACTACTTTGTTAAAAATTCATGTCTTTGCCCAAAGATTCATCATTTTGGTTGAAAATACATGTCTTTTGTTGAAAACTTAACGATTTTGTTGAAAATTCGTTTTTTGTTGGAAATGTATCTTTTTTAGTAGAAAACTCCACTATTTATTTGAAAAATCATGTCTTTTGTTGAAAATGCATTTTTCTGGTAGAAGTATAATATTCTTGGTTGAAAATATAACTTTTGGTTGAAAAGTTATGTATTTTGTTGAAAATTAATCTTTTTTGGCAGAAATATAATCTTCTTGGTTGTAAATTCATCTATTTGGTTAAAAATTGATACATTTTGTTGTTGAAAATTCGTCTGTTTTTGTAGAAAATAAATCTTTTCAGTTAAAAATGCAACTGTTTGTTTGAAAATTAATCTGCTTCAGTTATGGATTCAAATAGTTTGCTGAAAATTCATCTTTTTAGGTTGAATTCAACTGTTTTAGATGAAATAACTACTGTTACTTCTTCCGTTGAAAATTCGTCTTTTTTGGTTGAAAATTCAACTGTTTGGTTAAAAATTCATTGGTTGGTTGAAAATTCATCACTTAAGTTGAAAATTCATCTTTTTGGTTGAGAATTCACCTATTACATGTTTGGTAGAAAAGTTATATTTTTTAGGTTGAAATTTAACTATCTGGTTGAAAATGGAACTCCTTTGTTAAAATTTATTTTTTTGGTTGAAAATTCATAATTTAATTTGAAATTTTTTTTTTTTTTGAAAATTTAACTATTTTGTAGGAAATTTGTTTCTTTTTTGGCAGAAAATTAATCTTCTAACAATATAAATTATTAACCAAGTATGGGATAGTTAGGTTTTTAATTGAAAGAATTAATTTTTAACAGAAGAAGATGAATCCTAAACGGAAAATGTAATAATAATTAATAATAATATTAATATATAATATTATGTTAATTATATTAATATTAATTAATAATTAATTTTATTAATTAATATTGTTAATAATTATTAATTATATAATAATAATTAATAATTAATAATTTTCAACAAAATAGTGCAATTTGAAACCAAAGAGATGAATTTTCAATGAAGAAGATTAATTTTTTACCAAAAAAGATGAATTTTAAACAAAATATATGAATTTTCAACTAAAAAAGATCAATTTTCAATCAAAAATGTCATAGCTGTATTTTCAATTGAAAAAAGTAATTTTCAACGAAAAAAGATGAATCCTCAACTCAAAAGTGTAATAGTTTATATATTTCAACCAAAAAAATAATTTTAAATCCAAAACAGTGTAATTCAACCAAAAAACTAATTTTCAACAAAACAGTCGAATTCTTAACCGGGTAAAATGATTTTCTCTCAAAATTGTTCAATTTCGAACAAAATAATTAAGTTTTAAACGAAACAATAAAATTTTTAACCAAAGAAGATGAATTTTCAACTAAAATAATTAATATAATAACTGGAATAGTTAAATTTTTGGTTAAGGAAATTTATTATCAGCCAAAGAGGAATGAACATTTCAGCCTGAAATTATTTTTTATTTCTTTCCAAATGTTTTAATAGATTTTAGAAAATCTTGAATCCCAGAGTGGGAGAAAAATTTCAATTTTCCTATAAGGTAAAGGGCCCGGTTCGTAACCCCCGGCCAGTTCGTAACGCAGCAAGCGTATAAATCGATTTTTTAAATAATACAATAGAAACTGTTGGCTGATGTGAATTTCTTCTCAAAGTAAAAATGAAAATGTACAAAACTGATATGAGATGATAGGCATTATTTCGCGTTCATCAATTCGAAAAAAATTAAATAAAAACGTCGCGCTCTGCCCTCCACCGTGGCACAGTGTACTTTCAGACCAGCTGACTATAAGATCAGCACTGAAATGACTCCACGAAACTTGGCAGTTGGGCGTGTTGTGAGAAAAAAGGGCAATCCAGTGGACAGTGATAACGTTCGTCTTGTTTCGAGTGCAATCATTTGAGTAAGTAGCTTTCCACGTCGAAGTACAATAATTTCTGAGTCGGTTACGAACGGGCACCAAAATATTAGCAGTGACGCATCTGTAACCCTGTGACAAAAACTTTTATAAAAATTAAAATAACACATATCGTTGAAACGCTGAGGCAGATCTTTACTTTAATTTATATTCTTCAAATATCTGTAATAATTTTTACCTTTGATCAAAAACAAAGAATGAATGCGTCATTTAGAAATTGACAGTCCTCGAATCGATTGTGAGCCAGTTAGTGTCAACTTTGACGAATCTCAACAAGTCAACTCCTTCAAACAAAAGCTTAAAAATTGTGAAATTAATTGAATGTAGCCTATAATTCCGAATTTACTTTCATTGATAAGCCAGTTATGAGCCGGCTCATCATTGGGTTACGAACTGGCTCATAATTGAGTTACGAACTGGCTCAAAGAGGACTTTCGGGGGGTACGAACCGATTTATCGGGTATGTTCGTTCAAATTCTTAATTATTTGATTAATGCACCCTTAAACTTGTTTCTAATGACATTTTCGATTGCAAATGGATTATTCTTCACATAAGAAGAAAGTTTATTGCATTCAAATATTGCTTGAGGCATCCGAAAAGGATTTTATTCTCTTCAGCTTCTTAGTAGGTTACGAACCAGGGCGTAAAAAAGATATCTCTTATTTTTATAGTGTTCAGATTGTTGACCGCCCGGAGGCAAAATAAATTCGCCGCCCCTTTCATTCTTAGTTTCTAAATCCAAGTATTTAAAATTCTTCCAACTGAAAAGCATAATTTATTTCAATAATAAATAATTTACAATTCAATCAATAATTTAATCAATTATTACATTATATGGAAAAGTTCTCGTTAAGCGGCCGCCCCTTACCCTTGCGCCCGGAGGCGTCTGCCTCCGACTGAAGCGGCCACTGGACAAAAATCAACTTTTTTTAAATTATTTAAACCAAAAATAGGCTATTTACCTCTGTATATTCATGTTTCTCACCATTTCTTAAAGTTTTAGCGAAAAGTATTTATTATTGTGGGCACAATCTTGCGGAAACTGAATTGAGCTGTGGAAAGCTGAAAACACCTAACTCCACTTTTTAGTAAAATTTAATTTCGTGTGGAAAACACTTGTTTATGCTTATATACACGTATCTAATTAAAAACATAAAGGTTTATCAATTTTTTACCCAAAATTGAATTAAAAAGTAGTCAAATATCTCGAAAATTTGAGAATTTTAGAACACTAGGGATGGAAAGTATTCAATTTATTATTTTCCAAATCCAACCTCGTTATTGCCTTTCAAAAAATGTATTTCTGATAGTGAATACGTAGAATAAAGTTTAAGTATTATGTTATTTATGAAAATGTTTCGTTTCTTCTGTCAATTAATTGTTTTGTAATTGTAAAAAATATAAAAATGTGTATTTATTTTACATCATTTCCTCAGCGATTTGGTATATTTTTTTCATTGTAATGTTATGGAATTCTGAACCGTCCTAACTCCATCAAAATATCTATTAAACTATAAAATGTGTACGTAGCGCCATCTATTTTCTATCATAGTGGTCCTTAAACTGACCCTCCAAACTACACAAGAAAAAAATTATCTCAATCTATTGCAAATTATTCCCCTGAAAAGGTTTTTTTTATCTTTCCTGTAAAATTAGGTTCAATGGAGGTGGGCGGTTTTAGTTTTCGGCCGTCCATAAACTACGTCACCAATTTGAGTGGAGGAGGGTGTCGCACCAAAAACTAGGGTTGTAATATGGGGGGGGGGGTTGTTAGTAAAAGTACGTTACGAACTTACATGACGTTTAGTACGTTTTCTGGTGATAAATTTCAACAAAATTTGAACATTTTGCGAAAGATGGCCCTGCAACGGCACAGTTCAATCATAGCTTGATAAATTTGAAAATCAGTTTGATATTTCAGACTACGGTTTGGTTGAAAATTTATTTATTTTGTTGAAAAATAATCTATTTTGTAAAAAACTCATCTTTTTGGTCAAATATTCTACTACTTGGTTGAAAGTTAAACTAATTTGTTGAAAATTCAATTTTTAGTTCAAAGTTCATCTCGTTGGTTGAAAATTTAACTATTGTGTTAAATTTTTCTTATTAAAATTTCAACTATCTGTTTGAAAATTTATCTTTGTTAGTAGAAAATTCAACTATTTGGTTGAAAATTCATGTATTTTGTAAAAAAATCGTCTTACGTGGTAGAAAGTTAAACTTCTTGCTTGAAAATTCATCTCTTTT
>JAUMHM010000031.1:41203356-41217244 GCA_032362435.1 Melikaiella ostensackeni | reverse complement strand
TTTAGACGCTTTTTTCACGACAAACACCAATGAGTCGTGTCATACGCAAGAATCAAAGGTATTTGGGTTTCTCCGTGTACAGATCTATTAAAAAGAAGACAAGTGCTAAATATAGAAATGTTGTTAATTTGTTACATTATACAACTAACATAACTGTACAGATTGAACTGTATAGTATAGCATTAATAGCCGGCTATATCGTTGAACGCCCAGTACAAGAAAGTTTGAGATATGTCTCGGTCATTAAAAAAAAAAGATAACAGCCCCGAAAGACCCATATTTGTTTGCATATCTCAGTTCAGAAAGACTTGAACTATTTTATTATATGTATTTTGGAAAAATCGTATTGAAATCCTAGTCGTGAAAATTCATTACATACGTCGCAGCTACTGCTCTCCCATAAGACCCCATGCAAAAATCAGTAACTCTAAAGCTAAATATATTAAAAACATGCACTAGTATATTAATTGAAATTTTGCACAATCACATAAGAAATATTCATTGATACAATATTCAAAATTGAAAAAAATTGTATTGAGATTGCATAATCATCGTACCTTCTTAAAGGTTTCTCTGTTTTCTTTTTACATTCTCATCAGAGAAGGTATTACATCTGTGTGAAATTGACCCCCCTCCCCCCTGTTTTTGTCGAATGTCCACGTTTTGAGACCCTCTGAACCGGGATAACAGTTTTTCATGAATGAGTCCGTCTGTATGTATATATTACTGTATGTCTATATGTCTGTCTGTGAGCACGATAATTTTTGTAGGAATTTATCTATTCGATTGGCCTTTGGTACACTCTTTTGGTGTCAAAAACTGAAGATCAAGTTCGTTTTTGGATTTTCTCCATTTTGGATGAAAATTCAAAAAGTTAGAGCATTTCCAAAATTGTTGAGACTATTTTCCATAAAATTTGAAAATTATATGTACGGCTATTCGTAGTACTCAGAAAGTCAAACAATTCATTCTCATGACTTTTTTCGTTAAAAAAAATTATCAGAGTTATAGCATTTACAAAATTCAAATAAATAAACGAAAATGCAAATTTTAAGTCAAACAATTACCGATATGAGAAAGAGTCGTGAGAAAAAAAACGTTGCTTTTTGAAAGTTCTACAAGATTTTTATAACAACTTTTTGAAAAAAGTCGAAAAATCGAGAATTAAAATTTTGAGTCAAATGAGGCAAAGTACAAAGAAAAGTTATGAAATCAAAATTGTTGCTTTGACGAAGACCTGTAAGTTTTCTTCTGAATTTTTTTGGGCAGGAGGCATAGTTTGTTTTTTATGTACCGAAACTGGCATTGAAATACTTTTATTTTAATTTTCAGGTCAAACGACGCGAGATAAGAAAAAAGTCTAAAGAGTAAAATTTGAGCTTTTAAAAAGTCAAATAAAATTGTCGTTAGACATTTCTTTATAGGATAAATCGAAAATCATCAAGATAATTTTTTAATCATCTTTGGAACTATTTATTTTTATTCATTATACGATGAGCGCAGGAAATTAAGCGCGATGCCCGAATAATATCATGGGAATGTATTCCTTAAGGCCGATAGAGCTTTAAGTAAATAAATTTCTTTTTTTATTTCAAAACCAAAATAAAGTTAGTAATTTTTATATGAAGAATACATAACACCAAGCGTTACGATCAAGTAATCCAGAGATTTTCGGAAATAGGAAAAGAAATAGATAGAATAATTTGTTCAAACTCTTGCGAGGAAAATTCAATAACTATAATCCAATGTTTTGTAAACAATTTCTCTTTCTCCCTCTTTTTTTCTTTTTTTGTTGTACACTTATTGTACATTTGTCTCTAATGAGCCGGAAAAACGGGTAGTCTTGAAGTCTATTTTTAATTTCTGAATTTTTTGAGTGTTCTTTTTCAGTCCACAGAAAAATTTTCATAAGAAAGTAGGTTTCATTTCAATATTTAAGAAATTTTAAAAAAGAGACATTAAGCAAAGATTCGTTCCAATCTGCAGGGTTGCCTATGAATACTATTAAGATTTCTTTTGATCGAGGCATTAATGATTAACTCAATTTACGAAAAGATATATTCATTCACTTAAATATAGTATACAAATTTGAGTAAGTTACCAATTTTTAGTAATGTGTTATTGTTCTGGATTATTACGTTTTCCTTTTACGAAAAATTGTATGTTCTGAATAGATTGGTTTTAAATCAACACACAAAATTTCAATTGAATTCTATGTTTAATTTGGTCACTCCGCATTGCTGTTCTCTAGTGATGCGAGAAAAATGTTATCAAAACGCTGTGGGGATTCGAACCTGCACCAATCAATTCATATCTAACGTATGTCAGTGGTGAGCCCTAACCATTACTCTAACGTACGCAATTGAATGTAAGTGAAAAATTCTTTCCTATAAGAGAAAGCTCAATAAAATCTATAGTCGATGAAAAAATCGATAGAATCATTAATTATTACCTTTTCTTATTTGAATATTGAATTAGCAAATAATTTACATATAATGTAACTACATTTTTATTAAATTGGGCGTTACTTATGAAGGAACACCACCTAAAAATCGAAATATTCAGATGCCATGCGTGCCGGGGTTCATGTGTGAATAACTCAGCTGAGACTTCCTCGATTTTAAAAAATCTACGGGTGTTTTGGAAGGCTCTTTTCACGCACTTCAGGACTGCCTTACCTAAATTTCCGAAAATAAAAATTCAATCTCGTTTTATCGGAAGGAAAAATTAAAATAGATTTTTGACCAAATCTGACATCATCAATTTTTTTTAAATAGTCTTAAAAAGTAGTAGAGGTTTTTCCTTCAAAATCCGTATTGACCAAAATGGAGAGCTTTTCCGTTTTGAAGAATAAGCTTTTGCAACAGGAGGCGTACACAACGCAGCGCGCGGTGTCTTAAATGATCACAAGAATTTTTGTTTTGAATAGGAATTTGACTGGGACTAAGTGTATAAAGTCTTTCGGTAGTGGCGAAAAACCTGACGAAACATTCTTTGAAAAATGAAGAAAATAGCGGAGATATGGTACTCTGAACTTGTTAGTACTTTTTTTCGCCGGAAATTCCCATATCTTTGGTTCTAATTCATCGATTTGACTTTCTGGGGTCTGAAATTTTTTGTAATAATATGTATTTTCATATGAAAAAATTACCAAAAAGGAAAGAAAATTTACTCTATGAAAAAATCGGGGTTTTGAAAATAGATCATTTTCCAATTTTAAAATTATTTTGTCAGATCAAGTTGTAAATGTGTTTCACGAGTTCTGCAAGCTTAACAGTGGAACAGCTAGTGGTTCACAAGCAAAAAATTCGCATTTTTCGGCACGCTCTATCTCATTGTGGAACGTAACTATCGCGGACATTTTATCGTGTCGGAATTTGGATGCGAATTTTTTTTCGTTAATCACTGGCTGCTCCACTATAAAATGTACAGAACTTGTGAGACTTAGAAAAAATTCCAGATCTCAAACAGTTGAATCGGATAATTAGAACCGAAGATATGGAAATTCCCCAGACGGAAGAATTATATATAGTGGAAAAAATTATGTATAATTGTCATTTGTTTTATACAAATAATGTAACAAACAAATGAAAATAATATATAATATTTTCCACTATGTATAAATGATGCATAATTTTTCCGTCTGAGTTTCAAAAAAAGTACCAAAAATTTCACAGTACCATATCTCCGCTATTTTTTTAAATGTTCTGAGTAGATTTCGTGGGGCGTGTCTCCACTACCGAAGAATCTTGTACACTAAGTCACAGCCAAATTCTATTTCAAAACAAAAATTATTGTGATCACTTGAAATACCGCGCGTCGGATTGGGTGCGCCCCCCTCTTGCAAAAGCTTATCTCTTAAAAAAAAATTTCAAAGAGGAACAGTTCTACTTTTTTAAGACTATTTACAAAGAACAATGATATCGGAATTTGTCTAGAATCGATTTCAAATTTATACCATGATTGCCTGGATATCCCGCAGATTCTGACACTCATTCATCCACGCCCCTAATCTCTCCAGGAGGATCCTCGTGAATATTTTAGGAATGATTTTCACTAGCGCAATGTCTTTTTATGAGGCTGCATCCTCTTCATTACCCTTTTTGTGGAACATGCACGTAATAATATTCGCCCAGGCCGAGGGGATCTCCTCATTTTCTAGATCCTCCTGAACAAACCTTCAAGCTAAACCACTCATAGCTCCAGAAGAGCCTTATAAAATTGCGCAGGAGTGCCATCTTGACCTGTGGCTTTCCCCGGTTCACATTAGCGTATGGCAGTCATCATTTCAATTTCGGAAATCGACTCATCCAGGAGGCAGTGTGTGTTCACTGACAAACCAAGGTCAAATCTAACTTGAGGAGGGTATAATGAGTTTGTAAAGTCCTGCCAAGTTCGTAGATCAATACAGTTACCATAAACAGGTCTAATCTCAAAAAAGTTGACTGCCCTCCAGAATTCTGTCGATCCTTTGACTGTTGCAAGAGCATTCTGAAAAGCCCTCACGTAATCTGTCTTCTTAGTATTCATAAAATATACGTACCGCTTCCATCTAAATTATTTTTAAGAATATTCGTTTGCGCAAACCCAGATCTTTCATGAATCCTCAGGCTTTTTACCGCTGTTTTCTGCTGTTAAGGGACGTTCTATCTTACCACGGTTTCTGGCCCACAAGACACGACGAAGGCCTAGAAATCATACCCTCTCCCGACGCCGCCTCCCTGATGGAAGAGATGAGGTTCTCATTCATGGTGTGCACTGAGACCGTACTCCAGGAGTATGGGTCAGAGTGTCAGACTCTGACCTCGCTCCTCTTCTCCCTCCATGTCAGTTTCGCACGCGCACTCTTACGCCCCACTTCGACAATTGAGCTTCCGGATTGTACAACGACCTTAGCGCGTGGACTCAGCCAGCTAGGTAGAAAAGAGAGAGGATGACGCGTTGCTACGGGCCGAGTTAATTGGACAAATAATTTCAAAACTGCCGTCATTCCGTTAATAATTATCGGATCGTATTGGTTTTTGCATATTAATACACATGAGTCTTTAGCGCTCCAAACAAACCTAATTAATTGACTTATTTTTTATATTTTTGATTTTTCAACAACACCCAAACTTTTTATAACTTTAAGGTGAAAATCTCAGTTATAAATTTCAAAACAGACCAAAATGAACAATATCAGTTAAGATCTTATACATTTAATTATAACATATCCAAAATTCAGATTGATTGGTTTGTATTAACAGCAATGACGAGCATAAATAAACATTTTTTGGAAACATTGCACTTCCATTTACCCGGATTTCTATTCCGCTTTCAACCCTCCTTTCAGTCGCATTTTCCTCCATTACGTACTTCGTTATTAATCAACTTGTATTCAATATAATAAATAGTTTTAAGAAGTATAGAAATTCATATATAATCAGAAGAAATGCGGACGTGTGCTGCTTGTGATGGTGAACTAGAGACGAACGCAAGTTGACTAACAATCTCTTGCAACTATTTTGTCTCTTGCATGTGAACAAAAGACGATCGCGAATACTGTCTCAGTCGCTCTCGATCGACATACATAGCAAGGCATCTTCTTATACATGCAGCGCTGGACTGTGCCTTTGTTTATTTATGCTTATCATTGCTGTCAATACAAACCAATCGATCTGAATTTTGGATATTTTATAATTGAATGAATAAGAACTTGACTGGCAAAAACCAACAGGATCCGATAATTATTAACGGAATGATGGCAGTTTTAAAATTATGTGTCCAATTAACTCGGCCCGTAGCAACGCCTCATCCCCGCTCTTGTCTACTAAGCTGGCTGAATCCACCAGCTAAGGTCGTTGTGCAATCCGGACGCTCAATTAGGACAGCAATTGAAAGAACATTATACAAATGTAAGGTATCATGACAACTCTACAGAGTTAGTAAAATATTGTTTAGAATTTACACACAATTTTGACTTTGACAATCCAATAATTCTGAAACAGGAATCAATTCTAAACAAACGTTTAACCTTAGAATCTTTTTTCATCATGAAGTTAATCTTCTTTCTAACCCAAAACGATAAAACAATCATTTTATTATATTCTCTGTAAAAGCAATTATTTTGCTAATCATTTACAAAACTTTTGAAAGTATCTAATCCTGAATGAAACTACTGTATTCAACTATATTCGTAATCTGAAGAGAAAAGTAAAAATGGGCTAAATTTTTTTTATTGGCATTTTTTTTCTTGCAGTCTCGTGAGTTTTTTAATTACTTATCTTTTTAACAGGATCACTCACTTCTAACGAACCCCACTCAAAGATTGCCAAAGGCAAAAGAATTTCAGTGATTCAAGTGACTGTGACAAAGAGCAAATTGTATGTATAGTGCAAAGGGAATATTTTTCAGTCGCAGAAGATATGTAAAGGGTATGTTCATTATGACAAATTCCTTTGTGAGTACAAAGGAGAACTGCCATTCAGAATATGGGGTTCTGGGTATTTGAATAAAAGTTTCTGTAGTGAATCTGCCTTTGATATTTCATACTATGGCCAGCTCTTCTCGTTACACTTATCCTGAAATAGAGCGAGTTTCTGTGGTTGAAGACTCAGCATTGTCTCCTTAGTTCTCACAAGCATACGCAAGTAGAATATCCAGGCTCAAGTCAGACATGAGGCTTTACTTGCACAGTGTGTCTGAAATAACTTCAAATGAAATGTCATAAGGTAAAAGGCCCGGCTCGTAACGCCCGACCAGTTCGTAACCCAGCAAGCGTATGAATTGATTTTTGATATAATACAATGGAAACTATTAGCTTATGTGAATTTATTTTTGAAGTAAAAATGACAATTTACGAGACTAATATGATTTTATAGGCATTGTTTCGCGTTTATCAATCAAAAAATAAATAAAAACGTCACGCTCTGCCCTCCACCGTGGCACCATGTACTTTCAGACCACCTGATGATAAGACCAACACTGAAATGACTCCACGAAACTTGACAGATCGGCGTGCTATAAGTAAAAAAGTGGCAATCCAATGGACAGTAATAACGTTCATCTTGTTTCGAGTGCAATCATTTGAGTAAGTAGCTTTCCATGTCGAAATACAATAATTTCTCAGTCGGTTACGAACGGGCACCGAAATATCAGCAGTGACGCATCTGTAACCCCTCTGGCAAAAACTATTATAAAAATCAAAATATGACACATATCGTTAAGAGGCTGAGGAAGATCTCTCCTTTAATTCATATTCTTCAAATACCTATATTAACTTTACCTTTGATCAAAAACAAAGAATGAATGCGTCATTTAGAAACTGACAGTCCTCGAATCGATTGTGAGGTTAGTATACGAATTGACGCACTTGGAGTAATTTGCTGTTGACGCCAGTTAGTGTCACCTTTGACGGGTCTCAAAAAATTAACTTCTCTAAACAAAAGCCTAAAAATTGTAAAATTAATTGAATATAGTCTATAAAAATAGTCGAAGAAACTTTTGAAATGTTTTCCGTTGCCGGTTACGAATCGGCTCATCATTGGGTTACGAACTGGCTCAAAGAGGACTTTCGGGGGTTACGAACCGGCATAACGAGTATGTTCGTCCAAATTCCTAATTATTTGATTAATGCATCCTTAAACTTGCTTTCAATGATATTTTCGATTGAAAATAGATTATTCTTCACGTCAGAAGAAAGTTTATTGCATTCAAATATTGTTTGAGGCAGTCCAATAGGATTTTATTCTGTCCAGCTTCTTAGTAGTTTACGAACCGGAGCCTTTACCTTATTGGGCTATAAATCTCTATGGCTATCTGCCGCCACAATTTGAATAGTGAAAATGAACAAATAGTTGGAAAAGCAATAAAATTTATTATCGTAAAAAAGACTTGTCAACTACATTTCGGAAGTAACTAAAAAAGTAACGATTTTTATGGTTACAGTAACTGAAAAAAATGTAACTAAATACCAATTCCTTACTTACTTACAAAAGTAATTTCGTTACCACTATCGTTACCAAAAAAAGTAACTAGTTACTGTAACTAGTTTAAAGGAACTAATTACTTCCCATCACTGCTTACAACCGGGAAAAAACCAAGAGTCTGAAAGGCGAAAATTAGTGGACACCCTGTATATAATTTACATGCGGCTGAAGGGATAAATGAATAGCTTGACTCTATGGGGGATATTCGAATTTGTGGGATTCGCCAGTCGTTCGATACTGCAGCGCAGGCGAATCGCTGAGTATAAAAGAAGATTTCCACATACGAAAGTGGAGGAATTTTATATGAGGCATCTCTGTATGCGAACCAATGTCTATCCCCCTCGATATGCAGACATTGTCCGTTGCCTCAGAAATTTGCGGAAATTTAAATTCCACCAACATCGCCTCTTTACCCGCGGGTCTTCGTCATCTCGATGGCATTAAACGGATTCCGATAAGCACTTTCAAGACGCCTTATGGACTTTAGTCTACGAACGCATTGTTAAAAGCCTCTCGTCAATATTTTTTCAAAGGCTATTATCATGCAGATTTTTCAGACCAGTTTCAAATCTAATTTAACAAGCTTTGAGCTGATATGGTCAATATAGATGGATATTAAAAGTCTTTTCTCTAAGGTCACAGGAATTATTTAGACAGCTCATAATGCATAAGTCTTCTAGAGCTTTCAGCAAACTTTTTAAGTATACTTACATAATTTAGAAAAGTTAATGGATTTCCTGGTCGTTAAGATGTTGAAGTCATGACTAGCTTATAGATTATTGAGTGAAAAGTTTCTCTTGCTTCCCGAGGGAAATTGATTTTGAGCAAATAATAAGGTCAGTCAAATGGAATAAATTAGGCGTGTGCAAAATAATTCGATCCGATTTTAAAGCGATTTTGACGTGTATCGAATGTCGGATTTTTCGAAATTCGTCGCGCGCCAGATGGGATCGGATTTTTTCAAATTTTTTCCACATTTTTTCCATGACCTTAGAGAAAAGAATTTTAAAATCCATGTGTTTTGAACATATCAGCATACAGCTTGTTAAATTAAATTCAAAACTAATCTGAAAATAATTTTGAAAAATTATGTGACGCGTGTCGAATGTCGGAAAACCGACAGTTGATGTGCACTAGATGGGATCGGATTTTTTCGAATCGATCGGCTGCGCATCGAATGTCGAAAAGTCCGACATTCAACTTCAGTAAATCAGATTGAATTTTTAAATCTTATCCGACGAAAATCGAACACGTATTTCGCCATTACATCTATAGTTGAATATGAATTTGTATTGAAAAAAATTTCAAGTAGTTTTTCAGTAGCCATCGTAGAACCATATGTTTTAAAAAGAAATATTTAGAGATCATTAAGAACACTTTTGAGTAAAAAATGGTGTTTGCATGAGTTTTTCATCTTACAATCATAGATATATTATAGCTATAAATGTCTTTTCTGCATGGAATTGTTGGTAAATTCACAGCTAAAAATGCTATTTTTTTGTAGGTCAAACAAAAAATATTTGGTGCCTGTACAGGTCATAGATATTGCAATTTTTCTGGGAACGTTAAGATATAGGAGCACATTTATACTGCTAAAAATTTTGTATACTGCTCTTGAAAATGATGGGATATTTGCTGTATGCTAGGGTAAAAACTTGCTATATAGAAGAGGTTGAATTATTTAGAAGGAAGCTGTGAAAAATCAACAAAAATTGGAAATGTTAATTTTTTAAATGTAATAGTAATTGAGCGGCTGGGTGTAATAACAATCTACTTGTATTTTCAGAAGTCACTTCTTTTCCATTTGTTTTGCACGTAACTTCATGAAGAAAAAATGAAAAACAAGTGACTTCTGAAAATGCAAGTGGACTCTTATGGCACCCAACGGTTCAATTAGTTATTTCATATATTACCATTTTTTTAGAATATATCTCCGACTCTATATCACTCATCACACATGAAAAGTTACTTTTTTTAAACAAGTACGTCAGAATAATTGCAAAATTGTTATCTGTGGTGTGGGATTGAGAGTCGAAGATTTGCACCTACTCGAGAAAAAATGGTAACACAAAAAAGACTACAATTGTTATTAGATGAAAAAATGAAATTTTTTAATTTTTTGATATATTTTTCAACCTCACAGTAGAATTTTTTCCTTAGAATATGGAGAGTATCTCAGAATTTTCATGACCCATATAAACAATGATAAGGGGTATAAATGTGCTCTTATATCTGAACGGTCCTGCAAAGTTGCAACTTTTATGACCCATACAAATACCAAATATATTTTTTTTCAATCTACAAGAAAAATATTTTCTTTCCATAGACTTGCCAATAATTTCATGCAGAAAAGACATTTATAGCCTTAATATATCTGTAATTGAACGGTTGGGTGCAAGAACAGCCTACTTGCATTTTTAGAAGTCACTTGTTTTTCATTTGTTCTACATAAAATTATGTGCAAAACAAATAAAAAGCAAGGGACTTCTGAAAGTGCAAGTAGGCTGTTCTTGCGCCCAACCGCTCAATTGAAAACTGAAAAAGTCATGAAAACACCGATTTTGTCATAAAAGTGACTTGAGCGCCCTCCAAATATTTTTCTAAAAATATCTAAAATTTATGGATCTATTTCTAACCCAGAGGAATATGCGGTTTCATGTTGGTGACTGAATTTTTAAAAAGTGGAAGTGAAATAGTTATATAATCGCTCCCTTGCAATACTGCTGAAAAATATCGCGGAACGCTTATCAGCAGTTGCCAACGTTTTAATGTTTAATTTGGATAATATTAAAGCACAAATGAAGTCGAGTGTCAATAAAATATCACAAAAGCTAATAACCTTTTTGTCATGTGTCACTAGAGCTGCATGCATCGGATTTTTTTCGATCGATCGGCCGGGCATCAAATGTCGGAACTATCACGTTCGATGCGACACAATTCACACGTGTAGAATAAATGTATTGAATACAGCCCAGCGGGATTCAAGCATTTTTAAAATGTTTTAATTACATTTTTCTAAATTTAGACCTTAAAACTTAAAAGATTCAACTTTAAATGTTATAATTGCTAATGTGAAATCTTTGTGAGCTGAATTATTATCAAGGTATGTAACGACCGATCATCAGAGAAGATTATTACTCACCGTGAAACAGAAGTCCACTATATCGATCTATATTAACCCATGAAATTCAGATAATTACGTGATTTCGGACTAGATGGCAATTTTTACAAAGATATTCTGAAATTTTCCTGCGAAAAAATATCCTCTTTCGCTCCGCGGGGAATTGAACCCAGGTCTTCCGATTACCAGTCGGGTGCTCTTCGCAACAGTGTGATTAAATTTGCTCTGCTACCTATCACAAGGGCACCCGAACGACAATCGGAAGACCTGAGTTCGATTCCCAGCGAAACAAACGCAGATCATTTTTCACAGAAAAAATTTATGATGTGAAAGCTTCAAAATTGAACAACTTAAAATGGAAGAGTTAAAATTCAAGAAATTTGTTAATAATTCTCTTCCTAGAAATGAGTTTTTGATATGGAACGTAAGAAGGTTAGAACTTCAATGAAAAGAAGCACTTGCTGATGGAGAAGCCTAAACAAAATCTCAGAAACAAATTCATCCCAAGTAGCCGAAGAAAAAATAACATTTCAACCCTGTTTTATGACAGTGGCCCCGATATATGGCTCTCACATTTATAAATAATTCCGTGTATTTCTATCATTCGTGTTTCGCAGGGTTTTGAAAACATGTCATATTCCTGACTGCGACGGTGTAAATATCGTCTTTTTCCCGCGAGGGTTTCCTCTTTCCTGTCTTTCTTTACCTTCCTGAGAAAAAGCGTCAGGGGAAAACGATTGCAAAACGGACGTCATATGGGTTTAAAGGTTGAATTTTAACTTTGGATGCTAGGAACAAATAGAATCTGACGAATCGAAAGGGAAGGAAAACAAATAAAGGGGAAAATGTTCAAACAAGGGTTTGCCCTGGGTTTCGTTCAATATAAACAATTTCACAGATAGATATTGAATCCAATTGAAAGATTTTTCACTTCGAAGTGTCTTCAATTTGGAAAATTCTCCCGGATTGAGTTTTTGTTAAAAATTCTATTCAAGAAGCTTATTAAGAATACTTAATAAAATAGTATTTCCACATCTCGCACCGACAATTCATTCTTGCGATCCTCTCCCCCCCTTTTCTCCAAATATTTTGCTACTCCCTGTACCCTTATCCATTCATATTCCCCATTATATCTTGCCGACAATATTTTACTTTCTTTCCATGCTTCAAGGCTTTTCTCTCTCTATCAGCTTCTGCTCCACCTTTATACCCTTTTCATGAGCTCTTCTCACTAATTAACTTGATCATCCATTCCTATTCAAGTACTGCAAGTACAATTTTTTATATTCCATTTCCTCTATTTCCAATTCTCTCTCCTCTAAGCAGGCTTTGACTATGTTTCTACCCCCACTTTCCAACACCTTTTTCTCAAATTTTCGTACCTTACCCCTCTCTCATATTTCCAATTTTTCTCTATCAACTTCTTCTGATACCACATAAGAAAGCGTGCATCTGTCTAATCGAAAGTTCATTTAATACATTTTTGGTGCACTTGCTCTGCCTCCTCATATTCTTTTCAGTCCTATACTTCTACTCCGTACATCATTACACTTGCCACTAGAGAATCATACATTCTCATTCTCCTTTTGAAATCATCTTTGAATAATTTCTCTCCGGTACCCCAGACCTTTCTCATTACCATCTCTGCTCTTCTTACTCTTTCCTTCACATGTTATCTAGCGTTCCTATTCTTTCTAAACAAGAATCATAAATATATAAATTCCTTCACTTCTTCAAACTTTACCCATCTCCGCTGCCATTCCTTATAATCTTTTCTTCTACCCTTTTTACTAAAGACCATTTTTTTAGACGTTGCCATATTTTAATATAGGTTTCTTTTCTTTCAGATATTTCTCAAATCTTCTCATCATATTTTTCAGCACCTCTTCCTTCCTTGCTAACAATACTGTATCATTCGCATTGCTTCAGTCCTAATTCTATCCAAAAGTCCTTTGACATTCATATTCCCACTCCTACTCTATCATTAGTTTCCTTATACATTTCTCTTACTCTTTCTATTATAACTTTTCTTATTCCCCTTTTCGCCATTACCTCCCTATTTATTGACGGGAATGCTGCCTTTAAATCCACAAAGATAGCACATACTTTTCCTCCTTATTGCTTCAATTCCTTCCTAACTACATGTTGAAGAATGTATATATTGTCTACAAAATATCTACCTTCTCAGAATCCTGCTTGGCTTTTTGGTAACATCTCCTCACCTTCTACCTCTTTCAACATGATACAGCAACATCGTCCCAAAATGCTTACAATTGAAAAACTATTTGGGAACATCTGAATTCAAATCAATTCTACATAAAACAAGTTTGCTTCTCTTGAAAGAAAGAATACAACATACCAAATTTGTCTCGTACACTACCTTAAAAAAATCTATCAAATCCTATCCTATCCTATCCTATCCTATCCTATCCTATCAAACACCCTCAGATTTGACATTTAGTCTACATTGGACCACACATCATTTGACCAATTCCAACGAATTAAAGATCTTTCCACTCGTAAACAAACAAAAAAATTGACAAATTACTTCCAGCAAAGCACACACCACTAACAAATACAGCAAAAAACATCTCTAAGCATCCTCTCAGCAGTAAAATGATTTCAGCCCTGTCTAAAGGACATAATTTTGCAGTGGCCCCTTCCAAAATCCCGAAAGAAGAAATTATCAGTGATTTGGAATCCACAATATATAACCTTCCACTCGAAAAAGCGAATGACATACGGCGTAGGACGGCCAACATCTTACGCCAAGCCCAACTTCCCTCCTCAAACTTAACAA
>JAUMHM010000031.1:41167623-41178165 GCA_032362435.1 Melikaiella ostensackeni | reverse complement strand
GTGCAAAGATGACACTTGGCCAACTGTGCACATGCACAGTTTGCACTTGGACAACTGTGCGTGTCTGAATTCCAATATGCACAGATGGCCATCTGAGCACTTGGACAACTGTGCACGTTTATATTAATGAGCATGGCTCAAATCAGGGTGGTCTGAATTTATACTTGTTCAATTTGTTTTTGTGTAGAGGCCCACGATCCCTTTGAATTTTCGCAAAGTCGGTAACGCAGTATTATAGGGAAATCGCAGTTTTTCCGAAAATTTGATTTAAAGGAGAACATGCATAATGAAGGTATGCTCGACATTGTATTTATCTCTCCAGAGCATTTTAAAAAATATGCTGGATTGAATAATTTTGAATTAATGCACCCCTAGGATGGCTGCCTCTGAAACCTGGCAAAACAAACAAATTTTTTTCGGAAACTGTGCAACAATTGGTCATACGAAAAATTCGATTCCCAGCTCACAGTTGGTTTTTGCTAAGTGGTGTAAAATAAGTTCTATTGCATTTACAATAGTCTAATATATTTCAGAGGAGATTTGTAAATAAGTGTTTTCTGTTACCGATTCTGTGTTCTACCCCAATTTGCTAACTCCAGCGTGACGTAGTTAGATGAGGTCAGAATTATTCTCCTAGCCTCGGTGAAGTTTTGGCCGAAATCCGATCAAATTTTAACCGTTCTAAAATTTATCTGCAACACATTTTAACTTTCGTTTTTTCTGTGGAGAGACATTCTTTTTCCTTAGCCAGAAGTGATATCGTTTTTCAAGTGCTGCCCAGTATATCCAAGAGGTACTTTCCATATTTTAAAGAGAAGTTTACATGCATTTTAATGACAGTAAATGTTGGTACAAGGCGATAATGTGTTGTTTGCGGTAACGTCGTGAATCGTTGACATGACGGCAGTGTGCAAGGCAGTGTCGAAGGATCGTACGGTTAGCTGGAGCCCGTTATGTAAATCGGAAGGAAGTACACCGATGCAGAGCCGTAAACGCCAAGAGACCCCTTATTCTTATAGCTTCGTAGTCCCATAAATTTTCTCCTGGCGCATATCAACGGCGAATTTTGTCCCGTCCTACCTGTTTTACGGGAACCATTGTCAGAGGCACCGCCATAGAATCGCGATCCTTGCCCTTTCCAGCTGTCCCATCCCCATTTTACCCTTTTCTGCATCCCTCGGCATGCCACGAACATATTGCCATAGTCGTGGTATTCGCGAAACGTGTACGTAATGTATGTACGAACATACGTGCACTGGACGTAGAATACGTCCTGGAAGTGTGCTCTTTGTTATGTTGGAGAATCGTGTTATCGAGCCTTCTTCTCTTGCCTCGTTGCCATGGTTATCTCTTGGGAGTCACTGACCGGTGATTACATACACTTAATCTTATGGAATAGCGAGTGCCAAATTGCATGGTATCGATTCAAGTCAACGCAACGACATAGTTAAAAGAAGTGAGACCATTTCGATTTGGCGCAAAATTAAGTCAACAAATCATTTTTTTAATTCATTCTAGGAGTGCAGTAAATTTTCAAGCTCTTCGAGCTCAAGCAGGGGTACATAAATTCTCTAATTGATGTACTATCGGGGCTGAAGGGAAAAAATTGTTGTTGAAGTTCGAAGAGCATTCTTGATAAACTTGTATAAGGAACAAATGTTTCAATTTTGTAGTCGTAGAACATCAAAAGTTCAATTTGTGGTTAAAATTCAAAATTGTAGAATTCGGTTATAATAAAACTGAATTTATTATGGTGACAAAATGGAAAGAGACTGACAGATATGTATTAGTTTCCATAAAAATTAAAAACTGGAAAATATCTGGGGGCCATCCATAAATTGCGTAACACTTTTTTCTTCTATTTTCTGCCCCTCCCCACGGAAAATCATTAAAAGTTCAATTATGTTTAGAAATGAAAAGAAAGAAAATGAAACCATTTGGAATGCAAAATGAATGAATTATAATTCCGGTGAAAATTAAAACCTATGAAAATCTACTTCTTAAACTTACTTTCTTTCTTCTGAAATCCTGTGAAATTCCTTAAATTCTAACTAAATTGAACTTCATTTATAACCTCAAGCTCTCTAAAAATCCGTTGGATCCCCTAAAATTGATTGAACTTCGGAACCAGCGTCCAAAAATCTATCAAAAATGACCAGAAACATTCAGGAGACAAAAAAAAAGGTAATATTTGTAAGTCAGTGTTGTGGATGGCCCCTAGCCAGAAACTAACCTTCTTACCCCAGATTACTCCGGAAATGTAAATACTAATTATCTAGTAGAAATAACCCTTCTCACTCTTGCTGATTATGCTGCAAGGAACGAACGTTACGTGAAGTACCTTGAAAAGTGGGTATAATAAGCAGATTATCCATCATGCGGCTGTCGGATCGCATAGTGAGCGACTTGGGGGTGAAGTATTCTCATCCGCCATAATATTAATGCTATGGTGTCTAAGCCTTCTACTCATATTTATGGCTCGAGTTACTTGAATACCTCAAATATCTTATTTCTCGAATTTGAATTTGAACTTGAACCGAATGTGAAAAATGGATAGTATTTCAGTAATGTTTTCTTTGTGAAAATTTTTCATGCTTCGTTTTCCTCTCTCGATTTGTATTCTTCTCTCGTAGAAGTATTTATTTATGGAAAAAAAGTTAGTTCAAAATTGTAACATAAAGTTGCAAAAAAATGACTGTTTCCTGAACGGTACACAGTGGAAAGAAACGTACTTTTTCGTTTCAAAATCGTAGAACTTTTGACAGGAATCATCTAGAGCGATTATTTTTTTTAATTTACAGATGAATACATAAAGAATATAGGAAAAATATAGAATGGGTGTAAAAAGAGACTTTTAACCTTGACAATCAATCCTTTGAGGCCTGAACTATTCCCACCGATTAAAATTTTACCATTCCTAGTGTGTAAAGGTATTTGGGGTCGCTCGTTTCTAAACCGAGGTCAGACTGTCAAAATTCAAAATGTCAAATCCAGTATAATGGATGAAAACTGTACAAACACCGATATGGCTAAACATTGGTATTCCGGAGGTTTTTGGATCGCTGATCTCGAATGTTGAGTCAAAGTTTTCAAATTCAAAATAGCGGATCTAATATTGCGGATAAAATCTGTGAAAACACCGATATGGCTAGAAATTGCTATTCCAGTGTTCTTGGGATCGTTGATTTCGAAACTGAGGTCAAAATTTCAAAATTCAAAATGGTACGTCCAATATGGCAGATCAAAATTGAAAAAACGAAACCGAGTTGTCCGAAAATTTCCTTAACTGGCTTTTTTTGAAATTCTTTCAGTACACGTAACTAAGCGTGCTAAACAGGCCATTTTAGCTAAAAAATATTTTCTTATATATCGTTTTTTGAAACAAGAAAATAAGAACCATTGAGAATTAGTGGCTTTTATAACTGTTGCCATAGTCATGGATTTCATCGAAAATATAAATTGCTTTTACTGCAATTAAAAATGTTTTGCTTAATTAGAGAGGATTAAACAGAAAATGATATAGTTTTACCTTTCATTATAAGGGTATTCAAGGGTCTTGACCTTGGTTTCAACACCAGCGACCCTAAAAAACCCAAAATAGCAATTTTTAGCCATATCGGTGTTGGTTTTACACTTTTTATCCGACATATCAAATCCGTTATGGTATTTCAAATTTTAAAATTTTGACTCGAAAATTAAATTTAGCGACCCGAGAACCCCTGAATACCAATTTTTAGCTACATCGGTGTTGTTTTTACGGTCTCGATCAGCCATATTGGTTCTGCAATTAAAAATTTTTAAATTTTGACTCAAGATTCGGGATCTGCGACCCGAAAAAAACCTGAATAGCAATTTTTAGTCATATCGATGTTGTTTTTACACTTTTTATCCGACATATTGGATCCAGCATTTTGAATTTTGACAGCTTAACTTTGGATTCAAAACCAGCGACCCCGAAAACCTTTAAACATGAATGGTGAAATTTCGATCGATGGGAATAGTTCAGACCTCAAAGGAATCGAGTGGAACATTAAATCGTCTTTTTCTCAGAACCATGAAGTTCTAAATTAATTTACATTCTGGATTTGGAATCGGCATGAAAAATCTATTTAAAAAAATGTGTTTCATACAAAATGTCACATCTGAGCGCTTGTGGTAATCGATAATCTAAAATTTTGTAGAAAAATGTCAACTTGAACCTAGATTTCACAGATTAACAGTTTTTCTACACTTTCTCTTTATTTTTTCCATATTCTGTAGGTAATTATCTATAATTTAAAAAAAATAATGGCTCTAGGTGATTCCTATCAAAATTTCTGCGATTTTGAAACGAAAAAGTACATTTCTTCCAACTGTGCGGCATTACTCACCAATTGATCGCATTACTTCCGCATCATTAGTTGTCCGTTCTTTGCCAATATAGCCTCGATGCTATAAATTCTTTCAGAAAAATAAAATGTCAAGGAAAATTTTGTTTATTTACTCATAAATCTTCAAAGCGATCTTTCTTTAAATGATTTTTCCTGTTCGAAGTAAAACTTTTAGGTCCACTTAGAATAAGTCATAAAGCTTAGGGACTTAATGGCTCCCTTGGAATTTGAAAAGTTGAAAAGAGTAGATAACTAATCCCAGTTCATGCGGCAAGAATTTTGGGATGGTAAATGATTCTTAGATTCCACATCCGGAAAACAACAATGGTAATAAGAAAGGAAGAACCTTTTATTTACGACCTCATCGAGATAATTTTATTAAAGAATCATGACGTTTCGGAATTTGACCAATTCCCTTATCAGATAATCTATTGACAAAATGTAAATGGTCAAAAAATTGTGTTATGTAAAACTGAGAATAGAACTGAATTAAAATAAGATAAGGGAAGATGATTACAATATCTTCATGTAAAACAAAGATGTAACAAAAAAACAAAAGAACTTGTTGACAAATTGTCGGAACCGTAGAAAAAATGAAGGAAATAGATATTAGACCTAATTGTTCAGACAGGTAAAAATTTAGAAGTTGAAATAAAATAAAATCTTGAGAACGTGAGTTCTCAACACTATGAAAGACGTATGTGTAATGTATAGCGTTCTTTGATATAGAAGTACATGTTACACTGGCGAAACTGTTAGTAATTTTTACTTGTGTAGAACAGTTTGTTACAATCCAAAGAACAAGTCGAAACGAAATTATAAAATTTGCAAAAAAGGTTATAAAAATGGAAGGAAATAATCAGACCCAAGCTAGGAGCGCTTATAATAATTAGGTTCAACATTTAGGATATCAATTTCATCCCATTTAATGGCATTTGATCGCCATTATGGCACTGCGTCAAATGTTTTGCAATAACTTAATGGATTTTCTAGGCATGGGTAATATTATTTTTGTGTTCTTTTGATCTTATGCGGAGAGGGTGCTTTGTTTCTCCTACATAAGTCTTGCTACAGCTACAAGCAATTTTATAAAATACATTGCACAGGTCTAAAGAGTCTAGTTTGTTTTTACCAAGTTTTGTCTTTAGGAAGAACAAGGAAGGTATCATTGACATAGAGGACATATACCAAAAGCTGGAAACCCAATTTACCTGAGACATTCATTTCGAGATGTAGAAGTATTAATGGAAGAGAACTGGTCTGAGAGGGGAATTTTGTTTATGGATCTTTGGGAGACCATAAAACCTGACGATATTAGTATTGTCACTGATAAGATCCTTTCTTCTAACATGAGTGCTAAGGAACTTTTTTAATCTCCACTCATCAATCAGTTTGAATGTCTCTTTTTGTAGTTTTTTTTAAAGGAACGGAATTATCTATTTGTAAGTATTAGGATCATTAAGAATGCTGCTAACTTTATCAATGTATCCCTATCTGCCTATCACCACAGTAATGTTTCCCTTGTCTGCTTTTGTTCTTAATCGGTCTTTGTTATTGTTTTCAAAAATAAGGGCTAAGGAACTTTTTTAATCTCCACTTATGAATCAGTTTGAATGTTTTCTTTTGTAGTTTTTTTTTAAGGAAGGGAAATAATCTTCATGTAAGTATTAAGATCATTAAGCATGCTGTTAACTTTATCAATGTATTCCTATCTGTCCACCACTACAGTAATGTTGCCCTTGTTCACTTTTGTTCTTAATAGGTCTTTGTTATTGTTTTAAGAAATAATGTGTTAATTTGATATTCTTCGCAATGAGCCTATAAGCGTTAGAAATATATGAAGGTGCTTTTAAATATTCGGAAGTTAAAGTTAAAATCTTGTTCCTGATTTCTTCATGGGCATTATCTGGTATATTATCTGTGTTGGATTCTTAATCCTTAACAATTGTGAAAAATTGTTGATGTTTTTTAGGTACACACTTATAACTAAAATTCTCGCTCATTAAATAACATCAGCTATAGGTTCTGGAATGGTAGCGTTGGATAAATTGATCAATCAAGGATCGTCATTTTGAGAAGTATTGTTATTATTTATAAGTATCAATTCCGTGTTTGTTCGAAATAGGGGCTTTCAAATTTTGTTCAGACTTTGGATGTTCAATTCTTCAAATATTCATGATTTCAAAATTGGATTTTTGAATAAAAGTTTCGAATTCTTCAATTTTTGGTACTTGGATGAAAATTCGAAGATTGATTCTATCGTAATTTATGAGCGGAACCTAAAAATAATGTTTCGTTTGACGTACTAAAGAACTAATGAGAATTTTTCTCTTTTTGTTTCAGGTAAGTTCTGCCATCCAATCAGAATAATTTTATCTAGGAATTAGAGGGTGAGTAATGACTATAAAGTTACAGTCAAGAATGTAAACTGATACTCTAAAAAAATTACACAAAGCATGATAAAGTGTTTAATGTCCTATAAACAGTTTAATTTGAAATACCGTGAACGCAATAAGATAAATTCCTGATTAAAAAAGGCTTTTCTCTGAATAACAACTGAAATGTCTGCTTCAAAAAACATCTGTAAAGTTCATTCCCTGAAGTCATTTCTATTTCAGTGAAAATTTGAGGTTCAGCAACTTTCTATCCTGAAATTTAGTATTTAAATGTATTTAATTATTTTAAAATTCCAAAGAATTTAAACTGCTTGAGTGAAGTATACTATATATTACATTCTTCCTAACAATCCGAGGGTAATTATAGGATTTTAACAAATATTTAATAATTGGAGCAATTATTAACAAAATTAAAAAATGCTGTACTAGTTGTACAAGTGTTCCTTTTTTTCTGTTATTAAGTTTTATTTGTTTGTCAAATAATTAATAAAATGTATTTCATGTGATTTTTTTAACGATTTATGTACTATCTTCATTTATAATATCAGGGATTTAAAGTGCATTAATTTATATAATGAAAATGGTGATAGACTTAGCGCCGTGTAGCTTTCGAAAGCTATATGATGCAAGTCCAACACCATTCCAATTAGATTATAAAATACAATAGCGGGTTCGAGTCATGTGAGGCGGGCTGGATATTGCTGCTTGTTGACCAGAGAAAGCAACTGTGAATAAAAGTCGTGACAGGGGACAATGCTCCTGACATATGGAAAACAACAACTCTAGTTGTTAAGGCGTGCTGCCGTAACGACGACAAGATTCTCTGTCGGAGGCAGCACGTCCGAATGTTTATCCCTTCGTCAGATATGTTTTTCCCCGGTCAACAAACAGCAGCATCCAGCCCGCTTTATACGCTCGAAAACCCGCAGTTTTCATGCATGTGTCAAAGAATAGTATATAATGCACCTAGGGATACGCCTATTCATCATCCTGTGGTACATACGATATTATCTTCAAGGCACGATGGAAAATCGCGGATTCGAGTCATGTGAAGCGGGCCGGACATTGCTGTTTGTTGACCGGAGAAAGAAACTGAGAAAAAGGTCGTGACAGGGGACAACAGTCATGACAGATGGAAAAAACAACTCTAGTTGATAAGACATGCCGCCGTAACAGCAAGATTCTCCTTCGGGGGCAGCACGACCGAATCTTCTTCCCTCCGTCAGAAGTGATTTTCCCCGGTCAACAAACAGCAACATCCAGTCCGCTTCACACGCTCGAAAACCCGCGGTTTTTATGCATGTGTTGAAGAATAGTATATAATGCACCTAGGGATACGCCTGTACATACGATATTTTCTTTAAAACATGATGAAAATTGCGGATTCAAGTCACGCGAAGCAGGCTGGACATTACTGTTTGTTGACCGGAGGAATGAACTGAGAAAAAAGTCGTGACAGGGAACAAAGGTCATGATAGATGGAAAACAACAACTCTAGTTGATACGACGTGCCGCCCTAACAGCAAGATTCTCCGTTGGAGGCAGCATGTCCGAATCCTTTTCCATCCGTCAGAAGTGTTTTTCCCCGGTCAACAAACAGTAACATCCAGCCCGCTTCACACGCTCGAAAACCCGCGGTTTTTATGCATCTGTTGAAGAATAGTATATTATGCACCTAGGAATACGCCTGCTTCATCCTGTTGTGCATACGATATTTTCTTCGACGCTTGATGGAAAATCGCAGATTCAAACTATGTAAAGCCGACCGGACATTGGCTCTTTGTTGACCAGAGAAAAGAACTGAGAAAAAAAGTCGTGACAGGGGAAAAAGCTCGTGACAGATGGAAAACATCAACTCTAGTTGTTACGGCGTGCCGTCAGGAGCTTTTTGCCCTGCCCGCTGCTCACGCTCGAAAACCCCCGATTTTAGCGCATGTGTTGAAGAAAATAATTTACTCAATCGGAAATTTACTTGTCTGGAAATATTTTTTGACTTTCCTGTAAAATAAGGTTGACTGGACTTAGCACCATTTAGCATTCTTCGCTTCAATTTCTGAAAAATTGTAATGTTATGAGAAAGGGTGTTGAAGTGCGCTGAAGTAAATAAAAATTTATATCACCAAACTTCCCACAATTTAAACCCTGCAAAGTTTAATTATAAATCTAGTTTACTGCATCATAGGGATAGGATATAATAAACGCCGTGCATCCGGATCGAATTTGTTTCGCTTCTCCACTATTTTATAGCACAAAGAGAAAATGACAACAAAGCTCATCCTATATCCCAACGGAACTGTAAGCGAGCAAAGTCTGCTCGCTGCGCTTTACATCCCTGATATAAATTAAGAGCAATTAACTTGTTCGGGCTAAGCCATTCCAGCGTTTGCGGCGTCAGGGAATAGGCAATGTGCCGGAAGCTTTAAGTCTCTCGTATCCTTTCTTATCCGACAAATAAAGGCGCCCGCAGAAGGCAGAGCCCACAGTGCCTTTGCGAATACTTGAAATCGCGACGCTTCCAGGTCGACGAGTTCAGAACTTGAGAATGCTTCACCGCACCGCGGAATTTTCAATATTGTGCCTCAAGATTACCCTGATTAATGGTACGATTGCGCTTCTCCAGATAACATTTAGCATTCTGACTTTTGACCTCGAGTCTTTTCTCATAACTGCATTCACTACGTGGCATCCCACTTTCAAAATTTCAATGAAACATGCACAAAGATGGAAATATGCTTTTTCAAGTTATTGGTATCATTCCGAATCTGAGATTTCGAATTGAATGCTCTCAAATTTTTAATCTTGTCCCATTACTTTCTGCTATGCAACAAATTGAAATTGGACTAAATTTTTTTTTTAACCTGTATATCTTCACGGAAAATCCTGGGGTTTTACTTTCGTCTTGAAGTTTGATCAAAGTGATTTGCAGCAGACTGAAATATACAGAAAAAACCGGGGGTCCGCTAAAGTTGCGACTTAAATAAAAGTTCGTATCTTATAGAACTTGAACTCCTGTAGAAACCCGTGGAGATTCCTTTGGAGAACATTTGAACAAAGATAAATATCTTTGTCCTCTGGAGGTCAAACTGAAATCTCCTTTGGAACAAATTCATCATTTTGGGTTCATTTTCAGTAAAAAGGGTTCCTTTTTGTTGTAGCCCTCACAAGTATTAAAAATGAACATCAATGTTTTTCCAAACTATCATTCTTTAGTCTATGAATTATCAAAATTCCTTTCACTTATATGCGACCTGAATTAACAGAAACTAATAAGAAAATCCAACTATTTCTTTAAATTTAATTCTTTTCCTTTGAAAAGTCTATTACTATAATTTTAGTTAAGAATGGATCTTTCTTGCTTAAAAACTTAATTATTTCGTTGAAAACTTAATTATTTATTTAATAATTATTATTTATTTTATTTTTTTGTGGTTAAATTAAATTATTTTAGATTTAAAATGAAAATATTCGTTGGTTGAAATATTAACTATTACATTGTTCGTTGATGATTTATCTTTTTTGTTTGAAAATTCAACTATTTTATTATTATTATGCGACTAAGCCGAATCCCTTTCGGGGTAAGCGTAACTCGTTCGGTTGTGGTCTCATTTTACTACTGGGGATTGAGGAATTTATATGGTAAATTTGGGTACGAGATGTTTAGGAGGAGAAGGAAAAGGCTTTAGATCAATCTCACAACGCCGCTCCGACACTAGTCGCTTGATCAATCTCTCTAGCAATCAACCCAGATGAAGAGCTTCGCAAAGCCATTATAATAA
>JAUMHM010000031.1:41120547-41144778 GCA_032362435.1 Melikaiella ostensackeni | reverse complement strand
GCTTTTATTCTTAAACAAATTCAAATAGATTTATTAAATTTATTGATATTCTCATTCAAAGTTCCTTTGTTATCTTTTCTTGTTGAAGTCAAACATATTGTATTGTTAATATGAAATATTTTTTTTTGGAAAAACCATGAAACTTGCATTCTGTCAATAATTCCTTCTGTAATGCATCCAATCTAAGTTTTCACTAACTGAATGAGTTCATGTAATACTCCTATATCGGACTTTCAGTAATATCTATCATAAAATCACATTCCGCCAAATTTTCATGAATTACACTGAAAATTATATTAACAAAAACATGAAAATGAAAAAAGATATAATAATTTTTTATATAACTTCCTGCGTATAATATCCGTGATGTTCACCCGTATCCAACTTTGCACCTGTTCGTAATTCCTATTTCCACGTATATAAGTATAGTCCAAGAAATGAAGAATACTTGAAGAAAATTTCAAGCAGCATCTTTTTTTCCTCTTGCGAAAATTTGTATGTTTTGTGGTTTTTGAAGCAATTGGTAAGAAATAGATTTTCCGAAAACAAAAGATTTCGATGTTTTCACACCTCAACTCGCGCTAACTTAGCGAATTTTCAGAATTTTTCGATTTTATTGATACTAAATTACGTGTTTAAGCTTTCGGGAACTATTTAAGAAAGGAAAGCATACATATTTTATAAAATGAAAAAGTTGTCAATTTCTTTTAAGACTTTGCAAAAATTATGAATTCCAACATTCAAGTGCTTCGTTTATCGAGCGAATTTCAAGCAACGGAAAACTTCCAGTATGAAAGTTGTTAACTAAGGTTCGAAGAAGTTTTCTGGAAAGTTTTTGCTCAATCGGATTAATAGTTGAAAAATTACAAATGTTTTGAATTGTAAGAGACAATCTTGACGCTGCCCTTTGCACGTGCCTCCTCGGTTACGAACGTGTTGCAGCGGACGATATAAAGGTCAAGTCGGATACCAAAACAAATAAAAGCAACCGTTTGTAGTTCTCTTCTAAAATATACCATAAATAAAGCAAAGAACCAGTGAATGGATTATTTTTTAGAATAGCTGCAAAGTATTATTTTTAATATAGGTTAATTCTAGTGAATACCCTATTAATTTGAAAAAGAATCTCTAAATGAATCGAGGTAGAAGAAGAAATAGGCGTGTAAACTCATAGATTATAAATAGGAAAATATGTTCCAGAAATCAGGTACGATTGGAAGCCGTTAAAAAAAATTTAAATAAACTTTTATCTTGAATAAAATATTTTAGGAATACTTTTTATTCTTTATTTCTCAAATAATTCTTCTATTGAATTACTTATAGATAGCCTGAAGTAATTATTTTCATTTCTTAATGAAGAAGATGATAACATTATTTGTTATTATTTCGAGGCAAAGAATACATTACAAAAACCGAAACTAAGAAAGACCATGTTAAACATTTTATTATACCAGAAAGATCTTTCAAACCTATTATATCTTGCTGCGGGGAAAAATGTTACCAAAAATTTTCATGTCTTAAACAAGAAAAAGTACATAAAAACAATAGAAAACAAGATAAAAAATAAAATAAAAACGAAATAAAAATTACACAGTGTTTTATTTTTTGGTTTTATTGGCAATTTATTTGCAAAGTGAAATAAAATTTGTGTTACCATTTCGAGGACATTCCTATTGCATTGCGATAGGAATTTTGACACATATTCGCAAAAGTTTTCGAAACTGTTACCATTATAAAGCTTCCTCTATGAGGAAGCAAAATTAAAAAGATTAGAACGAATTGAAACTGAAGCTAAATATGTAAAAATTATTCGCAATACTTGTTTTTCTTCATTTACAATGGTCGAGAAATGTAAAGATCTTCTGCAGGATTTTGAAAAAAATTTCAAAGGAATAATGCAAAAGGTAAAAAGATTCCAAATCTGTAAAGCGTTCGTTTTGAATTTTTTTCCTGATAGAAAAGTGGATGTTTATGACAATTATGAATTGCAAATTCCAACCGCTTTTTCCTTTAAGCCTACACATGAACTAGAAAAATCTTTGAAGTGGAGGCACATGCATAGGGCAGCGTCAAGATTGCCGCATTCAATTTAAAACATTCACAATTTTTTAACCAATTATGCGATTGAGCTAGAACTTTGCAGAAAACTTCTTTGAACCCTACTCAACAATTTTCTTACTGTAAGTTTTCCGTTGCTTAAAATTCATGATTTTTGCAAAGTCTCAAAAAAAATTAAAAACCTTTTCATCCGCTGCAGCACGTTCGCAGCCGAGGAGGCACATGCATAGGGCAGCGTCAAGATAGCCGCTTGCAATTTGAAACATTCATAATTTCTTAACGAATTATTCGATTGTGCTAATACTCTCCAGAAAACTTCTTTGAGCCTTACTCAACAACTTTCTTACTTTAAGTTTTCCGTTGCTTAAAATTCGTTAGATAAGCGAAGCGCTTGAAGCTTAAAATTCATGATTTTTGCGAACTCTCATATAAAATTACCAATTTTTCCGTCCGCCGCAACACATTCGTAGCCGAGGAGGCACATGCATAGAGCAGCGTCAAGATTGCCCCTTGCAATTTAAAACATTAATAGTTTTTAAACCAATAATGCGATTGAGCTAAAACTTCGCAGAAAACTTCTTTGAACCTTACTCAACAACTTTCCTACTGTCAGTTTTCCGTTGCTCAAAATTCGTTCGATAAGCGAAGCGCCTGAACCTTAAAATTCATGATTTTTGCCAAGTTAAAAAAAAAATTAACAACTTTTTCGTCAGTTGCAACACGTTCGTAGCCGAGGAGGCACATGCATAAGGCAGCGTCAAGATTGCCGCTTGCAATTTGATACATTCATAATTTCTTAAGCAATAATCTAATTGAGCTGAAACTTTTTAGAAAACTTGTTTGAACCTTACTCAACAACTTTCTTGCTGTAAGTTTTCCGTTGCTTAAAATTCGCTCAATAAGCGAAGTGCTTGAAGGTTCAAGTTCATGATTTTTACAAAGTCTCAAAAAAATGAACAACTTTTTTGTCCGCTGCAACACGTTCGTAGACGAGGAGGCACATGCATAGGGCAGCGTTAAGATTGCCGCCTGCAATTTGAAACATTCATAATTTTTCAACTAATAATCCATTTGAAAGTTACTATTCTTACACGAATTTAAACTAAAAAAAATTGATGTTTGTTTGTTAGGAGGGGAGATAATTTTTGTCTTTATAACAATTATTTCAGCCGTAAGTTGTACATTTGTTGTGTGAAAAACATTTTCATGAAGTTAATAGTTAAAGGCCGACACTAGAAAACGTTTTGACCTTAGTTTGATGAACAACAATTTTGTCATTAAATATAAATTTCTCTTAACACGAATAAAGAAGCTTCAAAATAATGAGATATAGCTCACATTAAACCGAGAAATTATCTCACTGATTGTGAAATTAGTGAAAATAAATAAATATATTTACACTTGAAGCACTAGATGTACTTTTCTTGAGCTTTTGGTACAGAATTCATAATCAGCGCAAAAAGTTAGCCCAAATTAAAAAAAAATCTCGATATCTTGATTTGTTCACGAGATTTTTCAACTTGTTGCACTTTAGACGCGTGAATTAAAAAATTTACCGCAATTGTAATCAGAAAGTTTACATCTTATTTCTTTGAGAGTTTTATTAAAATTAGTATATGTATCCATCCACACTATCTACATTCTACAAGATTGAACTGCGCATTTTGAAAAATACGACTGCAATAATTGTTATAAAAAAATTATCTCCTCTCCTAATCAACAAACGTCAAATTTTTTTTGTTTGAATTCATGTAAAAATGGTAAACATGTGCATGCATTTTTGAAAATCTAACTAGAAATAGTAGAAAAGGCCATTTTGGCGCGTTTTTATTACTTTTCAAGGAAACTAATCAACCAAACTCAACGTTTAACCCAACAAATTTCAGATTTTTCATATCTATAATCTCTCATAAAACTTGTTTCCTCTCAGACCAATGGCTTGATCGCAGTTTGCGAAATACTTGATTTCGCCAACTTTGAACATTGCGCAGTTCCTTCGATGTATAGAAATATGCCTGCAAAGATACGGGCCTTCATCCTAGGCATCAACACTACACAATTGTATACTTCGTTTTCATTCTAAACATTTGCGGTGAAAAGGCATCTTTTTGTTCTTCGCTCTCTGGACTAGTATTGGTATGCGAGGATCGCCGACCCACTTTCCTGCATTTCCTTTTCCCAACCGTGGTGATAAACGTTTCACACATAAGTTTCTTCTTCGTGCAATTGGACCACTTTCAGAGGAAATAAACTGCTCGTATTTAAATCTAGTATTTTTGCTTCCAGTTTTGCGGTGGGATTAAAGCCGTCTTTAAAGCTCATTTTGCATAATCAGAACTTGTAGGTTTGAGAAAAATTCCGACAGGGATCTTAACTTTACGATTTAAAGTTGGATTAAATAAAATTTTGTTCATGTTTTCATGCTTTTATGCTAGTTTACATTAGTAAGGTATACAAGGGTTATGAAAGGCTCTGAATGTGGAGCAGATTATTAAGTCAAAGTTTCAAAAATACAAGGTCGTCTGATAAGTCTGGTAAAAAGCCAGTAATTTTTTTTTTCAAGTCTGCCTCAATTTCTCAACAGAGCCTCCTTCGAGGGCCACACACTTAGTTGAGCGAGATTCCAATTTTTTCATCCCTTCAGAAAAGTAAGATTATTCGAGGTAGTACCCACTGCTTTGACTGCTGCTTTGACTCGGGTGTATAGTGTGGATTTAAGTTTTGTCCACAGTCGCGAATCGATGCAAAAATTCCTGCGAATTCCGATTAAACTTCGCGAAAAGATATAAAATCATAGAAACTCAGAAGCTTGCATGAAGCGGGGTATGGATGTAAAGGAAGCGAAAAATGGATGCAAGGATAGGGACGTATGGAGAACAATTGTTCATAAGAAGAAGAAGACTGCCTGAAACGAAAGATTTTGGATGGTAATGGATCCTCTTGGAGAGCTTTGCTTACTGTTTATCAGTCAGTTTCAATGTTTATGTGTGAATCGTGATTTACCATATGATCTCTCTGTGAAACGCGACTTCTAGATATAATCTAAAACTTATCCCTTCTCCTCACCCTTGGTATCCTTCACTCACCCTTGCCATATAAATCCCTTCATCCTCGGTAGTATAACGAAGCTAAAACCAAACAAGTTACGCTTGCACCGAAAGGGATTTGACTTAATGGTTTTATTAAGTAATGATAATAGTAATAACAATAATAATAATTATTATTATTATATGATGGTAGCTCTGAAAAAGCATCCAGAGGCGATTAATGTTACCTCCAACGCTTCCGATCGCGGTAAACGAAAAACTTCAAACTACACCATACACCCGATTTTGTACCTACGATATCATCGCAAGAAATTTCAAATATCGTTTTACATCTTTAACTCATCAGGCACTTGACTTAGTGCGTGGTTGATGATGAAACACTGGGTTAACCCGAAAAAAAGCTGAAAAAAATAACACCAATTACCGTAAAAGATGAACTGGATAGAATTGCGATTTTCAGTAATTTCCCATCGAATATACTTACCTATTTATATTCGTCTGTATGGTTGTAGCCTTCATTTCCTGCTCATTCTCCTTGTTTCATTTCTTCCATTTGTACTGATTTTTCATTTGAAATGCAGTCTTGCAAAGTATAATTTCCGAGAATTTGCACCTGGCGTAGCATGGAGGAGGTGCAAGAGAAAAACGACGACAAGCGAAGTCATAGACTGGGAATTCTGCGAAATGACGCAACTAAACTCTCGCGGGAGCTTTAGTAATTCATAAAATCCAGCAAAACTGTTCACGACACTGCTTGTGTAGTTGTGTAGTATATATGTGTGTATGTATGAGACATAACCGTAAAACGATTCTCTGGGTCGAAAATTCTCTTTTTTCACTTATGATGTATCTGGAAAATTATACGTAAAGCTCAATTGTCAGCAATGGAAATTGCTTCTTGATTTATCTGCATAAAATACGTCCACTAGAATATTACTCCTAATTTAATTTTCTCAGTTTTTCTCAGAAAGTATTTCCTTAAAGATATTTCGTAATGCCTAATTTTTTAAAAACTATTATTAAAAAAGTGAAAAGCTTACCATCATAAATCTTTAATGGTTGAAACAAAATAATAAACAAGTAACTTTGTTTCCTACTTTTAATGAAAGGCTACAAAAGATAGTTATCCATTTTATGCTTTTTGTATTACACGCTCGGTTAAAGTTTTATCGCGTATCCGCTGGGAGTTGCACCCGCACTCTCTCCAATGCAACCTGGCGTGGAAATCTTAAGTGGAAAGCAATGTTTTCATTACAAAGCAGCAGCTGTTTAATTAACTCTTCAACTTGCTCAAAAACGAAAACCACACATTATAGAATGTTGTATTTCTTAATCAATTTTCAAAACTGCAATCGATTGTCGAAATCATTGTGAATTTCAAATACAATAAATCTGAAGAAGCTGTTTCATCAATTCACTCTCACAATAACTGCAGGAGAAATAAACAATTTCCAGAGGAAAATTGTATAGGTTCAGAATCAGATTCATCGTGTTCCGAAATCTGCGCGGGAGGTCATTTCCGACTTGGCATCGTGTGCCGGAATTGCCATATTCGAGTCGAACTTTTGGTAGTTGTACTTGCGTCTCAAAGCGCTTGGCTAAGCTTCAGAAAACTTGTGAGACGTGAGCCCAGTTTGGCAAGTGTATCAATCACTCAATATATCAGCCCGGCCTATCTGAACTGTTTGTTTGGACAGATATTTTCGTACGTCTGGGATGTGGCGAGCGGCCAGCGCAGAATTTTGCAAAACCTATTGAAACTTGATGAGACAGTGTGCATCTCTATGTTAGGTGGTTTCATTTTAATTTGACAAATTCGCCCTCATTTCCTTCACTTCAAATAAATAGGGGTCAATATGAGGTAAAAATGAGTTTTGTGCTTTTTCACAGCCCATCCCGATATCATCGAAAAAATCGTCCCATCTTGGTAATGGAGGCGTGTTAATATGATGATAAGAGCATCAAATGGTATATGTCGACTTTGAAAGGTTAAAATCTCTTCATTAATGGATGAAAATTATTAACGGGAGTATCTTTTTAATATACAGAAGACGACGAATGTCTAAAAAACTCACTCGGGCTGTTATCTACAATATCATCGAGAAGATCGTCCGATTTTGGCAATTGAGGAGTGTTAAATTGATGGTAATAGTATGCAATGGTATAGCTCGACTTTGAAAAGATAGAATTTCTTCGATGATGACTGGAATTATTTATAAGAGTATCTTTTTTTGATAAATAGAAGACAACGTGTGTCCGAAGAAATCACTTAGGCTGTTATCTACAATATCATCGAAAATTTATCCAGTCTTGGTAACTGTGGAGTGTTAATTCGGCGGTAATAGCATCAGATGGTATATCTTGACTTTGAAAAGTTAAAATCTCTTCGATGATGGATGAAATTATTTCGAAAAGTGCCCCTTTTCATATAAAAAGACGAATTTCTATGAATCACTCAGGATGTTATCTACGATATCAACGAATTAATCATCCGTTCGTGGTAATTGAGGAGTATTCATTTGATGATAAGAGCAACAAATCGTATATCTCGAGTTTGAACAGTTAAAATTTCTCCAATGATGGATTCATCAATTTATGTTTCAATAATCAAGCAAGGAATACCTTGCGGCTGGATCAGAAGCCAATGGAATCCTCTGGGTGAACGGACAGAAGCTCCACTAATGGAGCTATAATCGTATGTTCATCGCAAATCTTTCCAACTTTGTGCTCTCGTCAGCAGAACGCTCGGGCTTAGGGCAGCGATAGATGAAATTTCCACAAAATTATCGCTGTCTCTCGTGCATTTCATAAAAGGCGTACTTTTAGCAGTACGTCGATTAAAGTGATAATTCCCTATACGTAACTTCGTTAACAGTAGAGCTTGGAAAATGTACCACTCTAGATGCTCCACAGTAAAAAGTTGGGTTCCTTTTTTATATAATCGTTCTTTTTTCCTGAGAGGTATTAATTTATGTTTCTTCTGATAGGGATAACCTCATCCTTGTTTTTAGGGTTTCGTATCTCCGGGCAGAAACCCTTATAGTTTCGGTCGGGTGTCCGTCCGTCGTTTACCGCTCGTAACATCCATACAATTCGAAGCAATGAGCTCAAATTTCGCGTGGGTATTTATGAATCGTACTGATTTCGAGAAAAAATATTTAGAACCTGGAAAAAGGCATGTGCTGAGAATAGCAACCCTCTAGAAATCGTCTTGTTTGGCTTGTTATCGAGAAAAAGGAAGGGCTATTGGGAAAGGTGGTTGTGGGTGGAACATGTTTCAAACGATTTACTCTAAAATTCGGCAAAACAGTCAAAGAAAACAACTACCGGAAGGCAGTAGGGTCATGGGGCAAGGGGCCAACGGCGATTGGTGAGGGAAAGGATGGAATTGAGGGGGAGTTGAGTGGGTGTTTATTATTGATAATATTCTAAAAAATAAATTCGTTATTTTCCATCTTAATTAGGCGGCATATTTTGTATACAGGTAGGTCGTAAGTCTTTCCATATAAACGAAGTTTGACATTAACATGCTTATTATGCAGGCTGTTCATTCATTATTAAACTTGTAATCAATGCTTGTAAATGTATATCTAACATCCTTGCACGAGAAAGTGAAAGCCAGTAGGTGAATGCGGCATCCGAGTTAACAAAGGGAATGTCACGAAGCTCTTGTAATGAAGTTGCAGCTGGCCTGGTTGCATTTCATCTCTACATTTCGCGAGGGTATATGTATGTATATAGTATATTCGAATATACGTGATTCTTCTGCGCCCTCCCTAATGAATTAAATTACGAAACATTCACTAAAACCATTATGTCAGCCGGGACGTTGTGACCAGACCAACTTGAAATGCACATTGCCATATAATCAAATTAAGGAACTTCTATTAGCTGATAACTAGTTATTGAATAGATGCCGAAGCAACGAAGCGAAATGTTATTTTTACAATTATTGGAAAAGCGTTTTGTAATTCCAAAAATAAATCCTATCCCTAATTGGAGTCGAGGATTCTCTGATTTCACGGATTTGAACGTATGCCTTAATACCAAAGCAGAAAAAAATATATCAAACGCGTGTCCCAAATTTTTTGTTTGAAATATGTGAAACGTAATTCGCCGTTGTGGAAATTCCACACTCTTACTGCGGGATATTTTGCATACCAGATAGGCGTAAAGGAAGCAAAAACGAACGTTCTTCTAGTATCGAAAATTGATTCAAGTTATTATTTTATGAGTAAGTTCCTTTAAAAGAATTAGTCACGTAACATGCCGCTATAGACTTTCATTTTCAGTCAATCCATAATTCGTGCTATTCGGTTCGAAGCATGCTTAAATAGATCTATTTTCTTAATGCAAATTACGCAGCTTACCATGGAGAGCTTTTAAGCTTATAATTCCATGTATTTATCGAGTTCATTCAATATCCCCTCCTTCTGCAATTTTACTCTGTTAATTAGTGATTTCGAGTTTGAACTAGGAGCTGAGAGTCTTCCCGTTCCATTTATCATTTTCTAGAACAGAAATTGAAGAAAACAATTATTTTAAAATGCTGCCTTTCAACGGTGAATTAGCACAATCTAAGTAATGTTGCATTCATAACAAAAAAAAGTAATCTTCACAAAAGAATTCACCATTCCAGCATGCTCAATCCTAAACTTACACATATAACTCTTGTATACATTGAGGAGGCGAACAATTAGTCAAAGAATTTCACAGCATGGCACACTTCCCCACTTTTTGCACAAGTACAGCAGTTTTCCGGATAGCCGTATTTCACCGGGTGAAGAGTGGGTCTCGTTTACCCCTTGACTTCGAGCATTGACCCGCTCTACGGAAGTTCACAGTCTTTGTTCCCAGCAATTGAAATTCTATCAATTCCAACTTTCAGAAACTTTGAGTAAATGAGTGAGTAATTTCCGAGCAGAAATTCCTGTAAGACGGAATATCGCTGACAATGAATCGTTGAGGAGACAAAAGAATGGCGAGGGATTACGAAGCGGAAACAGTTGCGAAAATCATTCAGACTGCCATCGAAGACGTTCGTGCTGAGAATTCTTTGAAGAATATATTATCTCGACGATATACAGCTCTGTTTCTTCTCTCTCAAAAAAAGCCTTTGTGATCTTCATCACACTCTACATACACTTTCAAAGTCGAAGGAATGTTTCCGATATTCTAGAGAAAGTTTTTCATTTTCTTACACCACGGAGGAGTACCTGCTCGCCACAAGCAGCTTTATTCGGATTCAAACTGGAATAAAAAGGATAACGATCTTTGTGCTCTCTAAGTTTGTGCATTTGCTATTGCACGTTTCTGCATACTTAGAGCCTTTCCGTGAAACCGTAGTGTCTTGCTCTCGGCGATAACTTGGACAAATCCACATCTCTAGGGATTGGAGCATCACCCAGTTTCCGAACCTTCCTTGCGAATTGCTTCAACTTTGCTACAGACGCATGTATTTCACACTCTGCATCGCTACGTATCTTCGGAAATGGACTATCTAAAGCAATTCCCTCAAACAAAAAAAAAGTCAATCTACATCTCCTTGCCCCTGCTATCTTCTTCTCCTCCTCTCCGCATCCTTACCACTTATTTCTTCACTCCCCAACCCTTGATTCTCAAAACTTTCCTTTCCCACTCCTTACCCTTCTCTCACTCAATAACAACCTATAGCAATGGTTTCTAGGGGGTTATTATTCTCAGCATATACAAGCTTCTTCGCTTTCTTAATATTTTTCCTCCATCTCTTGTACGACTCGTAAATATTCATTTAAAATTTGAGCCCAATATCTGAAATGCTTTAGATGTGAGTAGTAATCGACGGATGAACACCTGATCGTGCGTATAGCGGTTTTTGCCCGAGGCTACGAAACTCTGAAAAAAGAGAAAGAGATGATTTGGTCGGAAAGCATTCTATTATTCAGAAAAACAAGAATTTTTTGTTACGTATATAGGCTCTGATATGATAAAAACAATGCATGCAATTTTCTTTCGATTGCGTACAGTATTTGACTCCTGTGTTCGTTCTCGTCTTTCGTATTCCAACCTCACAATCCCAACTGCAATTTGAATGTGACGTTCAGGAGACAATGCATAAGGCAAAGTCTTTTGTTACTGCCCCGTAGAGCGAGGAATACCTCAGCAAGAAAGGAATTTGCCAAAAAGTTTGCGGTGCATAGTATGCAGAGAATCCGTAAAGGCGTACCGGCTGTTACTACTGAATATCACTTTAGTTTGCCCTGCGCTTTTATGGCTACATTCAGAAGTACAAGTTTTTATTCGCAGCAGTTTGCGATACGAACTTGTTCATAATTCGAAATTAATCCAAAGGGAAAACTGAATATTTGTAATTTATCGAGTACCAATTTGTAGAGTAATGACTGTACATTGAACCTATTATTTTATATGGTTAAGCACATGTGGCTTCGTCACGTCTGCAGTAATTGGACATTGTTAGAAGTGCCTCGCAGTAATTGATGTAATTATTACGGCACTGAGAGTATTATTATTTTATAATGATATACTAGCACAGAGTTAGTCGGAATTGAGAATGCTGATAGTGAAATGGTATGAGATATGGACAAAGTAAAAAACTGTATGATTGACCTTTTCAAGAAATTGTATGGGGGTCAAGTTATGGAGCATAACATTCGTGATACAGAAGAGAATACGTTTGGCAATCCCGTTGTAGGGGGCGGAAGAAGAATCGATTTCCGTGACATTATATCCATAATTGAGAAACTAAAGAATAGTAAGGCTCCTGGTGAGGATGGTATCATCGCTCAAATGCTTAAGAGCGGTGGCGCATATTTTTTTGTGTGGATGAGCCAATTTATGAATATGTTTGCTGAGGACGGTGAAGTTCCAAATGATTTGAGAAAGGCGATTATCATTCCACTGTACAAGGGTGAGGGTGATAAAGGTGACTGCACTAATTATAGAGTGATTAGCCTACTTGGTAACGTGGTCGAAATATTAAATAACTAAAGAATACTTAATATAAATATATAATTAAAGAATAACTAAAATAACTAAAGAAAGGATCTGGGAAGTCTAATGTGGATGTATGCCCGGGAGATCATGTGTGGATCAGACATTAAGCTTGAGACAGATAACAGAAAAAAGTTTGAGAGTGAACAAAAAATGTTTTCTGCGCATTTGTTGATCTGGAAAAAGCTTCGATAAGGTGTATAGAAGTAAACTTTGGAAAGTACTGAAAAAGTACAGAGTGAATGGTTTGCTTCTAAAAGCAATATATAATGGTAGTAAAGCAAGTGTAAGAGTAAATTGGCAACTAAGCGATTGGTTTGACATTAAGCACAGCATTAGGTAAACTTGCGTTATGTCCTCCTTAATGTTCAATATTGACATGGGCAAATTTCTAAGAATGGCTTGGATTCCTGCGGAATATGTACAGTGAAACGCTAATAGACGAAGTCATTAATGAGTGGTTTATCAAAGAATGTAGTGCAGAGGAAACATTAATTGACAAGAGTGAAAGAGATTGGCTGAGATGGTTTGGTCATGTTGAGCGATTGAATGAAACACGTTTAACGAAGCAAGTGTATTTACTTGAGGTGAATGGTAGCGTACCCAGAGGTAGACCGAAGAAAAAATAGTTGGAATGTGTGAATGAGACCCTAAAGCGAAGAGATATAAAGAGTGGTAGAAACACAAGAGCTTTCATGAAGAGGTATATGGATGTAAAGGGAGTGAGAAAAGAATGCAGGGATATGCATGTATGGAAGACAAATATTTATAACAATAAAAGTGACGCCTGAAATGAAAGGAAATAAGTTTTTTATTGTTCTAAAACAATGCTTTTATCAAGATTGGGAAAAGGTATACCAAAAAATGTTCTCAGATTATTATATGCCGGAGATAATCAACTGTGTATTGCTATAACTAACTAAACTCACCCTATTCCAGCCTCGTTAGTCCTTCTTGGAGGACCCGACGGTGGGTTTGCTACTTCGAGCTATTCGCGGCTCATCGGAACTGTAATTAGTTTTCCGCCAAGTCTTGGTCTACCGAGTGGTAGAACAGGCCGTTTTCGGCGAAAGAGCGTCGAGATGCTCAAAATGGCGTCTAGATAGGAAGTGTCGAGAGTAAGGGCGACGACGAGTTGAGGAGGGATGCAGTGTTGTTGCAAACTTTATCGAATTCCGAGGCTTCGCTAACTTAATCAAGTCTTAGCGCCGTGAATATTTACCATCTTCTATCTATCCATCCATACAGTACTTGATTATATTATACTATTACATCGAATAATTCGGTTAAACCTCATAAAACTTTCTATGAACTTTCTTCATTCATACAGGAAATTCTAGTTCATACCAATTTACATTACATATGAAGGATCCAGTTATGCTAAAGTCTATCTTCTAAAAATGTTAAAAAAAGTTTCTCCTTCTCACTACACCCTTTTTATTCCTATTTATTTTGTTTCTACGCTTGTCTACCTGGAGGACACCTGTCGAAAAAAGAGAGCCTTCGCACGAAGGGTGGAATATCCTTTATTTGACACCTTAGTCATCGAATGAAACAGCATTGTATGAAAATTTTATTTCTTCATCTGACAGGAAAGAATATTGAATATGGGAAACAGAGCTCATATCGTGTGGACATAGCTGAGAAGAATGCCTTTGGAAAGGCCACTTTATTGCCATTAATTCCTATTAACCAATCATAAATTATTATAGCAAAAAGCGGGCGTAAATGGAAATGAGGGTGCGTGTGTAGTAATTGGTACTTACCATGCTTTAGCAAATAAAGGTGAAAAAGCTAATTTGGAGCGCACTAATTGCATAGAACTTACTCCGCCTCCCAGGTCCTCTTTACTTAATGCTCCTTTATATTATTCGTTTTGTTTTGTTACTGAGGCAGGGTTACGACATCAATTAGGCCCCTTTTCAATACTGAACCACCAGCTCACATTGTCGCATGGAAATGGTAAATGCAAAAAGAAATATTGATGTTACCTGTTGCCTGAATTTTTTTGATATGTAAGGTTAAGTTAGTCATCAATCAATAGCGAATAATGGCTGTGTATAATCCATTATTTAACTTAAGAGGTGAGCGGTGCGTCTGATTTAAGCGGGCATGGCATTTATCGAAAAAATTATTTAACTGTCAGACCCAAAGAAAGAAAAACAATTTCCGTGTGTATGCATATCGCTGTCTAAAGGTAGGTTTTTTCACAAGGTGGGGATGTAAATTCTATATTGAGTCACCAAATATCCAAGAAAACACTCGAAAAAGCCAGTTTTATAAGCGGCTTATCCATCGAATCCGATTTTTAAAGATTATTTAATGCTGAGCCAGCATGGCTCACTCTTAGAGTTGTCATATTTAATTTTTCGTCGTCATTAGCGATCCATGTCAAAATGCGGTATGTTACCATGCTATATCTGCGCTTTATTAGCCCCAGAGATTTATAGCCCAATGTAGGAAAATGAGAATTTTTCACCCATCCTGGAATTCCGAATTTTCGAAAATCTATGGAAACACTTTGAGAGAGAAAGAAATAGTTGAATATTGATTTTTTAGTGTAAAAAATCAATTTTGTTCACTGAGAATTGTATTATTACAATAGAAGATACATCAATTTAGTTGGGAATTCATCTCTTTGATTGAAAATGAAACTACTGTTGGTCGAGGATTCACCTTTTTTGATTATAAATTCAATTACTTGTTTGAAAATTTAATTAATTTCTTGAAAATTCAACAATTTTGATAGAAAATCATTATATTCGTATGAAAATTCCGCCTTCGTGGTTTGAAATTTCAACAGTCTGGTTGATTTTTTTCTCCCTTAACTAAAAATTCAACTCTTCTGTTAAAAATTTGTTTTTCAGTTGAATTCAACTGTTTTTGATTCAAAACTAGAATACTTTCTAGTTGAAATATCAATTGTTACTATTTTTTTTCAAGAATTCATTTTTTTCTTCGAAAATTAATTTTTTCAATTAAAAATTAAACAATTTCATTTTTAATTGGAATTTTTTTTTCTAGTTGAAAATTTATGTATTTTTTTGAATATTCGTTTTTTTGGGTAAAAAATTTGATTGAAAATTGATCTTTATTAATTGAAAATTCAACTGTTTGGTTTAAAATTCATGTGCTCTGTTGAAAATTCTTCTTTTTTGGTAGAAAATTAATCTTCTTGGTTAAAAATTCATCTTTTTGATTGAAAATTCAACGATTTTGTTAATAAGTCATCCTTTTTGTTCAAAATTCAACGTTTTTTTTTATTGTCTTTTTGGGTTGAGTATTATCTTCTTTGTAAAAGATTCAACTGTTTGGTTCAAAATTATTTTGTTTAGGTTGAGGATTCAACCATTCTGTTGGAAATTCAACTGCTTGGTTGAAAGTTGGACTACTTTGTTAAAAATCCATTTTTTGGGTTGTAGATTCATTATTTTATACGAAAATTCATCTCTCAAATTGAAAATCCAACTATTTTGTTGAAAGTTCGTTTTTTTTGTTCGAAATGAATTTTTTTAACTGTATATATAACTATTCTATTTTTAGTTGACAACTCAACTAATTGGTTGAGTTTGAAAATGCAATTGTCTGGTTAAAAATTAATCTGTTTTGATTGAGCATTCAATTATTTTGTTGAAAATTCAACTACTTGGTTGAACTTTGTAATACTGTGCTGAAAATTCATTTTTCTTTATTGTAGATCGACCATTGTAGTTGAAAATTCATCTCTTCGGTTGAAAATCCAACTATTGTTGTTCGAGAATTCGTCTTTTTTTGGTTATACTTTTATAATTTTTTTGAAAATTTAATTGTATTGTTGAAAATTCAACAATTTCGATAGCAAATCATTCTATTCGGTTTGAAATTCAACTGTTTTTTTCGAAAATTCATCTTTTTTGATAGAAAAATCATTAAATTAATTTTTTATCTGCAAATTTAATCGTTCCATTTTTGATCAAACATTGATTTCTTTTGGTTGAAAACTGATCTTTTTTGGTTGAAAATTAATCTTTTTGGTATGAAAACTCGTGTATTTTATTGAAAACTCGTCTTCTTCATAAAAAAATTAATCTTCTTGTTTGAAAATTCATCTATGTAGTAGGAAATTTCTCTTTTTTAATTAGAAATTCATATATTATGTTGAAGATTCACCCATTCTCGTGGAAAATTAATTTTCTTGGCTGAAAATTCATCTTGTTGGTTAAAAATTTAACTGCTTGTTTATAGGATAAACTCTGTTGTTAAATTTTTTTTTTAATGACTCATCATTTTACTTCAAAAATTCATCTCTGTGGTTGAAAATTGAACTATTTTGTTGAAAATTCATTTTTTTAAAAATATTTATCTTTTAACTGAAAATTTAATTATTCCATTTTTTGTTGAACAATCATCTTGTAATGTTTTAGAAATATTATGTCGGTCATGACTAACGTACGACTTTCAATAGAAATAATAACAGCTGTGTATATACTTATAAAATACGGAGAAACTAAATGAGTAACAATCGTTACTCTCTTTTTGCAAAAGTAATTAAGGTAAAGTTACATTTTTGATCGGTAACAATAACGATAACTAGTTACTTACTTTATGATGTAACGGCAGCGATAACTACTTCCTCTTGGAAAGTAACTTACCCATCACTGGTCTTTAATGAAGGCAAAGTATAACATCATCTAACGAAATTGACCAAATTTTCTCACTATTTCCCAATAAAGAAACTGGTCAAACGGAAAGAGAAATAATGATAACTATCATTATACCATGGAGCCAAATCTCTTCAAGCGGGACGATTATTATTTAAAATCTTCCGTTTTAGGCATCTCTCTTCTTCTTATAAACAAGTGACCTGCATGCATCCCTATCCTTGCATACATCTTTTGCTTCAATTTCATCCATACATCGTTTCATTAACGCTCTTGTGTTTCTACGACACCTTATATCCGTTCGCTTTAGACTCATTCACACATTCAAAGCATTCTCTCTTCGGTCTACCTCTGGGTACGCTACCACTCACCTTACCTAAATACACTTGCTTCGTTAAACGTCCTTCGTCCATTCTCTTAACATTACCAAACCATCTCAGCGAATTTCTATCCCTCTTTTCAAACAATGTTTCTCCTACACCACATTCTTCGAGAACTCACTCATTACTCACTTCGTCCATTAGTGTTGTACCGCACATGTTCCGCAGAAATTGCATGTCAACCGCGTTCACTTTACTACTATGCTAATAAATAATGATGGTGTTATTTTGTTTCCAGGATCGGTGAATGAAGCCGGTCTTTTTGCCCTTCGAGGCAAACAGGATGGAAGCAGGCGAAATAGAAGGACAACGACTACTACAACGAGCACCTCGACCTTGACGTCAGTACCAGATGATGTGGCACAGCCCGCGGCACTTTTAGCCCCCAATGAAGAGTCATGGACGACGATTTTGCCAACCACAAGCGACGTGCCATACCTTGCCTCAGTGACATCTTCCAGATCCCCTATCGAACTCGTTGTGAAACCACACAGCAAAGTTATTTTGCCCTGCGAACTCGAAGGAAACTACTCAAAACTTCTACAGCCTGGGGCCAGGTACTGTGTCATTGCTTCTTTTCAACATCTGAATGAGAGATCATCTTGTTCACGTAACTATACACATATATTCTGTGATAGAGAACGTGTACCTATTTATTATCTAAATTAATTGATGAACTTAGAAAGCAATAAGTAACTTGAGCTCTAGAGATTTTTGGTGTTGACTATGATGGCTTAACGTTGGGACTGAACCAACTTCAATAACAGGGTTGTTGCATATGGGATTTTCCGACTGATTATAGTAGTCTATAGTCCGACGGATATTTTCAGACCAAAGACAAAGGAGTCTTTTGGGCCCTTTCTGAAAAAAGTTAATTTTTATGTTTGATACGAGTTGAATACAAAAATAAGGTAAATGTACGATCAATTCCTGGTTTGCGGATGATAGAAGGGAATCTTCTGTTAGAACTGATTAGAATGACTAAAATGAGAATATTAGACAACAACTAATCCATTAAAATTTAAGTGACTGCGTGAAGTGCATGCCGTTGATAGAAAATGGATTCACTCAACTTGACATTTTTATTCTCAGTGTACACTTATTGATTTATATTCATTATTCGTGTTGTAGACCTCTGTTTTTTGTGCCAGAAGTTACAGGATAGAACCTGCAACTTGGCTGCATGACGATAATCCCGTGGATATGATCACCATCGACACAAGGACGGAAATGAGTGGTACGGGTCATAGATATATAGGAGACTCTTCAACCGCTGCCTTGCATATCGACAGCGTCAGACTAGAGGATGATGGAATCTGGAGCTGCACTTTTAAAAACGAGGAGGAAAAAACTCTTACTGGCAGACCCGTAAAGCTTGTGATACTTGGTGAGTTAATTTTCTATAAAACATGAACCTCATCTAGAGCAAAAATAGTAGATGCAATAACTAACAACCTTTTTTGCACTTATATTTGAAGTTTATTGATGCGGTGGGGTCGATCATAGAAGTCCGGTTAGGGATACTATGAAAAATGTTAAGCGAACTTAGTATTTGTTAATAACTTAGAAACTGCTTTAATCATTAATTCCATTTAATAACTATTCCTGGACGTGTCACCTCTCATATTGTATTTCGAGTAGAGTAGAAAACTCTTGTAATCTCCACCCACGCTTGTCCCATTTTAGTGTTATGCTGAAGATATAGCGCTTGTTTGGTGAGTACAACACTACAATGGGACAACCGTGGACAAAGATTGCACGATCCTAGTTTAGAAATAGATCTTACCTCGTCGGCATCTTGCAGTCTCTCCCCTCGCTTATCCCATTGTAGTGTTATATTGAAGATATAAAGCCTTCCAGGTAAAAACAACACTACAATGGAACAACTGTGGACGAAGATTGCACGACCCTAATTTAGGAATAAATCTTACCTCGTTGGCATCTTGCAGCCTTTCCCCACGCTTATCCCATTGTGGTGTTATACTGAAGATATAGAGCCTTTCAGGTGAGTACAACACTACAATGGAACAATCGTGAATGAAGATTGCACAATCCTAGTTCAGGAATAGATCTTACCTCGGCGGGATCTTGCAATCTTCCCCCTCGCTTGTCCCAATGTAGTGTTATACTGAAGATATAAAGCCTTTTAGGTAAGTACAACACTACAATGGAACAACCGTGGACGAAGATTGCACGATCCTAGTTCAGGAATAGATCTTACCTTGTCGGGATCTTGCAATCTTCTCCCACGCTTCTCCCATTGTGGTGTTATACTAAAAATATAGCTCCTGTTTGGTAAGTACAACACTACAATGGGACAAACGTGGACGAAGGTTGCACGATCCTATGTCAGAAATAGATCTTACCTCGTCTTGATCTCGCAATCATTCCCCAGGATTGCCCCATTTAAGTTTTATGCTAAAGAAATAGCGCCTCATTGGTTAGTATAACACTACAATGTGACATCCGCGGACGAAGATTGCACGATTCTAGTTCAGAAATAGAACCTACCTCGTCGGGATTTTGCAATTTCAAGCTCGCTTATCCCATTTTACTGTTATACTGAAGAATTAGGTCCTATTTGGTTAGTATAACAATATAAATTAATAACTGAATCTGAATAAGATATTTCTTAATCTTGTGTATCTTAGCTTTTTTTTCAGAGAATAGCGAAAGGCATTCAATTTTTGGTTTTTTAGCGAAATTTCGATAAGTCAACTATGAGGCAAGTTATACCACAACATTCTAGGAAAAATGGTTTAAGATACTTAAATTTCTGTATTATAAGCATTTTTTAAAAGAGTTGCAAATAACGTTAAACTTTGACCTCTTTCGAAAGTTTATCAACTTCACCAAAAATTAAAATTTTCTATACCAATCATCTTGAAAAAGCCATGCGGAGAGAAACCTTGGGGGATTTCTGACAGAAATTCTGGTAAAAATTCATAGAATTTCTTGTAACGTGGTTACACATTGAGATTCATAGTACAATTCAATTTCTGTGTTACTATATTTTAATGCGCCCTGTTATAGATATTTTCATAAACACTTTTTGCGTTAAATAAGAGAAAACTAGTGTAATTATTCATATGATTCTTGAAACAAATTCTGTTGCTCACACCATTTCGTGCGGTGTAGCATGATATTTTTTGTTCGGGTGAATAGGAAGGATGGCCCTCCCTTACTACCTGCAGTTCCTTACTGGAAAGTACCCTATGCCACGTGCATGACAATTTTTTTAGTGCATTTATGTTGAAAGTTAATAGAAAGAATGGCCCTTCCCTTACCACCTATAGTTCCTTACTGAAAAGTATTTTATGCCATTTACATGACAATTTTTTCAGTGGATCTATGTTGAAAGCTCCTATTTTGAATATCGGTTTATTCTATCGTATTAAGAAATTTTCCAGCGTGCCCAATGAAACTAGGATGTTGGGCTTATAGTTAGAGGTGCGACCTTATACAGCATATTATACCTATTTTTCTCAAGAGTTTTGTACTACAGACATAGTTGTTATTTAAATACAAGTTTAGCAGGTATTGAAATAAAGAAACTTGACAAATCTAAAGTTTTTCATCATTTATTTGTCTAACAATAAAGATTTGGTTTCATTCATGCATGATACATTCAGTATATATTATATACATTAATTATTACCGCAACATCTTGCGCCACATGAAAGTTGGCTAAGCCAGAATGGAAAACTGACTCTTCTTTAATTTCAGTTAGTGACAACTTTTTTTTTGTCCCAAGCCGTATTTACAATTACTTACATTTCAAAGTGTGCAATATTTTTCGAGCTCTTTGTCGACATTAGATTTTAGACTAATTTTCAGAAGTGGTATAATTTGCTGACGAGTCTTACTCCATTCTTCGAAGAAAAGATTTCCTTTTTGAAAAGAAAGTAAATCGAAGTCAATATTCATCTGTATATCCAAGATCAACAATGAAATCAAATAGAAATAAAAGTAAAATAAAAATATGAATAAAGAATTTATATAACTTTTATTTTTTGTTATAATAACTACTTCCAGGCCTTCAGTTAAGCCCAAACATCTACATATGTATCTTGAAGTAGTCATAGGCTTGAGTTTCGCTGTTCATTAAAATATGTCTTCTCAGTTCATACGTCTTGATCCAGTTTTATACGACTATGTTTCATGGTTCTACATAATCTTCCAACCAATTTAACTGTTTTTTTCTAAATCATCTGAGGATAAAAGAGAACAAATTTTATTAATTTGCAAAATTATATTTGAGAAATTAAGTGCAATGTACAAATGGAATACAGTTTTTTAATCTAATTGTAACATCGGAGTATCCCTCCTCCCCCCAGAAACCTTTGGCAGAGAACATCCAAAATTTCGCAAAGTTCACTAAAAGTAAATTTTTCTTGAAAAATTATCTTGAAAAATCGAGAAAAATCGTGTGAATCATGTTCTTCTCCAAACTTTTCGCAAAGCCCAACAAAAGTACCTTGCCCTTATTAATCAGCTTGAAAAAGCGAGAAAAATTGTGTAAATTATGTTTATATACGACAATTTTGCAAAATTCAACAAAAGTACTCTTTCCTCCATCAATGATCTTGAAAGAGCGAGAAAAACTGGGTAAATTGTGTTCATCTACAAAAAGTTACAAAGTCCAAAAAAAATTTTCTTTAATGTTTCTCTTGAAAAATCGAGAAGAATTGACTAAATCCTTTTTAAAAAGCGATAAAAAATGAGGTATTGTGCCCATTTTCAAAAATTTCGTAGAGAACAATAAAAGTTCGATCATGGGCGAACACTGTTTTTGAAAATTAATTTTGCGCAACTCGTTTTCTCACTTTTGACGCTCGTACGAATTTATTCCAGGGAAAAAACATTCGAAGCACTAAACAAATTTTTGCCACAAAAGTCGGACTGAAAAGGGTCCTTTTGAGTAGAATCACACTCATATAGTATATATTCTATTCATGAACACCTTCACTACCTGCTGATTTCTAGAATTTGCAAACTCGGCTATTATTATCACGCTCGTGAATTCAAAGTTTCATATATTAGAGTTGGTCAAAGTGATGCAGAGGCGACTGCAATGTTGCATAATGTTTCAATTTCTGCTTGCCGTGACTCTAAATCGTATGCACATGTAGATAGCCAAAATTCAAATGTCTTTGTCAGCTTCACGTCTCGACCAATCGTGACTAACTATTCAGACGCGCAGCGCGACATCAAATGTACGTTCTAAATCCCGTGGCAATGCGGCTCTGTGCATATTAATTCGCGTCACCTGGACTATGTACATGAACCTATGAATATTCATCAAACAAATATTTTTGAGTATAAGAGTGCCAGTATTGTTAGTGAAATTCTCAAATATTGGCTGAAGACTGATTTTTGAATGAAATGATCATGAAAGACGATTTATCTTCTCGCAATAACGTATAATTTAACATGATTCTTTGATAATTTTACTATTTGATGCCGTGACTTTTATTACATGCATTTCTGCGGTTTTTGGCCTTAAGCATACGATGACTGTAATTTTTTAACTTCATACAGAGGAGATTTGATCAACCGATATTTTTTGTATCGACTCGATTCACACGAAATTTATTTTGAAAAGTTTTCTTCATCATAGTGTCGATGCAACAGATTTCTGTTGATCAGCTCTCCTCCGTATGAAGTTAAAACATTAGTGTCATCGTATGTATAAGGCCAAAAACCGCAGAAATGCATGTCATATATGATTCTTTAATGTTTTTATAGATTTATTCAGACTGTTTATAAACAAACTCAAGTGGAATGCAATGCATTGAGCAATTACTTGAATCTTGAAGCACTAAGCGTTTCTGTGGCCAATCGCTGTTCATTCCGCATTGACAGGGACATTAGTGAGATGGCGTAAATTAGTGCATCAAAGCCCGGTCCTTCTACCTACGCAGATAGTAATTATTGACGCGAACTGACCATTGGCCACTAACTGCCCATTGATTAGCCAAAGGCCTTTCTATAATTAATGGAAGAGTCATGTCAATGGGTGCTCTCTCGACCCCATGTTCCCATCCGCTACGTACCCGAAACTTTTTCTGCTTTTAGCTCTCGAAATTCATAGACTTTATTGAATCACTTACCTTATATCATGATATCAAGATAGAATGTCAATTCCAGTCTTGGAGCAACTTCCCTTTAAAGAGTATTTCCTAATTCTTATAACCTACAGAGTCTTCAAATAAAAACTTGATGTCAAACACTTCTACTTTAAATCTTTGGCGAGAGTCAGATAAGACGAACAGAGAAGTCGGTTCGAGTGTAATAAGATTGTGAAGAAAGGAAGAACAGAATGAGAAACAAATGGCTGAAGAAGGGAAATAGGAGAGAGCAAAGTCTTGCAAGCATCTTTTGCCGCATATTGCCAAGTGATCTTCGATCGTTTTGTTTCCATTGATCGATCGAAAAGAATGGAGTCGTGGTGATGATGGCGGCTTGAAGGCAGTGTGCCGGATGGTGAAGATGCGAAAATTCCTGCAGACTCTCTATCTGTTAGCGGACCGTTCCAAAGTGGAGTGGCTAGTCAATAACCTCGAGCTTCCGGACTCTGATGCACTCGAAGGGCTGTCATTCGAACCGAAAGCTCTCTTGGTTTTACGACGTTATCGTCCAAGTGCATTTAACACCGCTGCACAAGACAATATCCATGTGGATGTTCTGGCATCAGCACGCTTAGAACAATCACACTATCTCAGATCCACTCTCATAAATTCTGAAACTATTGCTTACTCTCTTCTCCAAACGTCAACTTCATAAAATTCTGAGGAAGAAGCTTTGTCATCTGAAACACTGATCCAAATAAACAAATGAAAATTGAGATAGAGAAGATAGAGAAAAATTGAAGCAAAAGTCAGAATTCTTGTTAGTATACTTCTATTCTTGGTATACGTCAATCAGGGTAGCGAGCGCCTGGGAAAACTGGAAAAAGTTAGGGAATTTGAAAAATCTGGAAAAGTCAGGAAAAGGGCAGGAAATTCCGGTAGAAGTCAGATAATATGAGAATGTATACAAAGGCTGTCAAAACTGGGATGAAATTCGTGAAACCAAGGAATCTTTTTGCCAATAAGGGGGCATCTACTAATTATG
>JAUMHM010000031.1:41090660-41109751 GCA_032362435.1 Melikaiella ostensackeni | reverse complement strand
AATTTTTTATTGATGGCGCATATGAGCGCATTTGCGGCGCAATTCAGTGTGCTAAAGAAATTCTAAAATTATGATAGGAGGTGGCTGGTGTAACTGACCTTATATTTTACGTGTTTTTATGAGAAGTGTCATTCGGTACGAGATGAATAAATTGTTGACAGGTTAGGCTTGGGTATCAAAGTAATTTTTCTGCTTTTGCTTGCGAGTACAAGCTATCTTTATAATGAATGTTCTAGCTTTAATTTGGTATGTAATAGGCGAAACCAGTACGAGTTGAATAGAAAAACTTTCAAAGTCAGAATATTGATAAATGATGAAGAAGTAGGGATAGTGTTACATATCAAATTACAGCTGAAATATTCGTTTGAAGTATAGCAATGCCATCACATAGATTATGTTAGCAAATCATCATACATTTTTCACTTTTTTAACATGTTGCTTTATTCAGACGGTACCATTCTGGTACGAAGTGAATATTCACATTTTAACCCTTTTCTATCAGTTGTCAAAGGATATTGTGTATAAATTCATGGAACAATGATCAAAAAATTTTATTCCAAAACATTTTTTTATGTATTCAATGATGATGTTTTCAATATTTTATAAAAATTGAACAAGCTCTAAACCGTGTCGTATGTAACGTGAAACATTGATAGTCATTGTTACCAACTATCATAAACGAAAAAAATACGAATAATTTTATTTGGTTATTTTGGTAACAGACATGAGCTTGCTTATTCATTTAAAAGTTGTTTGATTGGTAGCTCTTATTTGTTTGAGCTCGAAACCTAAAAGCAATAAAAATTATTTTGATACTAAAGTCTGAGCTGTCAACAATTTATTCACCACGTACTGAATGACACTTCTCATAAAAACACGTAAAATATATTTTCGATGATAATTGAGAGAATCATTCATTAGAAATTTTTGGGGCCAACAGTTCGACTAATCGAAGGAACCAGTGAATGAATAGCGAAAGTAATTGAAATTCTTAAGAAATAGTACTCTGTCAGCGGACAAAATTTTCATCGCCATGTTAAGAACACATTTTTCAATTTTTCAATTTGAAAAAAGCAAGTGAGTGGTAAAAAGGTAGGTTATAAAACTCGTTTTTAATATTGCTACTTATAAAAAAATACTGCAGAACTTTTGCTTTAAAACTCAGTCACTGTTTCCCATTATTCAGTTCGTACTGGTATCCACCTCGTACTGGTTTCGCGTACTTTCCCCACTTGCTCATCATTTATCAATATTACACTTCAAAAGTTTTTCTATCCACCTCGTACTGCTTTTCCTTACTTATTTTTAGAAGGTTTTTTTTTCGAGTCGTAACACTAAAAAAAACTTAATGCATGAAGCTTTGTGTTTTGAGGGAACTACTGTGTCCTGCTACAGTTTCCCGTTCAATGAATTTCACCTCAAACTCGTAGTACGTGACGTTATTCGTCCTTTTTTGCTTGCAATGGAGGGGAGAGCAAATACAGCTATTTGAATAACATGGCTGGGCCAAGCTTGTGCCATTGAAATGGGACGCAGAAAACGTGAAGCATGAGTTAAGAGAGGATAAGATCGAGAAGGAAGTAGCTACGAGATCGTAAAAAGTGGAAAACCCTCCATCATCCGAGAGCAGCACCAGACCGAAATGCGAAACGAAGTATCGGAATCTTTTTCATTTCGTGCTCACACCGTACGCTAGACGCAGGCTTAAATTGCTTGAGTGGGGATAAGCGTAGCTGAGGCCTAGCCTTGGAGCATGAGAGAGAGAGGCCGCAAGCTTGCTCCAGGTTTAGGCCTCAGCTACGCTTATCCCCACTTAAGCAGTTAAAGCCTCCGACAAGCGTACGGTCCAAGTATTCTAATCGTAGGCTCAAACTGCTCAAGTGGGGATAAGCGTAGCTGAGGACTAACCTTGGAGCATGAGCGGGGGTAAAGAAGCAAGCGTCCGGCCTCTCTCTCATGCTCCAAGGTCAGACCTCAGCTACGCTCATTTCCACTCAAGTAGCTGGAGCCTGCGACTAGCGTACGGCGTAAGATCATTCAGAGTTGTAGAAGTTACACGAAATTTGCTATCACTCCAACATTTAAATTCAGCAGCGATCTGAGAAATATCTTCAAGATTAAACTCTTAGGATTAATAAATAATCTCCTTCCTGCAAATGACTATATACATTGATGCAATTTAACACCCTATTAAGGTGTGAATTATCTACGAAGCAGATAAAGTCCAGAATAAATTTATGTGAATAATTTCTTTGGCTCTCTTTTCGCAACAACTGACTTACTTTCTGACTTAATCTGAAAGTCTGCTTCATCCCTCTCTTTTTTTTCATAAACCCACACTTTCAAGCGAATATAGCTGCACATGCCAGTTAATCTTTCTTCTTCGGACATGCAACCTCGATCAATGAAGTAAAGAGTAAGCTGAATCGATCTCATCACTCTTTTTCCGCACATCTTTCAGGAGTATTTCTTTGTAAAAAGAGAGTAGGTATGGAATTGCGATGGTGGGAGGAGAAGAGTAACGCCGTACGTTAGTGCTAAACCTTTCAATCGATTTAAAGTGCCCACTTTAATGCTTGCCTCTAAGGATCTAGCACTCTCGACGTGAATAGAAAAAATAGAAAAAAGTTGGGAAAAAAGAAAATAGTTCTGACCATGTTCGTGTGTGCCTAGGAAACGGAAGAATTCGAGCTGTTAGACTGTGCGCCTAAATCCAGTATACCAAGCTGTATCAGCATGCAGTTCGTGCCCTGGGACCAGGAAAGCTCTATCGGTTTGAGTACTAAAGGAAAACCATTTTACGCCCGAGCTGCCGGGGTCTGTCGATGCAATACTCGATCGTCGCCTCGTTAACATCTCATCCATCGCTCTAGCTGCCTATCCGCTGCTCAAGGGTGAAATCTCCCAGTTTCAAGCCTCTCTTCCACCAACAATACTTTTTTTTCCTCCAATCTCTCCCGTTTCAAATTTTTCTTTTTCCTTTCGCGTGAATGACAGATTTTCAATTGACGATATAAATTAATGTCACAGGACCCAAAACTGGGCGAAACTTATGTTTTCGTGCTGCAGAGCAACGATTCCATAATTCGGTTCCAAATCCGAAAAACAAATTGGATATTTTCGTATTTTCAAAATTTTGACTTTAATAGGTGCCTTCGCACAGACAAAACTAGGGTTTCAATCTGGTGTCACAAAGAGAGGTTGCAAGATGCGGGATGATGATTCGACTGGGGCTTGACAGGGTAAAAGTACATAAAAATCCATTAGATACGTGTTTTTTCTTTCGCTCCAATGGGCCTTAGTTTCCGAGATATCGAGGTTTGATTATTTGACCTTGAGCTCTCGGCTCAAGTCCGGGCTCCGGGCTGAGCAGTGGCGTGTCGCGGGACCAAGCGTAAATATTCAAACTTGGATATCTTGGGAACTAAGGCTCAATGGAACGAAAGAAAAAATACGTATCTAATGAATTTTAATCTACTTTTACCCTGTGAAGCCTCAGTCAAATCGGCATCACGCATCTCGCGACCTGTCCTTGTCAGATCATTTTCTCACAAACTCATTTTGAACTTCAGCTGGGTTCGCTGTCATGAGAAATGTTATAACTGAAAAAATTGCAATGTTCGTATTGCTCACTATGAATGAATTATCTGGAATTGTCGTTTAGTTCTGCATCAGAACATTTTAACGCCCATCTTAGGTTCAAAATCAAATTCTGTTTTTTTCTGTGCGGGCATTAGAAATTTCCCATGCAAAATACATGGGAATAAATTACTTTTTGGGGGCTTTTGGCGTAACTCTCAAGGGTTTGGCGAAATTTTATGGAAAAATTTGAGGGTTTGTATAGGGCTTTCCAACAAATAGCAATATATCAAATAGTGTGTAAAGTTTTCATTTGAATGTTTCAATTCTTCCTTTTTGCTTAAGAGCACAATAAAAAAAACCAGGCTATCATCAATTTTAATTGAACCTGTTTTTGTTGCTAGAGAGCTGGCGAAATCGAAAGGTTCTTAACACGCTTTCAAAAAATCCAAACAGCGTTTATTCATTAGTCCATTGATTTAACTGTACATCTAACACTCTATCTGCCTAGCTGTAGAGTGTAGACGCTCGTCAATCTCTCCCAATCCGCAAATGATCATATATGCAATTCCCAATAGTCCCAACACGCGGATTCACTAACAGAATATTAGCTCAAGACCTCGTTAACTAACTTGGGATATAAACATAACCAAAACTGACATCCTGAATTTATTATTCAAAATCAGTAGAAATTATGTACTCTTCGTCCAAAAAATATAGAGCCCTCAATTTTTCCAAAGATTGTAGTGAATAACTCAGCAGGAGAAAATTTATAAAATATGAACCATAAGACACTTTAAAGACTAATGTTGCATGCATATTGGTGAGTACCTCTCAAAATTTTCAGTCCATCAGTAATTTTTTTATGATGAGTGGAAAATTAGAATTTACACTTTTCTTAAGATAATTTGCGAATGCCCAACTTTGAGTGGCTTCTGCTCCTTCAAATCGTTGTAAAAAAATCTACAAAAAATATATGATTTTCATTGATCCTTTGTGTGCACTATCATGTAACCGAAAGTCCAAAATAATGATTTGTTATAAATTTAATAAGAAAAGAGTAGTAAGGCATTATCTTCGAGACTAAGCAACCTATAGGAATCATTCTTGAAGCAAATTGCAGATTTTTGGCTTCTGAAAATAATGCTCTAGCAAGATGTCCATATTGAAACACACATTTGAATGAACGACACTACATTCACTGTTTTCAGGAGCCAAAAACCTGCAATTTGCTTGAAGAATGATCGCTGTAGACTGCTTAGTTTCAAAGATAATACCTCACGACTGTTTTGTTATCAACTTGATAACAAATCATTATTGGAGACTCTAGCTTGCACCGTCATGCACAGAAAAGATAAATAAATAATTATATGTTCCTGGCAGATTTTTTTACTTTGATTTGAGGGTACAAGAGCCAGTCGAAGTTGGGCATTCTGAAATGATCGTAAGAAAATGGTATATTTCATGCTTTTACTCAGCATAAAAAAATTATTAATGGACTGAAAATTTTGAAAGATACTTCTCAATATGCACGAAACCTCAATATTCAAAATGTCTCTGGTCTCATTTTTAGAAAAATTTTTCCTGCTGAGTAATTCACTGAAATTTGTGCGAAAATTGAGGGCTCTCTTTTTGGACGCAGAGTAGGTATAACATTCAGAGTGAATAAATATTTCTCTGAAATATTGCCAAAAAAGGTGATTTAATTTTTAACCAGATTATAGTGGATTTTTGAATTCCATATTTCCTTCGTCAATTTTAAAAATACGGCATTCCTCCTAAGTGATATCGAATTCTGCAGCTCACTCCAATTCCACTTTTCTGTTAAAAATCTCTGCATTTTCCCTTCACAAAGAAACAACTTTCACGTATGCCTTTTTCAGAGCGAATTTGCATTTTAAAAGAATTCCCCGCTCTTTCTTACTAGCCTTGAAAAATTCGAAGCTGTCTCAGAGGATATCAAGCTATCTCACATGTCAGTTCACCATGAAGTGCCTGGCGTATTTGCAGAATGAATCAGTGTAAGCTGATGACGTATGAACTTATGACACAGTATAACGGAAATTTGAATAATCTAATAGTGTTTCAAAAAGCTGAATATGATGGTACTATATTAAAGAAAAAATTGTAAATTTTCATTTCGAATTCGAATGAAGTATACTATTGACGTTTCTCGTTATTGGCGATAACTCATATCCCAATTGTAACTCCTTGTCAAGTTCCCTTCAAACGCCTACCACTAGTTGCAATCAAGGGTTGTTATGATTGTGCACTGTGCATCAACATTATTACCGCAGTTAGGTTCTCTGTCGTTGCAACATAGTTAACTGATTTGAAGGTCTATAAATTGCAGTTGTCTGCTTTATAATAAAATTATGAAAAATGACCTTAAATAATGTTTGAAAAGATTAGATATCAAAATACTTAGCTCCTCAGTTGAAAAATTAAATTTACGAGTTTAAAATTCGAGCTAGTGAAGGCGTGTGTTTCACAATGCTGTAAGTCATTTTGTCGTTTTTCAACTCTTTCCTCAGCTGAACCTGGTGTTTCATCATAAATCCACATTGGACTTCCCATATCCCATCTTTTGTTATTCCCACGACCTTGATGATAAGTATTTTAGTAAATAGTTTGCCCACTCTACTTAGGAGGCTAATCGCTCTGTAATTAATACAGTCCGCTTTATCACCCTTTTCCTTGTAGAGTGGAACGATAATCACACTTCTTTATTCATTTGGAACTTAACCGTTCTCAGCACACATTTGCATAAATTCGCTTAGCCGCACAAATATCCACCACCGCTCTTAAGCATTTCAGCGATGCTACCATCCATACCAGCAGCCTTACCATTATTTAGTCTATCAATCACGGATATAATGTCGCGGATGTAGGTTTCCCTTTCGCCACCTACAACGGATTTGTGTACCGCATCCTCTTCTGTATCACAGTTGTTATGCTTCATAGCTTGACCCCGATACAATTTCTTGAAAAAATCACTCATACAGTTTTTCACCTTGTCTGTATACCATACCATTTCGCCAGCAGTATTCTGAATTCCGACCACGCGGATTTCATGATTCCACCAAGCATCCCCAGTCTTTCTTCCTACAGGCGCAGTACCGCACACCTCAGATGCATTCTTGAAGATGATATCCTGTAGTTATTATCCATGCACCTTCTACATTTTTGTTGCCTAATTCTATCTTTCAGTCTTCTCTATGATGTCCCAAATATTTATTCAAATTTTACGATGAACTGCTTGTATTTCTAGTTCTGCGAATTCTCTATTTTAACTCGCGCGTGCTTTGACATCTTATTAATTCCTTTTCTCATTGATCCTCGACCTACGTTCATTTTTGAGACTATGAGTTGTGATGCGTTACACACTCAGAGCCTCTCAAAACTCTTGTATCTTTTATTTGAACAGATAAAATATTAAAATATGTAGCTGTAATATGTAATATGTAAATTTAAATTTACGAGTTTGAAGTTCGAGCTAGTGAAGGCGCGTTTTTCACAATGCCATAAGTCAATGAATAAAAATCACTTACTAATAGTAACTTTAAGAAATATTTGTACGAATCTAAAAATTAAATTCTTTGATGAAATCGGAAATATTTTTCCCCAGTTATCCTGATTGCTAAATTTTTTGCTGTTATCTTAGTACCTGTTGCATTCTTGTTATCCGCGACAATGCGTGATAGAAGAAAACTAGTTAGATATCTGATTATTTTATATAATTGACAAAATCAAATGATCAAATTGGGTTCAATTCATAAGTTTGATCTACTTTTGGTAGGATATTAGAAAGATTTGACGGACCCTTAAAATGAACGTTTCTGAATGTAGAACTATCATTTAATAATATTCGTATTTTTGAAAGAAGCGCAGTGAGTAGAAACCCCAGAATTTTTTACTTTCCTTATTTAATATCTACTAACAATTTTCGGGAGCTTTAGGCTTTAGAGTTTAGACTTATAAGAGCACGTACAGGAGTACATCAAGTGCACATTAAGAGGCTCACAGGATAAGTAATTCCGTTTCGCACTCGTTGAGTTCTCATGAGGTACCTCGTTAGCTTGTGGGCGAGACGAGGGTGCAACTGTGACAAGACTTGAGATGGTTTAGGGAAGAAGCAACTAAGGTGGCTTAGTTAAAGTACTCCACGCTACCCGAAACAATTATCGAGTTGTAATCGAGATTAATGAACTCTATTTTCGAGTTTTATAGCCAAATATAAAAGTATGATCCTGGGATCAAAAATAATTGTTGATGAATTGATTATTTTCTTCTTCTTGTTCTTCTTCTTCTTATTATTATTATTATGCCATCAGGCCAAACCCCTTTCGGGGTAAGCATAATTCGTGGGCAGTCATCAAGTCTTCCATAAATACCTGTCATCCTTTTCCCTTCCAGTGCGCAACAACGCTAATTATCACTCGACTCGAAGCAGCATCTCGAGCTGCTACGCCTTCAATGTATTTTCTCATTTTTTTCACTTTGTTTCGATAAATATTGGTTCAAGAGGAAGAAGTTTCAAACAAAGGTTGTATCTCTAGAAAAATACGTCTTTCATATTCTACAAATTTATCGCCTTAGTCCATTATTTCTGTGACCAGTCACGTGAGTGCCTTCCCGCCCCTCACAAAACGTTGGAAAGGGGAAGGTATGTGACCCACATTATTCCTACAGCTATGTTTCAAACTCGCCAAAATAGCGCAAATTTTATTTGACACATTAGTATTTTTGAGATAGAAATAGGCCAGGAAATAGTTAAGCTAGGTGACAAAAGGATTATCGAGGGGATTATCGAGGTCATTATCTCCGCAGAGGACCCAACACATTACAACGCACAAAATCACAACACACATCACGATTCACACATAAACTTTTAAAGTGACAAATAAGCCCGCAAAAAGAGCCATATTCTTCACCCCAACCACATCCACTGAGGAGAGCTCTTTACGAGGGCCCACGAATCCAATAATTTTTAAAATCTGTTTATCGCTATATTGGATTCGTTATTTTGGATTTTCAAATTATAATATCAAATTCGAAGTCATTGACTTAAAATACCTTTACGAAATGAATCTTCATGAAATCCGACAATTTTTTAAATCTGTCGCCATGTTGGATCCGTTATTTTTAATTTCGAAACTTTATTATCAAATTTTGAATCAGTGACCCAAAATTCCTTAACAAAATGAATTTCAAAGAAATCCGATAATTTAAACAATCTTTGTCCATATGGAAACCGTCATTTTCAATTTTGAAATTTTAATAATAAAGTTGTAGTCAGTCACTTAAAATACCTCCATAAAATGAATTACAAAGAAATGCGATAGTTTTTTAAATATGTTAGTCGCCATATTGGATCCACCCTTTTGAATTTTAGAATTTTAATATAGAGTTTGAAGTTAGCGACCTAAAATACCTTCATGCAATAAATTTCGAAGAAATCCCATAATTTTTAAAATATATTGGTCGCCATATTGAATTCGCTTTTTTCTTTATTAATTTTAATACCAAATTTAAAATCAACGACCCAATATACCAACATGAAATGAATTTCAAAGAAATCCGATTAAGTTTAAAATCTGTTTGTCGTCATATTGGATCATTACGAATAAATACAAAAAGTATAATTATTTAATGAGGGCAAACTTCTCTATCTCGCAAATAATTATTATCACAATTGTCCAATTTCAAGGATAAAAATTACACTTTTACAAAGAAAAATCCGAATGTTCTTAATTCTTTCATTTCAAATTGAACTATTTTGAACGAAGAGTATTTGAAAATGAACGCTCTATTAAATCATTTAATTTTTAATTCATCTATCATTCAACAACTGCACGTTTTATACGCTCAAAATAGTAACATTTTCAATTTACGTGTTTTAGAAAAATTTAAATTTTAGCTTTTGAAGCGTATGAAATTGAATAACTCCTTACAGTTGACAAATACTAAACAATTTTCAAGTTGGAGTCTGGATGTTCATATTCAAAAATCAAATGTTCGAAATCAAGCAATTTGGATTAGAAAACGGTCGAAATCAAGCTAATTCGAATCAGCAAACTTCCGAAATATTAAAAAACATCAAAGCTTGGTTTTAAAAAAGAATATGAATTAAACGATACAAGAACTACCTTCACTGTTTCGTTTCCATGTATCTTATCCAGGGTCAATCAAAAATAAATTGTCTCTCCCAAGTGAGTTTTGGATAAAATCGTTTTTTTTTGCTAGAGCACAATTTTCTAGAAGTCGAATAAAATAAAAATAATTGTTGTTCGTCATTTTCAATGTTCCGTGCTTCATTCGGATGAAATTTTATAATTTTTGAAAACGAGAAATGAGAGTTTTATTTTCCGGATGAAAACGAAAAACGGATGAAGTACGGAACTCCAGTAATTTTATAAACTTTTGAAATTCGTTTCCGAAATTGACTGAAGAAGATTCCATTCGCTCTTTTCCGTTTAAAAATGAGTTTCAGGAAAGAATATAATTCCATTTGCGTTATTTTTGAAAAAGTTCCTTTTCAATTTGAATAGGTTACCTTATGTAGCACCTCCCTTGGAACCGGAAAACTTTTCAAGTATGAAATTCCTTCCTAAAACTACTTTAATATACGATTCTCGTAAAAGAGATGAAGATATCAGAAAGCATCTGCAGATTGAAAGAAATAGAGCCCAAGGTAGCTCTCACATTAGAAATAAGTCAAGAGTAAGGAAGATCAAGTGCTATCACGACCATAAATTCCAGTGTTAGACGAGAGCATCGGTCCTAGGATTTTGACTTTGGAAAAGTGCATGTTCTGAGAGAGTCTCTGAAAAATATCTACCTCTCCAATCCAATCAGACGTAGACTCAGGACGTTAGACTTTCCAGGCGATGTCTCTTCCAATAATCATCCAGATTGCAGGGAGCCACCAATAAATAGACAAGATTTAGCTTCGTCCTCGACCCCGAGTTCGTAAACTCGTACGCATGACTGCCTTCAATCGGTTCCAGCCGTCCTTGTGTATTTGGTGCGGAAAGATTAGCCAGCAAATCTGGCTTCTCTCTTCGAAAGAGGAAGATATTCATAACTTCTATGTCTATCGACTCACTTCTATTAAAGCCCTTTTCACATTTCGCTCGGCCAACCTCACTCACCCTCGTTCAGTTAAACCCCGATTCCCGAGAATGCCCATTAATCTGCGCTGACTATACACTTTCGGTATATTACGACGTCCACGTTTCTTCCCGGACCTTAGACCAGCAGTATAAGGAGCATACCACGAATTCCCAAGAGCAGGAAGTATCATTTTTCAGCAAACCTCTTTTCTGAACTTGGTCTTCGCCAAGGTACTCCACACTTTATCACCTTTTTGGCTGAAGAGGACTTCATTCTTAGGATAGGTTGTGACAATCCTGATTTCGAATTATTATTATTATACCATTGTTCCGAATCCGCCACCTCTCTTAATCATTTCAAAGGTGTTACCATTCGCACCAGCAGCCTTACTATTCCTTAGTTTCCTAATTACGGATATAAGGTCGCGGATACCAAATCTTCTTTCGCCACCTATAAGGGGATTGTCTAACGTATTGTTTTCTATGTCACACTTATTATGACCCATAGTTTGACTTCCATACAGTTTCTTGTAAAAATCACAAAATGAGAATTTACTTTTCTCTCTATTTAAAACTAAAGAGCAATTAATTACTCATATTTACCGACAGAATAACGGAGAGCCTGCTTGTAAAGCATTTGCATAACGAGGCTGGTTGTCGATTGTCGGGTTTCACGAAATTGCTTCGTCCGTAAGCAGCAGCTGTACTTAATTGCAAATCGATATTTCGTTCATGTCCCTCAAGCACACAGTCTCCTGAAAGCGTCTAGGCCCTTGAGTCGACTTTCTGAATCTTTCCTTTGAGTGTTGATATTTTTTTTTAATTTCCAGAAATTAAAAATTTTAATATCAGTGACTTTATTGCTCTAATATTTTCCCTTCACGTACGCGCATGTCGCATGAATTTAAAAATATTCTCACTTTGTTAGGTGTCGTCCTATCTTTACGAGACCCATTTTACATATTATGAGTCAACTCTCCACTCTTTCCGACAATTTCAAGTTTCAGCTTTCCCAGACATTTCAAATATGTATGCTTAAGAATTCCCTCTAAAGAACACTTTAATTACTTTTCATTATTATACCATTAAGCCAATTCCCTTTCGGGTAAGCGTGACTTACAGTTTTCTTTATGATGTCCTAAATATTCAATCAGCTTCTCACCACATACTGTGTACTTCTGGTTTCTGCAAGTACTTTATTTCAACTCGCGTCTGCTTCGACTCATTATTAATTCCTCTTCTCCTCCATCCTTTACCTGCGTTCATTTTTGAAACTATGAAAAAGTGATCCGATCCATATTCTGAGCCTCTCGTAACCTTTGTATCTCTTACTAGCCCTCTCAGTCTCTCATCCACTATAACAAAGTCCATCATACTGTGACTTTTGCCTCTGCACCAAATATACATGTTGATCGTTTTATGTCTGAACCAAGTAATTGTAATAAATAAGTCTTCTGAGCATACGCTGATAGATTTCTCTCCGTTACCGTTTATTGTGGGTCTCCGAAATGAGCAAGTACCCTTTCGGTATCCTCACGTTTCACACTAACCCAGCCATTCATATCAGCGAGCATAATGATTCTTTCCTCAGGGTTGCAAGTGTCTATAATATCATTTAACAAATTCCCGAAGGTATGTTCTACATCACTACAATGATCATCAATTGGAGCGTAGCAAGCTAGAATAAGTAGCCTTCTGACTCCCACTTTCATTTCAACCCATAATAATTTCGGCAATACACGTTCATTCCTTTTTAATATGCTGTTTTGGTCTCTGATTCATAATCAGATCGACTCCTTGGCTACCATGTGATTCACTATTTACTCCTGACCAAAGTTCCAGCCCATTTTCTATCTTTCTCATCTCACATCCCTTTTATTTTCGGTACACGTAGAATATCCAGCTTCCTTACGCGCATTGTACTCCGCAATTCCCTTTCCTTAATATCATTGACACCTCTAGCATTCCAAACACCCAGCCTCCATTCATCGTTTGAAACTTTTCCGAGGGCATGCCTTTCTTAACAAAAGTGTCACTCCTATCCTATGCACTATATTATTTGTTTTGCTTATTGCTTGAAGTATAAACCCAACTACCAACTTGATGCAAGAAATATTTTCCATACGTATGAAATCATGTCCAAACTAAGCAGTTAAATGGTTGTAAGGTGGTGTGTCCATTCATAACGTCAATCATACGAAACTTTGGTCATTGAAAGAAAAGTATGAAAACGAAGCCGGAACGAAAAGAGTTATGATCGGTTTGTGTTGTATACTGAGGAGGGCACCAGCATCCTGTAGTTTGGTCTTCAAGAAGGGAAAATACCATTCATTACGTCATAAATGTGATAAGAATTCTCAACCCTGAGTCCTTGAGTAGAAATTGGCTAGCTACGAAACTTCAAGAAATGTTCATTCAAGTTATCGGAAATTCCCGTAAGATTTTAAAAATTGTAACATGTCCAAAGATTTCTGTCCATTTAAAAAGTTTCCACAGGTTTTACAGTTTTATAAAACTCCCTAAGGCTCCTTAAGTTTCGAACACTTGCATACATTCTACAAAATTTGAATAACTTTGCCAAACTTTGCATAAATTTCCCTAACTTCCCATAAATTTTAAAAACTTTCCACAAATTTCTAAAACTTTTCATAAATTACCACCAATGTCCAAAAATCATAAATTTCTTTAACACTAAGAAAAAGAAATTCCCCCTCTAAGATTTTTTTGTAGAGGAGATTTCGTGACCCACTTTGGTATACTTTCTCCTTTAGCTGGATATGACGTTGAAATTTGTATCAAGGCATAAAAGGAATGACGTTGCAACGATCGGTCTCCGCAATTCTGGCAGCATAAATCGTAAATAGTTTACGAGGCATGAAATACATCCATTGTCGTTGACGGACGCGAAAACTGTCCCGAATATCAGTGACCTCTTGCTGCTTTTGATATCACGTGGAATTTTCACGAAGTGCACAGACCAGGTGCAGAAAATCCCGGGAATCCCAGTTACTATATGATACGTGCACCATCTGTTCCAAATGCGTTGTAGCTCGGTTGTATAGAAAAAAAGCAGCGGCTGCTCCCGTTATGTTTCTGCATTAACACCCACTATACATTCCCTTGGAACTTCGGTGATGATCATACGTTCTCTGGGGAGAATATAAACGGCTTTGCGAAAAATCCCTACTTTCGCCAGATCCAACGTCCAACCCCAGTCACGTCGTTTTGGATTCTCTCCAAGCGGACTGCTCTGTGATTTGTATTGTTAGCGACAGACAACCAAGAACTACAGGGAGAAACTTTTTGTTGGGATCTTTTATAAAATCAGAAATATATATTTTTATATCGTTTTCCGACTAGAAAAATGGCAAATGAAATTCTAGTAAGATTTTAAATGATGTCCCATGATGCTTAGTTGGCTGAGAGACACCGAAAACTAGGTCATATTTTGGAGAAATCAAGAGCAATGGATAGTATATACAAACGTGGTATATATGAATTTGAATGCCATGATGAAGTGTTCGCAGATTGATAATGTTGGGCATTGTGCCGCAAATAAATGAAACTTATGAGAACATCGAGCTTTTGTTTAATATGATTAATCTTAACAATATTCCGTTCAAATTTGTGTCCGATTTAAAACTTTTACTCATGAGAAATGGCCAACAAACTTTTACATCAATGTACCCCTGTCCCTATTATTTTGTTACGCTAGCAGACCTGAGAAATCGTGTGGACTCATCTAATAATGAGGTAACTGATGCAGCTTAGAGTAGTAATGTAACGAGTTCTAAATAGGCTATCCATTCAAAAATGGACGGAGACGTAAAAGATTCCGAGAAATTTTGTTGCACAGTAAAAAATAAGAAGTATGCTAACTAGTATTACAGTACAATAAATCCTCCGCCATCAATGAAGATGATGACATTTATATTCTTCAAAAATGCGTCATTCCGGAGTGGCACCCTTTACAAGGATTTGTGAATAATTTATTCTGGGATGTTATAGTTCACCTTGTGGGTACAGAAAAAGCATTCATGTGGTCAAAAACGTTGAAAGTTATCCCGAAAAACTCCATATCATGGAGAACTTTTCTAGGGAAACGTACCTGTATGTCGAAACCTTTTGAAGGAGTCAGATAAACTTATAAATCCAGAAATTTATAAAGACATTAGAATTCTGCGTTTAGTAACTTTTGTAACTACTTTCGAGGCCATGGACAAAGTAGTTAACTGCTCTTTTTCTTCCAGAAAAGTTCGTGAAGACATAGATTCTCATTTGATTGAATACATAATGCTTTTAAAAGCCTTGAAATTTCAGAGACATTAAAAATTCATGTCCTCCCAACACAACTAAAGGATTCTCTACGATTTTGAGATACCAATGGGCTAGGTTCATCGTCAGAGCAAGCAGGAGAATCAATTCACCGCGAGTTTTTGAAATTCTGGGAGCGGTATAAAATAATCATTCTTGAAGACTCTTCATATGCACTTAGGCTCAAGCAGGCAATAGTAGAATTCTCATCATGTAGACTGCTGAGATTTCACTACAAGTGGTTTTGGCAACTATGAATAAGCATCTAAAAACTCATCCAAACAGTTTTTGGATCCATTTCAATCTAACCTATCGATACTTGAGGAGCACTGTGGTGCTTTCCTCAGCTTGGCATTGTTCAGTGACCTGCTTTCTTGTGAAATATATATATATATATATAAAAGTGAAAGATAAACCGTAGTACGTGAAAATTCAATAAAGCTATCGATGCGAACAGCAGAGAAGCATGAGCAAAGGGATGCATAATATAAATTAAAACTGAAGCGATTATAAGATCCTCGAATCGTGCACGCCGAGAAGGTAAAATTGAAATTAACAGAGGAATGATTCGTTCTCCAGTTCATGAAATGCATATGGTGCGAAACTGAGAGCGGCAGTTCAACCGTAACCGATACCTGAGTTTCAGACGATTAAATTGCTTTTCACACTTTTTTCATTTTTATTTAAATGAAAATAATTTGCTGAAATAATTAAATGAAGGCAATTTTCACGATTTCAAATTCGATTGCTTTAAAATTGAAACTGAATTAAAAATTCTCTTTAATTTTTAATTTTACACTTTGAAGTGAGAACTGCATAAAGTGTGATGAGTTGCAGCAAGCCACCTATTTTCTTATTTCAGATAAAAGCATTTTTTAATTTAACAGCAAAGGTATAGGAGTGCAGACCTTCTTTTTTCGTTATATCTTGTACGAAATGAGTTTCTCTTCTCTTCTTAGAGCTATTTTTAGAGGTGCACTTTGTGGTCCTGCAGGACTGACAATTTCGCCCTTTTCTCTTTTAGGAAAAAAGTTATTCTGTAAAGAGACATACGCTCTGTGGTTCAGAATTAACATCCGGGTTAACCTTAATGTTCAACGACGTCGTAAGGCATGTTACATCGGAGACGGGCGGCACTGGTAACTGTAAACGAGCGCGGTCTCCTGAGGCGTGTAACCAGTTAGCCCGTTATTGTTCGGGGGTTTTCATGGAACAGCGACACATTCCCACCCTAGTTTAACTTAATACTGTTTAATCCTCTTACTCCTTATCCTACGTCTTTGAGTGTACAAACACTTTTAGTTTCAGTTGTCTACAAAAAATATAGAGTATACAAAATATACACGTTCTTATCTGTAGACCTACTCATACTCAGACCTTTGTAGACCCTCTACCTCTATATTTTTTGTCAACACACCCCCCTCTTCTCCTAACTCACCCTCACACATTTTACTTTCTCCTTTCCTTTCTTTCCTAATTTCACATTCATTTCACTTGACCCCCTCTGGAAAGTTCTCCTTCCCTTACCTCTAAGTTACGTCCTTCGACGAGATACTAACAATTTTTCACTTTACGCTTATAGTTTCTATTGTAAACTTGTTCTACCTACTGCCACCAAACCGCTTCCCGGTCTCTATTCTTTCTCCCTACCCACGTGGGTCACACCTCATTTTTCTGAAGAACCTTCTCTAATGAATCAGTCCAATGTGTGGGATCAGGAACTTGTTCTCCATTGGATATCCTTCGAAGAACAAGTTGACGCTTTATTGGAATCATACCTGCACGTCTGAAGTCAGCTACAAGATTCCGAGAAGCATTCTCTAAAGTTCCAATGGTATCTTTTAGCATCCTTGGGAATAGCCACTTAGGTGAGACACCTTCATTTTTTAGTTCCCATTCATTACTTCTAACGATATGTGACTTTGTCACCTATTACTACCTTTGGACCTTTCGATTTTTCATGTATGGGAGGCATTTTGTTTTAAACCAATCCTTGAAAGACTTCATCTTAAACCATCCACTCTGAAATCGATTGTAAGCAGTTCCTTTAATACCTCCTTTGAGCCACGTCGGATGTTTCGATTTATAGACAACATAAGGTGGTAATAATACACCAGATGCGGAGCCTGCCATCATTACAGACGTACTATTCTTTGAAGAATCTAGCACATTTTCAGGATGCTTACTTCCTCTTTTTACTAAGACTTTTACATTCCGTGGATCATTAGAGAAGTTTATTTCATCATAATTTACAATATTTTCTGCAGGAACGTCAGCTACACTTTTCTCAAGCTGATCGTAATAACAATTGATTGCACATGGACCAACTGCAGCTCGTACTCGTTTGATATTTTCTCCGAATCGCGACGATAATTCCTTATGTCCTTTCAAAAAGTTTTTTACTCAATGCCTTCCTGGTTTATTGGGAACGAAACATGTTGACTTGTCGAGTGATGAAACATAATGTTTAACCACCAAACAAAGATCCTTCAATGATAAAGGAAATCCCCATTCAGCACATTTTAGTCACCCACTTGCCAAATAGTTCCAATAGCATTCTCTGGATATATTAGGCATTTCGATCCCATAACCTCTTTTTCGGCTACGCGTGGCATGTCCGAAGTTAGCCTGCAAAATTCCGACTTTTTCTCAATAGGGTCTGTGAAATTATACATTCCAAGCTTTTCGACTTTCCAAACGTAGAAAGTGAAGACGATGTAATTGTACGTCATTTGAAAGATAACTTTCAAAAGGCTAAGTCAAACAAAAGGGAGTAAATTGAAATTTTGACCATTTTACCGAAAAAATGACCGATTAGAAAGATATAATCTGTATTTGGTTCTTCCGATCATATGGTTCGTAAAGCCAAGCGATTAATAGAATTGAAGGCGCCTTTGGCTCCTTCTGATCAAAAAGCAGAAAAAACTTTACCGAATGGAACAGTAATGTGCGTTAAAATTTTTTATAGAGATGGTGACAACAGTTCTATTAGGGGGTTCTATTAGGGGAAACATACGGAGCAAATTTCATTGAAAAAACCACGTTCAAACAATGGATTACCATAGATCGATCTGATCTAGAAACTGTAATTAAACCAGTAGATGATTTCGTGGATTTCTTAAGTGACCATATGAAGAAACTTCTTCGACACGATTTTATCGCCGAACAACAAAGTTTGCATCTCAAAGACACGAAAGCTAATTTTAAAGTAGGTGAGCTTCTTATCTTTCTAAGTTTTGCAGAAAATCACTGTATTGATTATCAAGTTTCTTCAAAAAGACATCACTGGTCGAAGACACAAGTAACTATTTATCCTTTTGTGGTTTACTGTCGGACACGTGAAGAGGAATTAAAACACATTAGCTACGCTGTTATATCAGACATAAAAGAATATAAAACGATTACTGTACATCTCTTTCAGAAATTCTTGTGATCACATGACATGGACTCAACCAGTTGGAAACCTTAACTTTTGAATTATTATTTTTTACACAATATTTTTAGTTATCAGTTTCTCATGGTTTTCAAAAAACTAAAAAACGAACAAACGTCGAAAGTTAATCAACATGTCCGAAGTAAGGTGCTCCTAAGGTACCCTGCTTCCTTAAACACCAAACTCTCGTAGAGTAAAATAAACTTATTTACGTGGACCAACAGCAACTCTTTTTGTAAAAATGTTTCAAATAAATTATTTTAAAAAAATGGTAGGTTTTGTGATTTTTACATGCATAACAAGAGTGGAGAATAACGCGAGAAGAGAGAATTCTAAATTTCGAGGGTATAAAAATACATTTCAATTTCCGTTATAACATCGACAATGTACTGATTTACGTTATCGAAAAGATTTCATTTTCCGCTACCGTGGTCGCTGGAAGCATAAACTATTTTTAGAACAAAAACCAGGTTCTAGCTTTGAACAGATTTTGCAATCGATCCATAAGGGGCGCATAAATTGAGGCATCCTATGTTAAAGGAAGCGTTATTGGAATCGGAACCGAGATTTTAACTCTTTTGCACACAGGTGCTGGGCATGAGTTACTCAGGAATTATGGTGACAGAGGCACCACCTTGTTCCCTGGCAAT
>JAUMHM010000031.1:41066738-41090560 GCA_032362435.1 Melikaiella ostensackeni | reverse complement strand
CCCTGGCAATAAATATCATTTGGTTTCTTAAAATGATGTCTTAAAGTAACAAGATCTCTCTTGCATTCCCATTCCTTCACTTTCTTTTAGATAAAAAAGAACCTTTAAAATAAATAAGGGAACGTGCATTAATTACGTAAGGCTTTTCGAGGGGAGGAGGTCTGGAAAATCTTGCGAATCATCACTTAGAGAAGAGAGGGGACGAGGAGTCCAAACAATTTCTTAGGTGAGGCCTCTTTCTAATTATTTTTTTGAATATGCTAATTGAAACCAGAACTGGCTGCTAAAATTATTGTTTGCACTACTATGCACATTATATCATTTTTTTCCTATTTATTATGTAGTATTTCATATTACATCGGTCAAAAAATATAGAGTCGAGGATTAAACTATTCTTGAAGTCTCGTGGAATCCCTGTTTCTCTTCGCAATCCTTTGGAGTGCCGTAAATTATTCAAAAAAATTTGAAAATCCCTTAAAATTCTCTAAATCATGTGGAAATATCTTAAAATCCTTTGAATTCCATGGATATCGTAAATAATCCACCAAAATTCTCTAAAATCTTTAAAATTCGGTCAAAATCCTTCAAATTCCGTAAAATATTTCGAAATATTACGAGATCCCTTGAAATATTTGAAATCCCTTTGAAATTCGTTGAAATCTCTAAGATCCATGGCAATCTTTCCAAATCTCTTCAAATTACTTAGCATATTTTAAAACGCATTATAATTTTTTAAGATTCATAAAAATTCCTATAAATCCCTTTGAATCCTTCATAACATTCGGAAATCCTTTGCAATTCCATTGAATCTTCTGAAATGCTTGCAATCTCTTGAAATCTTCAAAATTTCATAAAAATCCCTCGTAATCCTAGAAAATTAATTAAAATCTCTCAAAATCGGTTTAAATCCTCGAAATTCCATGAAATATTTCAAAATATTACAAAATCCCTTGAGATCTTTGAATTCCCTTTAAAATTCCTTAAGATCCTTCATTATATATGCAAATTCTTTGAAATTCCGTTAAATATGTTGAAATCCTTGAAATCACTTGGAATTTTTAAAATACCGTGTAATCCTTTACAATCCATGGAAATACCTTAAAATCTTTAAAAATTGGTTGAAATTCTCAAAATTCCCTAAAATTTTTGAAAATCCCTTGAAATATTTGAAACTCTTTGAAATCCATTGAAATCTTTAAGATCCGTGGGAATCTTTCCGAATCTCTTGAAATTTCGTAACATACTTTAAAATGCATTAAAATCTTTTATAATTATTAAAATTGCTAGAAATCCCTTAAAGGCCTTTATGACATTTGGAAATCCTTTTTCATTCCATTAAATCTTCTGAAATGCTTGCACTCTCTTGAAATCTTCAAAATTCAATAAAAATCCCGCATAAGCCTCGAAAATTCCTTAAAATCTCTCACAATCCTTCATTATATATGCAAATTCTTTGAAATTCCGTTAAATCTGCTGAAAGGCTTGAAATCACTCGGGATCCTTAAAATCCCGTATGATCCTTTACAATCCATGGAAATACCTTAAAATCTGTAAAAATCGGTTAAAATCCTCAAAATTCCGTAAAATATTCAAAAATCTCTTGGACTATTTTTTTTCCTTGAAATCTTTGAATCCCCTTCAAAATCCTTTAAAATCCTTCATAATATATGCGAATTCTTTGAAATTCCGTTTGATATGTTGAAATTTTTGAAATCACTAGAAATTCCATGAAATATCTGAAAATCCCTTGAAATCTTTGAATTCTTCTTAAATTCGTTGAAGGGTTTTAAATCAGCGGGAATCTTGTTGAATCTCTTAAAGTCCCTTGGTTTATTGTAAAATCCATTGAAATATTTTTAAAGGCATTAAAATTCCTCCAATTCACTTCAAATCCTCCATAATATTCGAAAATCCCATAAAATTCCGTTAAACCATCTGAAATCTTACGAGATTCTAGAAAATTCGTAGATATACTTTGGAATCTTTTGAATTCTCTTGAGATCTGTTGAAATCCTGTAAAATCATCGAAACCGCTTTAAATCTATAAAAGTAGGTTAAAATCCTTCAAGTTAAATCCGTGAAAATACTCCCGTATCTCTTAAAATCCTTGAAAATCCTTTGGAATCCTGTGATTTCTTTCAAAATATTTTGTTATCTCTTGAAATCCCTTGAAATCTGACCAAATCCTTTGTAATCCGCATAAATCGTACATAATTTCTTAGTATCACTAAAAGTATTTCAAAATCTATCAAAATCTTTTCAAAGCCATAAGTATTCCTTGAAATCCCGTGAAATCCTTCATAATATTTGGGAATCCTTTGAAATTTCGTTAGATTTTTTGAAACTTACGAAATTCTCTGAAATCCGTGGAAATTCTTTGGAAGTTTTTGAAATCTCTTAACATTTTTTGAAATCCCGTCAAATCATCGAAACCACATCAAATATCTTAAAAAACGTCAAAATTCCGTAGAGCCATTTGAAGTCTTTTGAAAATCTACAAATCTCTTCAAATGTTTGCAATCCAATTAGATTTTCCTAACATCCTTCAAAATTCGTGAAAATACTTCGGTATCTCTTAAGATTCCTTGAAATTTCATGAAATCCATTGACTTACTTTGGAATCTTTTGAAATCTCTTGAAATCTGTTAATATTCCTCAAAATCTCTGACATATTTGCAAATTTTTTAAAATTCCGTGAAAGCCTTCAAAGTTCGTGAAAATACTGCAGTATCTTTTAAAATCCTTTAAAATCATTTGATATCCCGTGACTTCTTTTAGAATATTTCGAAATCTCTTAAAATCCCTTTAAATTCCTTATAAAATCCTCTTTCATCCGCGGAAATCGTTCTTAGTTTCCTCAAATGCCTCAAAATCCGTAGAAATCCTTCAGTATGTCTGGAAATATCGTGAAGTCTCTTAAATTCTGATTGAGCTGCTTGAATCCCCTTGAAATATTGTAAAATTCCTCGAGAAAATCGAGACTCTCTCTGAAATTGTACTAGGTAATTTCTTCAAATTTTCGAAATACTTTGTTATCTTTTGGAATACCTTAAAATTCCTCGAAATCTGATTTACAATGAAAATGATTAATATATTGTTGATATATTGTGTAAAATTAAAAAAGTCTTTTGTAAGCGGAAGGGGGTGGTCATAAAAATCTTACGAATCCTTACAATATGGGGTTAGTGGGTCTGAAATTTCAAAAACCGTTCCTGCGTAATTAATGGACGTTCCCTAACAATAAAACAATTTTTGCATCTTTATTACTTTTAGTACTAAATTTTTGAACCCCTCGGAATATCCTTTTCGTATATGCTATAAATATCACGCTATAAATAAATTTCATGCTATAAATATGATAGTGTCGAGTGATCCACCATCAACTTGTCATTTTGAATGATATATGAGGAGATACTATCCGGTGTGAAAAATCCTTCTTTCCGGAACAATTTGAGGACATTTTTAGTGATTCAAGTTTCTTTCTGTCGTATCAAATACACGAAACTTTGCACACTCAGATGACACACGATTCTTTAACTTTACGACTCCGCAAATTGAAAAAGCTACTTCTTCTCCTGTTTCAGAGGCGCCCCGAGGGACGTATTTGCTGATAGATGACCGCAGGTTGGATCCAGGAAATCAGTTCGTACCCGTGAAAGAGGGTTCGGAGCTCACTTTGGAGTGTGCAGTTGAAGGTGGCAACCCACCTCCGATTTTGGCCTGGGGCATGACCTTGTCTCAGGCGACGTTGGACGGTCCTGAACAACCACCAGACAATCTCACCATTCTGCCTGCCACGTCTGGTCGACATAGTGGAGCACATCTCAAGGTCTTAAGGGGTCATCATAATGCCACCATCATCTGCGTGGCTCGACACGTCACTCTCCCAATTCCACTCAACGCCAGTATTCTACTCGATGTCCAATGTGAGTTTCGCATATAAATTACGCATTAATTCAACCACTATAACCAAGCCAATCACTAGAAAATTGAAAATATGCATATGGAATATAAGGTTTGGAGGAAACGTTCTAGACCTCGATATGGAGAATTAGGCCTGAGACAGAGCGATAAATCCTGTGGGTGATGAAAAGTGTAACGCATTGAGTTTTTCAGTCTTTGCAGTGGACACTATAGTCCAGACAAGGGGAAACAAATTTCCCCTTGAGTGAAAAATCCGACGGGGGTGAGAGCGGCTCTGTCTTCGAAGGTCCCTGGGTAGCCGCCCTCACCCCTGCTAGCAATATTGCCATTAGAACTTATAATACTTCCTCGCCTCAGTTTTGAAATTCACTTGTTTAATGCTTAAAAGAGGCCTTATATATTATTATTTCGACCCGAAAATTTGGAAATATATTGTACAAATATGAAGGAACAATTGAGAGACGTTCCACCTCAAAAACGTTTTCTCAAGTATCTCGAATTGTATGCCAAAATTGAGGTAACTTTTTACTACTAATTTTTAATGCAAATGAGTTGGTCGATTTTTCTTTCTCAGAGAGTTGCATGAGCTCGAGTTTGAATCGCCCAATCTATTTCCGAAGTTCTTTACGAAATATCTTCTCCTTTTATTCCATTTTTTTTCTTAGCAAAATTTTTCAGTTAATCGAATTTTGTAGCGGAACCGTTGATATTACAACAGTTAGAACCTTTTGTGTGCTGTACAACATTCGAAACATTTCTTAGCATAACCATATTTCATCTAGAACCAACCGTTTTCGAGTTATTTTCAAACACCATTTATTGTTTAATACTTTCCAAATGGCGGCTGTAGCCGTACACGTATGAAGGGGAATCTTTTTCATTATATTTATGAAGATATTTCCAACGTATTTGTGAAAAAATGCTACTATGTTCGATTCTTTACTTAAATCCTTCATTGACTGGACGACTAGGCGCAGGCCTAAACTGCGTAAATGACTATGTACAATGAAAGAGTGAGAGACCGAATACTTGCTTCCCTCCATTTCTCTCTCTCTCTCATCGCTTTAACTCAGCTATTCTTCTATCGATGTATATTCACTCATTTCCCTCTCATCGCTCCTGCTGCGCTGCGTGCGCAATGATGAAATAATATTTGAAATCTTTTGAAATCGCGAAATATTTCTTGAAATCTTTGAAATCTTTGTGAAATCTTTTAAAATCGCAAAAAATTTCTTGAAATCTTCGTAAAATAGTTGAAATCTTTGAAACCTTTCTAACATCCTTGACGTTTTTGTGAAATCTATGATTTATGTAAGATTTAAGTATAAGTTAACGTTTGTTTGAAATTTTTGAAGTATTTTGCAATCCAGAAATCTTTTGAAATTGCAAAAGACTTCTTTAATTCTGTGTAGAATCTTTGAAATATTTCTGAAATCTTCACAATTTTTATAAACACTTTGAATTATGTAAGAAATTATTCAAGTTCACGTTTGTTTAAAATGTTTGAAGTATTTTGCGATCTTGAAATCTTTGTGAAATGTTCTTGAATTGCGAAAAATTTCTTAAAATATTTGAAATTTTTGAAATCTTTCTGAGATCTTTGGAATTTTTGTGAATTCTTTCATTCAAGTAAGATTTTACTTCAAGTTAACGTTTGATTCAAGTTTTTAAAGTATTTTGCAGTCTGGGAATATTTGTGAAATCTTTTGAAATTGCAAAATATTTCTTGAAATCTGTGAAATCTTTGAAATTTTTTAGAATTGCTTGAATTATGTAAGATTTTAGTTTGAGTTGATGTTTGCTTGAAATCTTTCAAATTCTTTGCAGTCTTTTGAAATCTTTCTGGAATATTTCGAACTTGCAGAAGATTTATTAAAATGTTTGTCGAATATTTTAAATCTTTGAAATATTTCTGAAATCTTCGAAATTACTGTGAATTCTTTTATTTATGTAAAATTCTAGTGTAAGTTAACTTTTTTTTGAAACCTTTGAAGCATTTTGCAATCTTGAAATCTTATTGAAATCCTTCGAAATCGCAAAAGATTTATGTGAGGTTTTAGTGTAAGTTAACGTTTGCTTGAAATCTTTCAAGTATTTCGCAATCTGGAAATCTTTGTGAAATCTTTCAGAATCACGAAAGATTTCTTGAAATCTTTGTAAAATAGTTGAAATCTTTGAAATCTTTCTAACATCTTTGACGTTTTTGTGAAATGTATGATTTAAGTAAGATTTTAGTATAAGTTAGCATTTGTTTGAAGTCTTTGAAGAATTTTGCAATCTGGAAATCTTTTTAAATTGCAAAAGACTTCTTGAATTCTGTGTAAAATCTTTGAAATATTTGTGAAATCTTCAGAATTTTTGTGAAATCTTTGAATTATGTAAGATATTAGTTTGAGTTCACGTTTGTTCAAAATCTTGGAAGTATTTTGCGATCTTGAAATCTTTTTAGAATCTTCCTAAATTGCGAAAAATTTCTCAAGATATTTAAAATCCTTGAAATCTTCCTGAATGTTTTGATATTTTTGAGAATTCTTTTATTCGTGTAAGATTATACTTCAAGTTAACGTTCGTTTGAAGTTTTTGAAGTATTTTGCAGTCTGGGGATATTTCTGAAATCTTTTGAAATTGCAAAAGATTTCTTAAAATCTGTGTAAAATCTGTGAAATCTTTGACATTTTTGAGAATTTCTTGAATTATGTGAGATTTTAGTTTAAGTTAACGTTTACTCAAAATCTTTCAAATTTCTTGCAGTTTTTCGAAATCTTTGTGGAATATTTCAAAATTGCAAAAGATTTATTAAAATGTTTGTCGAATATTTGAAATCTTTGAAATATTTCTGAAATCTTCGAAATTACTGTGAATTCTTTTATTTCTGTAAAATTCTAGTGTAAGTTAACTTTTTTTTGAAACCTTTGAAGCATTTTGCAATCTTGAAATCTTATTGAAATCTTTCGAAATCGCAAAAGATTTCTTGAAATCTTTGAAAATAGTTGGAATCTTTGAAATATTTCTGAAATCTTCGAAATTCTTGCGAATACTTCTATTTATGTGAAGTTTTAGTGTAAGTTAACGTTTGCTTGAAATGTTTCAAGTATTTCGCAATCTGGAAATCTTTGTGAAATCTTTCAGAATCGCGAAAGATTTCTTGAAATCTTTGTAAAATAGTTGAAATCTTTGAAATCTTTCTAACTTCTTTGACGTTTTTGTGAAATGTATGATTTATGTAAGATTTTAGTATAAGTTAACATTTGTTTGAAGTCTTTGAAGTATTTTGCAATCTGAAAATTTTTTGAAATTGCGAAAGACTGCTTGAATTCTGTGTAGAATTTTTGAAATATTTCTGGAATCTTCACAATTTTTAAAAACACTTTGAATTATGTAAGATATTGTTCAAGTTCACGTTTGTTTAAAATGTTTGAAGTATTTTGCGATCTTGAAATCTTTGTAGAATCTTCTTAAATTGCGAAAAATTTCTCAAAATATTTGAAATCCTTGAAATCTTCCTGAATTTTTTGATATTTTTGAGAATTCTTTTATTCGTGTAAGATTTTACTTCAAGTTAACGTTTGTTTGAAGTTTTTGAAGTATTTTGCAGTCTGAGGATATTTCTGAAATCTTTTGAAATTGCAAAAGATTTCTTGAAATCTGTGTGAAATCTGTGAAATCTTTGACATTTTTGAGAATTTCTTGAATTATGTGAGATTTCAGTTTAAGTTAACGTTTACTCAAGATCTTCCAAATTTTTTGCAGTCTTTTGAAATCTTTGTAGAATATTTCAAAATTGCAGAAGATTTATTAAAATGTTTGGCGAATATTTGAAATCTTTGAAATATTTCTGAAATCTTCGAAATTACTGTGAATTCTTTTATTTATGTAAAATTTTGGTGTCAGTTAACGTTTCTTTGAAACCTTTGAAGCATTTTGCAGTTTTAAAATCTTATTGAAATCCTTTGAAATCGCAAAAGCTTCCTTGAAGTCTTTGTAAAATAGTTGGAATCTTTAAAATATTTCTGAAATCTTTAAAATTTTTGCGAATACTTTTATTCGTGTAAGGTTTTAGTTTAAGTAAACGTTTGTTTGAAATCTTTCAAGTATTTTGCAATCTGTAAATCTTTGTGAAATCTTTTGATATCACAAAAGATTTCTTGAAATCTGTGTAAAATCTTGGAAATCTTTCTGATATCGTTGACATTTTAGTTTAGGTTAACGTTTGTTTGAAATCTTTGAAACTTTTTGCAATCTTTTAAAATTTTGGGGAAATATTGTGGGATTGCTAAAGATTTCTTAAAATGTTTGTCTAATATTTGAAATCTTCAAGTGATCATAAAAATTTTCATGTTATGAAACTCACGAAACTTGTAAAATACATATGGACCTCCATCTGATAAAGAAATAAAAGAAATAAAAAATTGCCTATTTTCAAGAACGAGATTTTCAATTTTTGGATTTCCAAAAAAATGGCAATTTTTTTTGAAATTTATTGCACCTGAAAGCACATTTTATCATGAAAAAATTAGAACGAGATTTTCAATTTTTGGTTTTCCAAAAAAATGGCAATTTTTTTTGAAATTTATTGCACCTGAAAGCACATTTTATCATGAAAAAATTCAGACCTTCCAAAGGTTAATCGATTACTTAGGACCAAAGATGTGGAATTTTCAAGAAAGAAAAGGTACCCCAAATTTCAAATTTTCCTGTGCCATTTTTTCAAAATTTTTAAAAATATTTGCTGGGATTTTTTTTCACTACCAAAGAACCTAATACACCAAGTTACAACGAAATCCCATTAAAACTCGAAAATTCTTGCGATCACTTGACATGGACTCCACCAATTTCAAAAGAGAAATTTGAATAGAAACTTAACAATCAGAAATCAGTAAACTCTCCAATTTTATCTGATTCAAAACTTCATCGAGGGTCTAGTAGCTCTTACTAAACCAAAAATTTGGTCTCTTGTAAAAAAAAATCTTTAAAAAAATCCGAATTTTCCGGTAATCGAACCGAAATCTCCCTAGAATGAATGCTGTAATGATTTTGGGAATATCATATTACATTTTTATTTATTTTTTATGTGAGAAAAATATGCAAGAAGCACAATTAAACACTGATCTTCATAATGAGCCCGATTTCGTCTTGAATGAAAATCAGAGCCATAAAAATATGGAACAAAAATGATACCCACCAATTTTCTATAATTTTGTCAATTTTCTGCCAATACAAATTTATTGGATTCTAATTACGGTTGAGCACGGGAGCTCTCAAATATAGGAAACGTGTTGTAAAATTTTTGAGTTTGCTGTACACAAAAAGATTCACAAAAGTCATAAAAAAAGTATTTCTGTGATATTAATTTTTTAGAAGCATAACGGGCAAGATGAATGTAATTTTTTGATATTTAGAATTACTTTTATTGAAAAAATAAGTAGGCAGGTCTATGTAAAGATAGTTTTTTTAATCTCATGTTTAAAAAGATAGTATCTGTGCGTCTGACTGAAACAGCCGTTTCTACTGAATATTCGTATCTGTCTGACTAATACGCTGCGTCTCTACTTCAAGTGGAAATGAACACTCTAGGTCACCATTGTATCATAAAAATCTGAATCTTCTTAAGAATTATAAAATCTTTTTTCATTATATTTTACAAGCTTTTTAAGTACTTGAAAATTAATTAAACCCCTGGATAATTCAAGCTAGGTGCATTAAAACTTGAACCTCTTTCAAAGTTTCCTTATCAAAGTTAGAATGGGTCTAAACTGAGAACTGCATTAAATATGTTTGATTTCAAATTTGGACTTCTGCCAATACGGAATCATTCGAACTATGGAAGTCCTTTGAATTTTGCGAGTTTTCCTCCAAATAAAGAGTCGGATCCAAGTTTTTTTTATAGTATAGTTGAAATTTTAATTGTTTCATAAAAGACCCAAAGTTTGGATTTGAGCATTCACGTGCTTTTCAGTCCAAACTAATACTTCATAATTTAAATGCATCCAAAATAATGTATTTATTGGAAATTGATTCCATATAATTTTCACTTTTTCAAATTTGTGTTACTATTTATTTTGAAAGCTTCAGACTTCAACAAACTTTATTCAGAATCTACAATTCGTCGCGTGAGTTAGAATACGCTAAATTCATTCTTTAAAATTTTTGGGTAAAGAATATTTTCATATTTAATTAAAATTTAAAATTGTTATGATATGGTATTCAGCCTAGAAATCATAGCAATTATTACCTGAAAATATCGATGCTAATTCAGTTCCAGGATTAGATTGTACCATGTCCATAAAACGGATTTTTACACTAGAAAAAAAAGGAAAACCATTGATTGGTGATTAACAAAAAGTAGACCACTTCAGACAATGAGATTTCGAAAATATGAAAATTTCAAACCTCTTGAAAAATTCTTCTCTGTTCTTAATCAGGGGTAACCTGAGAGAAAAAAAAAATATATATATATATATATATATATATAAAACCAAGAGATCAAAAAATATATTTGTGATGGATATGAAATCCAAGCGTTGCTAGAAGTCGCGTCACGAAGCATGCGACTATGATGAAACAAAAAAATTTCAAAAATCTTCTAGAAATATATGCAGAGCAGATAAGAATATTTTAAAATATGAAAAAAATGACTAACTTCTCGATTCATTTGATTTTGACTTCAGGGTTCCAAACTATTTTCAGCTATACACGAAGCTTTCATTTCCAATAATTTTCTTCAATGTCTGAAATAGCTTTTTGATTTCCACTGAATTGAATTATCAATTGCATAAAAATGTAGTTTAGTGCGTTCTTTGTTACATATCATCAGAGAGCGGACGAGCCCAGTATGAAGTTGCGCACCGAGCCCAGGCTAAGCTCCCTCGTTGCGGAGAACCGCCACATGGGGGCAAGTGGTGGGAAAGCGCGCGCGAGCATTTGAATCTCAGTGACTGTGATTAGCGGACAGCACTGAGTGCGCGCGCATGTTCGCTTGCTTGGTTCAGAAACTCTCCGCAACGAGGGAGCCGAGTCTAGGCTCGGTGCGCACCTCCAGACTGGGCTCGTCCGCTCTCTGCATATCATTTACAATTTCTATAATGAAATTGATATTTCTTAACATTCAATTAACATCATAACCATAATTCAAACTTAGAGCCTCTTCTTCTCATTCTGCCAGTCAGTGGACATGACCTATCCTAACCTATCTTTTGAATGAAAATAAGTAGGAGAAGAAAAACTGAAAAATAGAGATGTTATTTTAAGAATGAATGTGAATTTTGATAATTCATAACCGACTCTACAAAAAATATCTAAATCAACCAGTAAACCATTTTTGCCACGCGCAGCACATGGCTAAATTATTCCTGGTGAGAACATTGGTGTCGCGTGTGTAGTAGCCTCTATATTACGCTTCGTAGTTTATTTTCTCAACGCCCCTTTGCTTTGCTTACTGAGAGAGGAGGATGGAAATTGTAGGAGAGAGTAGTGGCGAGCAAGGTTGTTCATGGGAAAGACTAGGTGAGCAAGGGGAAAGCAGAGGAAGGAGTTTCAGTCAGTTTTCAGGCAAACTTGCCGGCGCAGGGATTAACTCTTGCCGGGAACAAAAACGGGAAGTGTGCTCCGACGACGGGGCTCGTGCAACTCGAGACCGCGAATATATATCACTTGAACGGGTTCTTCTTTCCAGACTCGGAAGTTGAGTCTATATCGTATCTAGACTTTAGTCTAGATTATACGCTTACTTAAGGCTCGTAATGCATGCACGTGCGCTTGCTAAAATTAAACGATGCCAGAGCATCGTCCCTCTTTTCAGTTAAGCGTCAAAAAGACTTTTATTGCCACCCACTTTCCATTTGGACACGTCGATATACGAGGTGTGGCTATTAAGTAAAAGGACTGATTTTTTGCCACTTGCCTGGGACCTCGGCAAAAACAAGCAGGATCCGATATTGGTCTGTGTATTCTTCTCCCCCAACCTCCAAATTTCATGGTTGTATGACCATTAGTATGATACTAACCTTTGCTTGAAGTTGACCGTCTACCTGAGCTCCGCCGGAATTATGTTGAGTGTGAAAGTAGAACAGCGCGTCAACGTGAAGATTCTTGTGAAATTTGGAAAATCCGCTACAGAAACGTATAATTTGTTAGAGGAACTTTATGGAGATAAGTGTCCCGGCCATCCTCGCACATCGGAAACTGACGGTAACATTGAAAAAGTGAGTAAAATTATTCGAACGAATCGATGCCTGAGAATTCGAGCAATTGCGAAGTTGGTGAACATCGATAAAGAAACTGTTAGACAAATTTCAAATGAAAATTTACATATGAAAGAAGCTTGTGCTAAAATGGTGCCAAAATTGTTCTCCTTACTGCGCCCCGAGGAATGTTAATGTTAAGAAACTTCGATCAAACCCTTACATCTCATTCTTAATCAATATGTTAAAAAAGAGAAAAAACGACCAAGTATGCAGAAAGTTAATATTTGTACGGTCATTTTAAAGCCTAAGAAATTTATAAAAATAATCTTTCGAAGAATGATTGTGGTGAGAAATCCCACTATAAATCCCAAATCACGCCCAGTGATACTCGTAGATCATTTCTCGCAATTCGGAAAATCGACAAAAACACCTACAAGTTAATACTTTCGTGGTGATTTTATATCTTGGAAAAATTCAACTAATTGCTCCCCCTAAGAATGATGGTGGTGAGAAATCTCGCTTAAACCTTAAAAACCTACCCCTAATTAATAGGTTAAGAAATATTTAAAAACGCCCAGGTAAGCAGGAAGTAAATAACTATACGGTTATTTCATAGCCTGGAAAATTCATAAGAATAATCCCGCGTAGAATGATGGGGGTAAGAAACCCCGCTGTGATAACCAAAACTCACCCCTAGCAATGAACGATTTTTCAAAATTCGGAAAATCGGGAATTTGAAAGATTCGAAATTTTTAGAATTTTATCACAGTATTGGCAGCAATACAAGGCTCTGTAACTCGGATTTTTTCGAATACGAGGTGGTATTTAGGTGATATAATTCAGTAGAATGTTTATAGCTATCTCCATACAAAAATTTTCATGTTTAAGAATTTTCAAATTTCATAATTTTTCGCTGAGTATTTTTTTTCAAATATTAGGAATGCGGAAACATTATAAGTACCAAATTTATTCACTTTGAGAGCATATTTCGATTGATGTACTTAGAACCACTCTATAACCAAATGAAGTCATGATACGTACAGTTTTGTAAATTTTTCTAACGCTTGGAAAAACAAAACTTTTCAAAATTTTTTCTACCAAAGTTCATTTTGACAGCATAAATTAATTAATATATTTAGAATTACTCTATAAACAAATGAAGTTATGATATGTACAGATTTGTGAATTTTTCTAACTTTTGTAAAAAAAAACTTTTCTAATTTCGGGAACATACCAATATTGTAATTACTAAATTAATTCGTTCGGATAACACAAATCGATTGATGTATTTAACAGGCTTATTTGACAAAATGAAATTATGATATATACAGGTTTGCTAACTTGTTCAGCGGCTAAAGGATAATAAATTCTCAGTTCTTGGAATTCACTAGTATTTTAAGTATAAAAGTTATTTATGTTGATAAAATGAGTCTATTCAACTATATGAAAATCTTCTATGACCTATGAAAAATGAACGATAAACAATAAATAATAATAAGCAATAAGAATAAAGAAATAAATAATAAAAAACGCAGGAGAAATCGCCTTTCCCATCCACTTAGACTCATTTTACAATCCAAAATACTCTTATCATAGCAGTCTCTTATCATATTCGTAGATGATATATCAGCCCAATTCCTGTCAAAAAATGATTTCTTTTTAACGAAACAATAATCTATGAGGAAGCACTGTGTTCATGAAATTATCATAATTAAAGATAAAATATATAATGAACTTGTCCGCCAAATTACTTAGCAGCAGTTTTTGAAGCTTATTAATTAGGGGTGGGTCTTAGGGTTCCGAACGGGATTTCTTACCACAGCTATTTTTCGGGGGAGCAACAAGGAGAATTTGCCAAGATACAAAATCACCACGAAAGTATTAACTTCTGAGTGTCTTTCTTGATTTTCTGAATGTCGAAAAATTTTTTATCACTAGAAGTGGGTTTTAGGTGTGACAATAAGACTTCTTATCACGAACATTCTTCGGAGAAGCAATAATTAGTATTTTCCATGATATACAATCACCGAGAAAGTACTTACTCCTAGATTTTTTCGTCTTTGTCTATTTTCCGAATTTTGAAAAATCTTTTATCACTCGGGGTGGTTATATATATTGAGTTTGTCAACTTTGTATTAATTTTGCTGCCGCATGTACGGAAATCATGTTAGGAGTGGTTTCTCATTTCCAAAATTAGAAAGTTCAGGATACTCTTGCATGAAATGTATTCTTAGGTTTCCGTAAATAATTTCAGTAAAAAATTTCGTTTTATAAGAAACTTTTCTCATTGTTCATTTGAAAGTTCAGAACTAAATGGTAATACGTGCATCTCTTTCTTCAGTTTTGACCTCTTGTTCATGTGGTGTTCAAGTTTTCGGTTTATAAGGTCCAAGAAAAAACGAGAAATGATTTGAAATTGGCAACGTTTCAGACTTCTTGTGGTTCTCTATCAAGCCTGTTAATAAATTTCATAATAAAAAATTTTAGTATAGAAAGCCATATATACAAACAATATAGAGTTGTGTACATAAAATAATGAGATGGAATAAAAAACAACAAAAAAGATAAAAAAAATTGGTTTTAAACGCAATATGTAGTGTACTTGATAAAGAATATAATAAATAGGGACAAAAAATAGCTATAAATAAAATGTTCACCTGAAAACTATAGTGAAGATGACTATACAAAAGCTACGTCGAGTTCCAAAGATGTAGAAACTATAAAAATTTATTTTCAAGTGTCTGCGATTGACCGAATCATAAACAATGTAAATCATTATGTACTTGTTTAGATACATAATGATTTTGGTAGGTTTAAGGTTTATAATAATGTTAACATAAGTTAACATGAATTAACTGTATAAATGAAAAAGAAAAATATTAAAATAAAGTAACAACTGATAAATAATGAAATTTGGTTAAAGTTTAGGTTAAGAAATAAATGAAGAAAGTAAAAATGAAGTAAATGATATCCTACTAATGTCGAAATGCGAAAATATTGTTATGAGTAAAGAAATTGGCATTTAAAACAAAGCGTCAAGTATAAATTTCCATATTATTTAGTTCAGATGATTAATATAGATAAAACTCCATATCGACCAAACTTTCACTTTAAAGTCAAAACTCAACGCATATTTCCAGAGTCATCTTTTGACTTTGAGGATATGAAAATTAAAATTTACATAGAGAGCTAGAGAAATCTGTTAATTTTGAGTTTTCAGATCTAAGATTAACAGTCTTTTTTTTCTTTTTTAACAAAATAGGATTCAATAGTTAAGCGTTTACTAAAATATTTTTCAACAGCTGAAATTTTTGAATGTTCAAAGTCGAAATCATGTCCAGTTTTCATTTTGTGTCTTTCAAGAGCAGTCGCATTATCTGCATTATATTTTCGACGTGTATGTTTCTCAATTCTATAGCGTAAAGGTCTGCCTGTTTGTTCAATGTAACAACAGTCCAATTTAAACAATCAAATTTGTCAAACTTCTAACTATTTGATCCTATTTTATTAAAAAAAGACTGTTAATCTTAGATTTGAAAACTCAAAATTACCAGATTTCTACAACTCTCTATGTAAATTTTAATTTTCACATTTTTCTTAAATTCAAATAGTGTCCATGCCTAGTGCTTCCAAGAGCACATACAATCATACAGACAAGAGATGACTTTGAGAACATGCGTTGAGTTTTGACTTAAAAGTGACAGTTTGGTCGATATGGAGTTATCTCTATATTAGTCATCTGATGTAACTAATATGTAAATTTATACTATACGTTTTTCTAAATGGGAATTTCTGTACTCAGAACAATATTATGATTTTCACATCTTTGGAACTGGAAGTCGATTTTGTATAGTCATCTCAACTACTTTTTTCAAGTAAACATTTTATTCATAACTCTTTTTTGTCTCTATTTATTATATCATTCATAAAGCACACTAAATATTACGCTTAAAATACATTTTTTCGATCCTCTTTGATTGTTCTTCACTCCATCTCAATATTTTATGTACACAACCCTATACTGTTTGTATACATGGCTTTTTATACAAAAATTTTTTATAATAAATTTCATTAACAGGCTTGATGAGGGACCACACGAACTCCGAAACATTGCCAATTTAAAATCCTTCTTCGTTTTTTCTTGGACCTTATGAACCGAAAACTTGATTACTATATATATTGTCATATGTAATTAATATTTTATGTTATGCAGTTCTGGTGGATGAAAATGTTCATTAAATAAAACTGAATTTTTTGTTTTGAAAACGTTTCATTGAATAGAAGTTTTCTCCAATTCTAATGCAATTTTGAACTTTCTCTTTTCGTAGCCTCTTTTCGCGATTGATACGGGCGTCATGACGCGTTATCCATGAAATCAAGAAGATGCAAATTTTCCGGAAGAACAGTTGTGTTTCCTGGCGTTGAGATATACGGGTTTCATCGGAGTCAGCGGAGCGCAGCAGGAAGTGAGAATTGAGTTTGTTTTTTTCTTGCAAATCTCTACGCGCCCTGGCTACCAAGATGTAAACGTCAAAGTGATTTACATATTTTCTAGTAGGGCGAACGTTAAAGCTACTGTGAACTTTCAGATAACTTCCTGCTATTGCATGCGTGTACAGACAACCCGATACTAGACTTCGGACTCGAGCCATTTACTAGAATATGAGAGTACGTCGGTTTTCCATTATCATTACTCACCAGATTTTGTCCTGTTTCACGATGTCGCTGTCACATAGTGATACATAAAGCGTTACCCGTCAATGGATGCACATAAAATTCACATTTTTCGTTTTGCGACAATTTCCATGTGTACGTCAAACTGCAGGAAAATATGGTTTCACGAGCGATTTTTTAACAATTTCAATTTCGAGTGGAAAAACTGTTCCACTCATTTCTGTAACACGAATATTTGATCATTTTTTATGATAAAATTTTTATTTAAAGGACGCATTATTAATGTTTTCTACATCAACCCTTAATTTAATATATTCTTTGAGATAGAAGCAAATTTTACTTCGGATAGATTATAACCTTTCTCGGAAGATGGAAGAAGCTTTCGTTCCAAATAGTTTTCTAAAATCTTCAATTCATAGATTCTTTCCCCCATATTTGCAAACTTCATTCGAGATTTCATCTATACCTTCTGCTTTTACCTCTTTCAGGGACCCTATCGCCGTCGTTATTTCTTCCCTTGTGATATCTTCTTCGTCCTTTTCCCTTCCCTTTTTTTCTCCTTTCGTTGTTTTTTTTTCTACTCCTAACAATTCCATCAAATATTTTTTCCATTCTCCAATTTCAATCTCCTGATTAACTGTCTTCCTTTTTTTCTCTTTCTATTCACTCTTTTCCATACTTTTTCATCCGTTTTAGCCTTTTTTGCCTCCTTCTCAAACTTTCTATTCTCTTGCTATTTCATTTCATCACATAACTCATTATACTCGCAAAGAAGTTACCTTGAAAAATAATAAACGCCAGTTACTTATCATAAACAATAAAACACAGTTTCCACAGTGTTTGCATTTACAAATTTTAAATCCGGCTTAAAATTATCAAATTCAGGTCACGTACTGATGCGGTAAAGAATAGTTTAATGGAAATAATTGAATATCTCGCTTCGCTGCTCGTTCTTAAATACAGTAGTTGGCTAAATATCAACAGGTTGTTGAAATCAATAATCGTACTTGGCAAGTAGATTTTATAGATAAGATTCAGTTAGTTTCTATTCAAAATAGATCAGAGAACGAGCGATACACAAATAAAGCAGAGTCGATTTTATTTTTAGATAACTTTAATTGAGATTTATGTACAATTGTGCCGTTCTCTAGAAAAACCACCTAAGTCGACTCAGGTGGTTTTTTCTGAGACACTCATTTGCATCATCTGTGGTATTCTAACAATTAGCTAATTGAATTTGGGAAAAATTTCTTCATTTTTGAGCGTGCATTATTTTGAGTATTAAATATAAATAGGGTAATAACAGAGTAAGATTTGGGGTGGGGATGGGATGGTAAGGTTCAGCAAGATACAAAAATGTTCACAAGTTTATAAAATATGATTAAATATGTTAAACACCGGCCATATCAAATGTCATCATGAAGTATAAAAGGAAATCGGAAATTGGGGTGGGGAGGGGTGGAAATATGAATGTAGTGGAAGAAACTTGTTGAAGGTGATATAAAAAGAAATTTCTATAAATAATTATTAAAAAATTGTGGCTACATCTAACATCAAAACAAGAATAAGGTGTTTTCTGGAAAAACCACCTAAATCAATGTCAACATTTTTATTTGTTGAAATTGTTATATTGTTTCAATATATGATTCGATGCTTTCATTTCATTTTCCGAGAGTGGCTCTCCCTATCGTGAATGTTAAATGTTTTCGAAATGTATTCTAATTTGTAAAAATTTTTTTTTAAAAGTTCCTCCCACAATTTTCTGCTAAAACCTGAGTCGACTTTGGTGGTTTTTCTAGAGAACGGCTCAATTGATATTCGTATATCAAATTATTGGTTATGTGTCAAATGAATTAGTCAGTGGCCAATAAAGTACATTATGTGATTAACGAATAAATTTCGTGCATGAAATTCGGCTGTGTATATACGAGTAGTCACTTGAACCGGTTTTGAGCCTGATGAAAGCATAGAAGTGGGATTAGTTGACGAGCTGGGAGATATATCTGCTGGCCGGATGAAAGGAATACCCATAATTACGTTCCACGTCTACGGCAAAAGGGCGTAAAGCCCAGCACGAATGACGTCGATATCCCCCTTTTTCAAAGAGGCGAAATTGAACTCACTTGCTTTCTCTTTTTTGCCCTAGAATCACTGGCTCCTCTCTATCTACGCACGTTCGTCATACGCCAATTACACAGAGAGAATTTCTACTGCACCTGAATAAATCATTTTAAATTGGCAAAAAGTACCGCAGAATTCCTCTCAATACATATTGTCAAGAACAGTTAAGAAGAGTGCTTTGTTGTTATTTAGTGAGAGATGTTTATGTTTGAAAAAGCATTAATAGAGATTCGCTATTCGTTCCTTCTACCCTTCTCTTGTAACATAAAGCTTATAGTTTCCCTTACTTGCTATTATTTGACTTAACACTACTGTCGTTCAAGGCTTTCTTTAAAGTACATATCAAAAGTCAAGGAACATTAAATTATCAAAGAGTACCGTAGAATCCTTCTCAATATACAGTGTTAAGAACAGTTAAGAAGAAGAGTGCATTGTTGTTATTTAGTGAGAGATGTTTATGTTTGCAAAAGCATTAATTGAGATTCGTTATTTGTTCCTTCTAGCTTTCTCTTGTAACATGAAGCTTATAGTTTTCCTCACTTGCTATTATTTGACTGAACACTACTGTCGTTCAAAGCTCTCTTCAAAGTAGATCTCAAATGTCATGGAGCATTAAATTATCAAAAAGTACCGCAGAACTCCTCTCAATATACAGTGTTAAGAACAGTTAAGAAGAAGAGTGCTTTGTTGTTATTTAGTGAGAGACGTTTATGTTTGCAAAAGCATTAATAGAGATTCGTTATTTGTTCCTTGTAGCCTTCTCTTGTAATATAAAGCTTATCGTTTCCCTTACTTGCTATTATTTGACTGAACACTAGTGTCGTTCAAGGCTCTCTTTAAAGTAGATCTCAAATGTCATGAAGCATTAAATTGTCAAAAAGTACCGCAGAACTCCTCTTAATATGCAGTGTTGAGATCAATTAAGAATAACAGTGCTTTGATGTTATTCAGCAAGAAATGTTTATGTTTGCAAAAGCATCGATAGAGATTTGTTATTCGTTCCTTCTACCCTTCTCTTGTAACATAAAGCTTATAGTTTCCCTTACTTGCTATTATTTGACTGAACACTAGTGTCGTTCAGACCTCTCTTCAAAGTAGATCTCAAATGTCATGGATACACAGTAAATCCCAGACATATTTTTTATCTACAGTTGTGTAAAAACATCGCAAACATTTGACAACTACTCATGTTCATAGTCGGATAATGCTTATTGTGAGGCAGATTCACAACCACATTCACATATTGATATGTATTTGTCAATTATTTGCACCGTTTTTATCCAACTTCAGATAAGAAAATATCCCTGGGGCTTACTGTGCAGGTAATAAGGAGATGCAGTTTCACCTTGTTAAATCGCTCTCCTCTTTGACAGCCGATGTTACAGAAATGTGGGTGTAGGTGTAGATGTAAGTTTCACCTCAACCATATTCATGTCGAGTGCGCAGGTACTCTCAATCAATCATATTCAAATCTAACGGCGTGCTTTAGCCCGAGACTCGGTTACTCGACTCAAAAGCATTTCTACGTGTGCGTGAATACGAAAAGTGTTTTGATGTATCAATATCCTTTTGCCACGAAATAAAGTACCAACTGGGTACACTTATCCATGCCCTGCACGCGCCTTGCTTCAAGAAATTTTTTATCAATCATTCTTCCAAGAGGAATGTTAACAATCAAGTTTCCCATAATATTATGATCACCACGATCATTTTAATACAATTTTAGTATAGACTTAAACTAATTAGCATGAATAGGAACCCTAAAAAATTGTAGATGTCACATGTGGTTTTCCAGTCCTCTATTAATTCACATTGTAATTTTATTTTCTGTGAAGTGAAACAGTATACTGGAAAAATAACCATATAAAAAATTGATACAAAAGCTCTTTGTGATAATGATTTCTTGACTATTGACAGTTAACACTCTCTTACTGAACGTGACTAACAGAACGCAAGGGTACTTGACGTTACAATTTCTATTATCGACGACTTCCCAATAGATCCGCGAGCTCACTAGAAGTAAGACTTTGTGCATGAGTTTCCTGATCACGTCAGCACCCCAAACTTAGAGAGAGGTACGTGCCATTCCTCAAGGCACTCTAACTGGGAATCGTAATTGATTTACAAGCTTCCTCCCTCGCTACCAAAAGCAGAAAACTTTCATAGACAGCGATATCTTGCTATTTACCTTTTCCTGGTACGTAAAAAGGGTCTTCCACCTCATGTCTGCCGATGATGGTGAGGTTTTTTAAATCTTCATCGAATACTGGTCCTCAATCCAACCCTCAATCACATAATCAATTTTCCAATAGTAATAAAGAAAATATAAATGAATAGCTTCTCAGATATAAGCTACAAGATCAAAAGATAGGATTTCATGATTTATTGTCTTTTATATTCTGTCCTCTACGACTCTTGAGAGTTGTTCTTCTTGCATCGTCATGCGCTTTATGCTTCTTCATCCCATTATAAGGAGACCCTCTGCTTTGTACTTTTTCTTTTCTCCATTGAGGATCCTTACCTGCAAGGAGGAAGCAGGACATTTGGACCGTAGACTCGCCCTTTAAAGCCCATAAGGCATTCGAGGATGGTATGCAAAGTAACGTTTTGCTAGGTAAAGGAGGATTAGTTGAAGCTATCTCTCGGGTCCAAGGAACGCCAGTAGACGTGTTGCGAGAGGGTTGATCCTGGTGTAACTTTCCTTTCTCTTCTTTTAAAGTCGCTTCTTTCTTTCCCTACAACCACGATAGAAATAGTCATTGCAGCTCCTGGGAACAATGGTAACACCCTGGAAATGCCGGGAGCAAAATGAGAGGGTTTGTTACCGTATATCCTACCTACTTTCAATTCTCGACTTCCATTGAAAATTCATTTCATCCATCGGATCCCACGGCCAATCTTCCTTTCAATTTAATCCCGACTCGCCGCGCCGGTCGGGATATCAATCCTCTCATTCCGATAGTCAAAGGAGATAAGACTTCCGATTTTAAATAAAAGATTCCTTTTGATGAAGAGATAAAACTGACAGATTCAGATTTTTGACATTTTTCAGTTCTTACGAATTATCAGCCACATTATTATGATGAAAGCAAGGTGATTCTGAATTCATAAATCAATTTTTAAAGGAGTGGTAATCCCACTTCTTTCCACAGTAGAATGTAGCAAGAATAAGGTTATTATTTATAATTTACTATCTATACTTGAAGCATCATTAACGTGAACCTAGGCTAGTTATATATTAGCTATTAACTCAATTAATGTGATTATGAGAAGATTGAGAGTTTATCTGAAAATAATAATGTTCGTAAGCACCCAAATGAGAAGGTTCATCAACTGGTCAGTAACGTGATTACAGGCCACTCGTGACCTAGTTTACTCCACGAATTTTGTTCAGAAACTGAACTACTCACTTGGAAGTAGAATTTTTAGTTCGCCCATAAACCGTGATAAAATAGTTGAACTCTAACTCTAATGCGGGAATGGATCTACATGAACTTTTTCCGAGAAAATGTTATTTTTTCGACCGATCATGTTTTTAGGTGATAGGAAAACTTATATTTGCTGAAAATTTTGAGTCATACCATCTAAAATGAAAAGAATTATAGAATAATAGAAACATTCACGACGCAAGTGTATGTTTAAAATCTTCATGCTTTTTTTATGTGAATAACACTATCTCGGAAAGTACCCATATAGCAAGTAAGCTTGAAAAATAAGTAGATGGGACTCGTACAACACGGAAGTGCCCTTGACTTGATGAATAGGCTCGTAACTACTCTCAAAGCGGCTTTTTCATATTAATGAGTTTCCCTTCAAAAAAAAAAGCAAGTCAGAAGGATGTAATATAAAATGTTTATATGCATTTCGTGTCACATTTTTCCTGGAAAGTCACAGTGAATTCTAAAGATATATTTTACCTCAAAAATTGATAGATTGACTGTACACAACAACAGCAGGGCTGTCACACAGTCACTTGAGCCACTTTCTGTTACTTTTTTTCTTTTATCACTTTCGAGTCACTTTTTTAAGATAAAGTCACTATAGCCAGATTCTAAAATGAAAATATCGCTTTAGTCACTTTTCTTTCAATAAATTAAAACAGAGAACCCAAGGCTTAACCACTATTGAATTCAGATCTACACCGATTTCCGAATTTTCTTGAATTCTTTGGAATTCCCTTTAAATTCACTGAACTCAGTGGATTTTTTCGGAATTAAAAAATTTTGTTCCATTCACTTGAATTATTTTCAATTCTCCCTCAATTGTCTCAAATTCATCTTCACTCCGCATGAATTTTATCGAATTCTCTTGAATTTCTTCGAATTCTTCTGACTTCACTACAATGTTACTGAAATGAATGGAATATTTTGCATTCTCTTGAATATTTTTGAATTCTTCTGAATGCACTCGGATTCCTCTAAATTCACTTAATTCTACTCAATTCAATGGAATTCTTTTAGTTTTTTAAACTGACCTTGAATTGTTAGGCATTCCATCAAATTCTTTTAAAATTTTTTTTAATTTTTCTGAATTCACTCCAAATTTAATGAATTTAATGAATTTTCAAAATATTTTTTTATTTTTATCAATTTCATTGAATTCCTCTCATTTTTCTGAAATTACTCTGAGATAACTCGAATTTTATTTTATTTATTGGGCAAAACATTTTTTTTCAATTTACTTCAATTCTGTTAAAGTGATTTTGTTTAATTCACTCAAATTCTTACGACTTTTACCAAAGTCTCTTGGATTCCCTTGAGTTCTTCTAAATGCGCTCAAATGTTACCGAAATCAATGGAATATTTTGGATCTTTTGAATTTTTTTCAATACATTTGAATTCATCTGGATTTCAACCTTAATTCTTTTGAATTTGTCCTTAAATAATATTTTTTTAATTCACTTGAATTTTTCTAAATTTA
>JAUMHM010000031.1:41050792-41062932 GCA_032362435.1 Melikaiella ostensackeni | reverse complement strand
TTCAACCTTAATTCTTTTGAATTTGTCCTGAAATAATATTTTTTTAATTCACTTGAATTTTTCTAAATTTACTCAATTCTACTCAAATCAATGGATTTTTTAAAATTTAATATATATATATATATATATATATATATTAATTTACTTCAATTCTGTCAAAGTAATTTTCTTCTATTCACTGAAATTCTTATTTATTTCATCAAAGCCTCTTGAATTCCTTTAAATTCTTCCACATTCACTCTAATTATATTTAAATCAATGAAATATTTGGAGTCTTTTGAATTTTTAAAAATTCATTTTAATTAATTCGGAATGCAACCTGAATCCTTTTGAATCCCCTTGAATTTTCGTAATTAGCCCTGGATTCTTTCGAATTCACTTGAATTCTTCCAAGTTCACTGAATTCTACTCAATTATATGGATTTTTACCATTTTTCAAATAGTATTTGTGAATTTACCCTTAATTCTTTCAAAATCACCTTGAATTCTTAAAAATTTTATGAAATTCTTTTTGAATTTTTTTGAATTTTTCTAAATTCGCTCCGAGTTTGTTAAATTTAATAATTTCTTTAAATATCTTTGAATTGTTTTTGATTCAATCGAATTTTTATCAATTTTATTGAACTCTTTTCATTTCCCTTAAATTCCTCTAAATTCATTCAGATTTTATTTTGTTCATTTTTTTATTTTTTAAATGATTTTCAATTCACTTAAAGTCTGTTAGATTTGCCCTGTATTTCGTTTACCCCAATTTATTCAATTCAATGGAATTTTTTTTTATTTTAGAAATTTTCTTTAATTCACTCAAATTCTTATGAATTTTATCAAAGTCTCGTGAATTCTTTTCAATTCAATTCAATTTTACTGAAATCAGTAGAATATTTTGGATCTTTCGAATTTTTCTCGTATAATTTGAATTCATTTGGAATTTAACCTGAATTCTTTTGCATTTTATCAAATTCACTTGAATTCTTCTAAATGAACTTATTTCTACTCAAATGTATAGATTTTTTTGATTTTTTAAATAGTTTTTGTAAATTCACCCTTAAGTCTTTTAAACTCACCTTGAATTCTTAGGCTATTCATCAAATTCTTTTTGTATAACCTTCAAATTTTTTGAAATCCACTCTTTATTTAATTATTTCAATAAATTTAAAAATTGCTTTTTAATTTTTTCAAAATTCATCTTGAATTTTCATCAGTTTCATCCAATACTCCTCATTCCTCTTGAATTCCTCTAAATTCTCTCAAATTTCACTTCATTCAGTATTTTTTTATTGATAAAATTTTTTAAATTGACGTCAATTCGATGGGAGTAATCTTGTTCAATTATTCACTCAAATTTTCTTGAATTTCATTAAAGTCTGTTGAATTCCCTTGAATTCTCCTAAATTCACTCCAATTTTGCTAAAAGTGATATCGTTTTTCAAATTTTTGCCAATTAGATTGAATCTGCCTAGGACTTTTTTAAAATCTAACTTAAATTGTTTTGAATTCACTCTAAATTCTATTGAATTTATCATCGATTTGTTAAAATTCACCTGGACTTCTTCTAAATTTCATCGAATTCTTTTGAATTGATAGAAAAAGGATTTTCCGCGTGTATGTAAAAATAAATGCGAAATATGTACGCGAGAATGGAGCTGCCCGCTTTGTCGCTACGGTACTGCGTGATTGCGTCAAGGTCGTCGCGCGTCTTTTCCTGTCCCCCGGAGTCCCTGATCATCGAGTGCGAGCTGGAAGGATTCGAAGGACGCAGTGAGCCGAGGCGCAGTATATCGAGAGTTGAGTGTAATTTAATTTCGTTTGCTCTTGTCTGTCCCAAATTCCGTACCATAAATTTTTGTTCCTAAATTTCCAGTGGTCTTATGAAAAGAGTAACCAGTTCTTCTGTCTCCTGAGATGGTGCAATTTTCTAACTAAGCGGAGTTTTTCATTGCGTGATTTAAAAAACGCTACTTACTGTAATGAGACGCAGTTTCTTACATTGGTTCCTCTGCCATAAACCACATTGCCGTACTAGAGCAGCACAAGTACTTAATCAAAGCAACGCCTTTTCTTCTAAAACACCCTACCCGTTTATCGCACGGCGTTACACTTTCATGTCGCCAACGGAAGTCATTAAGGCGTTATAGTGCTACGTTATCCGTTTATGGAAGTTGAGGATAGATGCCATTCATAGTAGGGGTAATGAACAAGCAACAGTATCATTATTTATAATTTTGACCAAGATATTCATGCATATATAGCCATCAATATCATCACAGTATCTCGTTACGAAATTGAATTAAAAAATTTGCTTCTGCATTCCCGGGCACGTGAGGTTTAGGCACCACCATTCAGGCGCGGGACGTTTAGGCGCCGAACTTTTAGGCACTGGACTTTTAGGCGCGGGACTTTTAGGCGCGGGACGTCTAACCGACAGTATGTTTAGTCGCGAGGCCTAGTTACTCCCTTCATGATCCTTAGACAATATCTAAGATGGATGTATATTATAAGTACTATATTACTGTATATTATGAGTACAATATACTATATATTATATCGTTAATCAATTGGAATTTTATGGCGGTCGAGTTGATATGAGCGTGAAGCTTCTTCATTTCTCTTCCAAAATTAGTTACAATTAACAATGGGAATATTTTCCTCGATTTTATGAATCAGTTCATTCATCTCATCATTATATCATCAATCATTATAAATCATTGATCAATATCCTGAATTCAGACATTTCGGACGTCCATTTCGCTATCGATCACAATACTTTCAGGTTGAATCAAATTGAAAATATTGTTCAGAATATCATCCCTCTTTCAAATACTACAAAAATTCTTTGCATTTGAAAATGACAAATACGAAGGAATTTTTCGATGTAAAAAAATTTCTCCTATACAAAAAATATTCTGTCATCTTCATGATTCTAAAATTCGTTCCACAAAAATCAGTTTCAATTGGAATTGGTTCGTAAATCTCACTACCTATGTTATTCCTCAAGAAGTCATTGATTTATTGTCCTCAGGACCTAAATTTTCATCTAATATTAATAACATCAATGACATACACGTTAATAATATCATTGCGTCTATTGGAACTGGTATTTTTAACTTAGATGGCGAATCTCAAACTTTAATTAGAAATCAATGTTCCTATATTATTATGGATCAGGTTTCATTCTTAAGACATCAAAATCGACTCAAATTTGAACGTATACCCAATTCTAATGTGACACGTGAGTTCAAGCTAAGAAATCCAGATGTGCTGTTTTCTAATTCTGATAAAGGCAAGGTCACGATTCCTATGTCTAAAACTGATTAGTATCAAAAAATTTCTGATATTCTAAATGATAAAAAACTTCATTCCTTATCCAAATTTGAATGCAATGCTACTCTGCAAGAAAAAAATAATAATCTGATCTCTCATTTAGAGTTTGAAAATTTCGTTTCTTCTCACCAAGCTAAAGAACTCAAAACTTACTCAGATATCACTCCAAGGGCCTACGGTCTTCCTGAAATTTGTAAACCTGATACCCTCTTAAGACTAATTGTTTCCACTATTAACAGCTCTCTATTCAAATTATCTGCCTTCGTGTCCAAAATTTTAAATAGTGTCATTGGAAAAACCGATTCACACGTCACAGATAGCTTATCCTTTGCACAACAAATCAAGTTATGTCGTATCTCTTGTGACTACATCTTAATTTCTCTGGATGTAGTTTTCATGTTTAATAACACTCCTACACCTAATGTTCTAGGCTGTGTGATTTCAAGGTGGTCTGAGATTTCTGAATTTACTGACATTCCACTTTATAACTTTTTAGATTGCATTGAACTATGTTTAAATTCCACCTTTTTCAAATTTGGTGGCTCCACTTATAAACAGAAAAGTGGCTCAGCTATGAGTTTTCTCCTCTCACCTGCATCTGCCAATTTAGTTATGGAGAAACACGAATCTTACTGTCTCAAAAATCTACCTTTTTCAGTTCCATTTTCCTTTCGTTATGCAGATGACATAATCACAGCTGACCCTAAAGATAAAATTTATATACTTCTTGAAAATTTCAATTCTTACCATCCCAGTATTGAATATACCATAGAAGTTGAAGAAAATTCAAAAATTTGTTTTTTAGACACCCTTGTTATTAGATGTGAAGGTTTTGTAAAAAATTTATTGGTATCAAAAGTAAACGTGCTCGGGTCCTCATCTCAATTTTAACTCTTTTCATCCTAGTTGCCATAAAATTAGTTTAGTCACAGGTTTATTTTACAGAATTCTTAGATTTTCAGATCTAGAATTTAGAATCAAAAATATAAATTTAATCAGATACCTTGAAAGATAATGGTTTCCCAACATACTTAATCAACAACTGTTTAAAGAAAGAAACTTCCCTATTATATAATACTGAATTCGCTTCTGAATCTAATAACAATAAAAAAAGTCTCTTATGTTGATCTCACTGTTTCTCCATACATAAAAGGTTTATCGGACAAAATTGAACAAGTCCTAGAGAAACATTGACTCAAGATCATTTATAAACCAACTAATAGCTTCTCAAAATTTTTCAACAATCTCAAAGATGCACTTCCCAAAAACAAAATATCCGGAGTTGCTTATAAATATAATTGCGCTATTTGTCCCTTTTTTTATGTAGGTAAGACTGGCAGACCTACAGAAACCCGTGGCCGTGGGCATAAATATCCTATTTCCCATCCTGATAAAGCAGCCCATACTGCTCTTACTAAACACTATATAGATACCGGCCATAACTTCGATTTGGATAATGTTGAGATTTTATTATTGGAAAACAATAGAGCCCGTAGAAAAATGGTTGACAATTTTTTTATCAATAAAGAACCAAGTACAGATAATGTTAGATCCGGAAATAATTTATTTCCTGATGTATAAAAACCTCTTATAAAATTTCAATTTTCATGTCGTTGAAATTCCTTCCTACTTTATCGACTAAGTCATTACTTTCTGTTTTCTTGTTTGAATTCTCGTAATTTCCTCCATTTGTTCAGTCACTTGCTTCAGGTTCCAAGCGGGATGTTGGGCTTTCGCCCTTATTTATTTATATTTTTATTTGTTTTCTTTTTATATTTATTTGTTCACTAATTCAAGTTTTTTGCTTTTGTTGAATTTTTACTCGGGCTTTATCTTCGGCTTTTAACTTGTACCAGGTATGTTTTGTTTTTATTTTTCCTTATTGACCTTCCGTTTTCTTCGTTGTTCTCAATAGTCATGGCTTGTCGATATAGATTTGAAATTGAGGGCCTCCTTTTATGAGACAACCCTTTTCCTTTTACTGAAAATTTCAATTTTCATCAATTATTATTTATTATGTTTCATAATTTTATCTACATCATTTGTATGTTTTTTACAGACTTCATAAATGTTGTTTTCTGACTGATTAGGGTCCAAAACAGTGACCGAAACCTTTAAAAAAGAATTAAGCTTCTTTTATTTTGACCTTCATTCCCATGACTTGCTTCGCTATTTAATACAAAAAAGGTCCAGATTAAACGTACAACATTTTTACCAAGGCTCATTTTTAAACTTGAGATAATCTAGTGAACATCCTCTATCTGTCGAACGAAGACATTAAATTTGTAACTGTTACGGAAATAAAATTAAACGGCTCGCCGCCTGAAAATCCCGGGGGCTAAACTGTTGCGTGTCTAAGCGACGTGGCGGCTAAACATTCCGCGCCTAAATGTTCAGCGCCTAAACGGCAACGGCTCAACGGTCACGCCTAAACGTCATGCTCCGTGCATTCCTGATTCACCATGAAATGAAGAAACAATTGGAAGTATTGGGAACAGCTGGGTGGCCCAAAAAACCAAGTCTCGAATTTTGTTTGCGGCACCTCTCTATTTTGTTAGGTCCCCCAAAAATTGAATACGTTTTTTTTTTCAATATTAAGAGGTATTTACCATGCCAGCCAAACTGCAAGAAATTTCTGTTGTGAACTTCCAATACAGTAATTGAAGTTTATTACCAAAACGCAATGTAATTTCATAATACATAATCTAACAGCAGACGAGCCCAGTCTAAAGTCGCGCACCGAGGCTAGGCTCGGCTCCCTCGTTGTGGAGAGCCACCGCATGGGTGAAGTGGTGGGAGAGACAACGTATAATTTGTCGCTCTATTTTCTTTTTCTTCTACTCAGTGCTGTCCGCTAATCACAGTCACTGACATTCAAATGCTCGCGCGCGCTCTCCCGCCACGTTCTTCCATGCGGCGGTTCTCCGCAACAAGAGAGCCAAGCCTAGGCTCGGTGCGCAACTTCAGACTGGGCTCGCCTGCTCTCTGCACATAATGTATTGTAATTTGAAAATCGACGGTGGCGCTGCTCGACACCGGCGCGACGCACGCGCACAGTTTATAATTTTACAATGCTCATATTGTAATTTCAAGGAATTACTTTACAAATGTTGTGATTTCACTTTACAATATCTGGATACGACAATGATTTCAAAAGTATTTCTTCAAGTAAAGAATAACAATTATATATGTACAATGAAAATGTTCAGAAATAGGTGTTCACATTTAATAATTGGACTATATCCTTTAGAGAATACTATTAATTCGCGATATTATATCATCAATTGTTTAAACAAATCAAAATACCATCAAAAGGCACGGTGGGGCTGAACCAACTGTAATTGCAGGGTTCTTGCATATGGGATTTTCAAACTGATTACGATAGTCTATGATTCCACGGACATTTTAGGACCAGGAACAAAAGAATCTATCGGGCCCTTTTCGAAAAAAGACGACATTTATGTTCAGAGTATTTGAAAATAACAAAAATTCTAAAAATTCAATTGCAAGATCCTTGGATATGGGATTTTTGAGCTGATTATGGTAGTCCGTAATCCTACGGATACTTCAGGGCCAAAAACAACAAAAAAATCCATCGAGCCTTTTTGAAAAAGTTGACTTCTATGTTCAAAGTATTACAAAATAAAAAGATTCTAAGAATGCTTTCTGTTAACATTCTAGATTCCAGAATGTATATTTTATAATGTTAACACAAAATATGTGACAAAAATAATTTTGCAACTTTTAATATTTTGAATATAAGAATCGGCATTTTGAAAAAGGGCCTCATGGTTTTTTTTTCTGGCCTCAAAATGTCTTGCATTACAGACTACCATAATCACTTAGGAAATCCCGTATGCAAAGACCTTATGATTAAATTAATTTTTTTTTTCATTTTGAAATATTTTGAACAAAAAAATCGAATTTTCCAAAAAGAGCCAAATGGAAGTTTTCGGTCTTAAAATGCCCTTAGGATTACAGACTAACATAATCAGTTGAGAAGTCCCGTATGCAAAAACATTATAATTTAATTTATTGAAAAAATAATTTTGAATTACTTTGAAAATAAAAATTGAATTTTTCTGACAAAGCCCAATGGATTTTCATGTTTTTGGTCTTAAAATGTCCGTGGGATTATACACTACCAAAATCAATCCGAAAATCTCATATGCAAGGACCTTGAAATTGAAGTTGCTTCAGCTCCACAGTGAAGGTCAATTAGTGTGTAGGCGAGAGGTTAATTTCTAGGATTTTTGGTGCACATTAGATTGCAAGATTGCATGGAATTGCAAAAAATTGCATGGGATTTAAAAAAATTGCATGTGATTGCAAAAAATTGCATGTGGTTGCAAAAGATTGCATGAGATTGCAAAAGATTCCATGGATTATAGAAAATTTAGTATACAAAATCCTTCAAATTTTGTGAATCTCTTAAAAGTGTTTGGAATCTTTTCAAACAACTTTCAGAGTTGCCTCTAAAATAGAACAAAAAACTTTCAGAATTTCCTGTTTTCTAACTCAATAAAAATGTCAAAAATAACAAATTTCCCTCATCCTGATCAGAAAACAAAAATTTTTGCCTTTCATGTTAAGGAAAATGTTGAAAAGACAGAACTTTTCATCTGTCAACCCTATCAAAATGTTAAAAACAAAAAATTCCCTCTTCCAATTCAAAAAAAAAGATCAAAACTAGAATTGCCACCCTTATGATACAGTAACAATATTTCAAAAAGTCCTTTTTTTAATAAAAAAAAATTGAAAATAAAAAAATCCCTTCTCCGATTCCGAAGGAAAAATAAAAAACCAAAATTTCTCCCTTCTGACATAAACAAAACTGAAAAATTTTAAATCTTTAATCTTCCAAATTCGAATACATATTCAAAAAACTTACAAAATGACGTTTTTAATATAAGAAACTTCGTAAGTTGAAATGGTAACATTTAAAATTGAAAATTTGGCACTCGGAAATTTTAACAATTCGCAATTTTTAAATAAATCAATAACTATTTGTACTGTCAATTTCAAATAGTTCAATTCGGAGCAAGTTTAAACTACATAATTTTGAATGCTTTAATTTGAAATCACCTAAGTTTGAAGACTTCATTATATGTTGTCCATTCCAAATGAACAGTCATATATTTCTAAACTTTGAAAGATTATTTTTTTAGAAGTATTCAATAAGAAATTGTTCATTGCAATATTAACGATTCATCAGTGTCGTCTAATTATGAATCCACGAATTTGAAATTATTTAAAATTATTTGAAAATTTTAAATAATTCATGAAGCTTTAATCTGAAGTTTACAATTGTTTAACTATCAGGGGTGATTTGGGTTTGAAACATTTATAATAATTCAATTTGAAAGTTGTGCAACTTTGAACAGATTCAGAATTGTTTATTCTTAAATTTTTCCCACAGTTAATTATTATCAAATTTTGAATATCATAGTTTAAGATTAAAAATAGGTAATCAATTTATGTTGAGTGTTAATCGACCTGAAACGTTTTACCAACGAAATTGTTGAATTTCAAACTTTCATTTGTTCAAGCAAAAAAGGAAAAATCACTTGAATTAGTAAAATCTAATTAAGTCCCTAACGTTCTCTAGAAATTCATTGAAATCCCTTAAAATCCATCGAAATCTTTGGAAATCCTTGGAGATTCAATAAATAACTTTTCCCCTTGGAATCTTTGAAATAGCTAGGATCCTTCGAAGTTTCATTTTATTTTATTTATTTTCCACAGATCTCTAGAAATCCTTCAAAGTCAAGCCTAAAGTCTTTGAACATCCTTCGAAACTCTCTGAGATCCCGTGAAATATCTAAAATCCCCTAAAGTCTTTGATACACTTGAAGATCTAATAAAATTAATTAAATCTTGTGAAATTCTTTCAAATTCCTTGAAATATTTGGAAATCGTTGGAATCCTTTAAAATCTCTTGAAACGTTTCGGAATCGTACGAAAATTGTTGAAATCCTTGGAAATATTTTTCAATCTCTTGAACCCCTATGAAATCTTTTTTTTTAGTTGAAATATTTGGGAGGTCCATAAAATCATTGAAATCCGTAGAAGTCTCTTGAAATCCATCGAAATCCTTTGGAATACTTTAAAATCTAATATCTTTCAAAATCTCTGAAATCATTTCAAATCTCGTGAAATTTATATGAAATCTGACGAAATCGCTGAAAATCTCCAGAAATTCTATGGAATTCCTTAAAATTCCATGAAATCTCTTGGTGTGATTTGAAATCCTACGTTAGGTAAATAAATAAATCATTCGCTCGTAGATTCTCTATTTTTTGCATCAATTTCTTCAATATTGTAGCATCATTCATTTCTATACTGATTTTCTTATAATGACTTTCTATAATGATTTTTCTATAATGATTTTTCTATATTGATTTTTTTTAGAATCGCGGAAAAATTATGAGGAATTGATTATAGGAAATTCATTATAGGCCTTCACTGAATCTCCTATAATATTGTCTGGCAGAGGGGATTACAAGGGATTGTAAAAGATTGCATGGGGTCGCAAAGGATTGAACGGGATTACACGAGATTGCATGAGATTCTACGGAATTACGCGCAGATTGCAGCGCATGGGGTTACACGCGATTGTAGAAAATTGGATGAGGTTTCAAAGGATTGCGTGGGATCGCACGCGATTGCACGGGATTGCTTGTAAATTGCATGATATCAGAAGGCATCGTAAAGGATTGCATGGGACTGCATCGAGATTGCATAGAATCACAAGGGATCGTAAAAGATTGCATGAAACTCTAAAGGATTGCATGGGGTTGTGAAAGATTGCATGGAATTGCACGAGATTGCATAAGATTGCAGGAAGAGTATACACCAGGTTGCAGGAGTAAGTAAGTCCTCGCTATTAGTTTTTTGAGCCACCCCAAGGAATAGCGCACTTAATATTCGAAGGATGAATTATTTGTTCCAAAACTCGCAAACTCGAAAACCGTTTCGGTGTGAATTTTTTTTCACAAATATATACACCATCGACAAAGTATAACATGATATTAAATTTACGTTCAAGACGTGGCTTGAGATTTGTCTGGAGTGATAGTTTGATACAATTATCCTTTAATGTTTGCATGTATCACGTTCAAGTTAACCTCGAGGCATCACGAAGCTCGCTCGTCGATCCTGATACGGAGTTTCTTAATTTGCATCTCAGATTTATACAGAATGTGAATCGTTAACGGCGCTAAGGTCTTCGCCGATTTGCATATACGAGGCGTCTTTCAGACATCTGATTCGCAGTTTGAGGAATCCTTGTGTGCATAAGAACTTAGAAGCGACGTCGTCGCAAACCAGTTTATAGAGGTATCGTACAGCTTCACAAGACATTTGAGTTTATACATCCTAATCCTTAGAATACACTTCCTCACCAAGCAATAAGTAAAAATGTCAAATTGTGGTTTTAATATCTTATTTTCCAACAATTGCAAAACGTGCTTGAATGATCAGGAACCGCCTAAAAGTTCGTAATAGCCCAGGAGAAAATCGATAAGTAGTTAAAGTCTTTCTGATATCCTGCAGTAAAAACTTTCGATAAAAAATGATTTTTAAGGAGAGGAATTTCAAACTTCCGTTTAAAACTTTTACTTCAAACTTTTTGCGAGGGTCACTTGAAGCTTTCACGATAATCAGCCATTCCGGGGATCCATTGCTGTCCCTGAGGAATTTCTATAATGTTCTTTATGAAGATAATAATGATGATAAATTATTTGAAGTACATTTCTTCTCTTTTATAAGATTGATGTTTCCGAAGTTGTACTCTACTCTTTAATGTAATGATATACCAATTTTGGTTTTATTGGGACATCCTCGAAAAAAGAGTAAATTTTCTTGAATTTGTAAAAAGATGATATTCGTAAATTTATGTTATCTCTCCCAAGAGTCTCTGCGATAGTATCTTGAATTCTGTATCAAACCTAATCCGACGTTCGTTGTGAATCCACTAAGCGAGATTCACGGGAGAAAATCGGGCCAATGGTATTTCTGCAGCGAATCACTGCAATCAGAGAAAATTACTGTACCGAAAGTAACTGGACTACGAAGCTTCAACACCAAATGTATCCTGGTGTGAATGCATCTCCGCTCCAAATGGAGGATTTATCGGGGAAAAAAGATCTCGAGTCTAGTTTACGTTTTGCGTGAAACTATCGACGATATCAACTCTCTGAAAGCGAATATACAAGAGAAAATATGTGTTACTTGATCTAATCGAATAATAAGGATGAGTGTAGCAAAAATATTTTTATTATTAAATCATCAAGCTACATTCCTTTTGAGGCAAGCGGAACTCATTTGGTTTCACCCTCGTTATACTACCGAGGATCAAGGAATTTATATAGTAGGGTATAAAATGAAGAAACGGAAAATTTGTTAATTCTTTATAGAATTAACGTCTGGGCATGTTATACGTACATAAATAAAGACCAATGTCAACAAAAACTTCCAGACTATAGTGAATCATTTTTGTATTATTGCTACTAAAAGATGCTCATCAACAAACTATTGCAGTACGTGACGGTTCGGAAATTGACAATTTTCCTCATCAGACACGTACATAACGTAGATTGGAAAATGTCATAATAGAATTGACATTTTTCATAAAAAATTGTGTGAGTGCTCGTATACCACCTTGATCAAAAAGTCTTAGGACTCGTCACCGTGTGGCGCTCTCGTTCGACCGATTTCGATTCTTCTTTTTTTGTTGTGTTGGTCGACGGCGAAAATTGATGAAAACATCAACAAAATCAAAGAGTGGATGACCGTAAGCCGCAAATTGACCATTAGAG
>JAUMHM010000031.1:41031295-41041981 GCA_032362435.1 Melikaiella ostensackeni | reverse complement strand
AAAACTGTTTCTATTTCGTTTAAAAATTAATAATGGGCAATTGTAGTGCGCCTCGCATAAGGCAAACGATCAGGTTGCGTCATGTGCTTCCTCTGGCCAAAGACACTCAGAAGACGGCCGAGCGCCTTTGGCCGGAATAAGGTAACATGACGCACCCTGATTGGTTGCCTTATCCGAGGCGCACTACAATTGCCCTTTTTTAATTTTCATAGGAAATAGCAACAGTTTTCTAAAATTTATTTTTGTGAGATGAAAGAGAATAATAGTTAAAATGCGTAGAAAATTGTACCAAAATATTCAACCACTAGGGGTATTAGATAGTGTTTTAGATTAGTATATTGTGGGAGAAGCACAGTAAATTCTGTGATATCAAAAGTGCTGCTACTCAATTCAATCTTCCATCTTATATCAGAATGATACAATCTATAGTGAATCAAAAAATCTACCAGCCCAACTTCACGATCATACATACATATGAATTCTGTTAATTGAATAAACGTAGAACCTTAATGAAATTAGTCTCAGAATAGGAAATTTCCAGTTTTTGAATATAATATTTTTAGAGTATTGCGAATTAACTTCAATGTTTATTCAAAGTATTATTCTTTAATTTATAAATTTTCAAAATTCCTATTTATTTATCGCAGGCTTCACAGTATTTCCGCTATACCTCTGTTTTCCCATTTCCTCGTTCTCAATTTATGTAAATACAAACTAAATCAACAGAATCCAATAAGAAAATCTAAGTATTTTTGTTTAAAAATTAATTTTTTATGGTAAAAAATGCAACTGTTTGATTGAAAATTAATCTGTTTCGATTGAGCATTGAAATATTTTTCTGAAAATTCGTCTTTTTTGATGGATTCAGCTGTTTTTGATTTAAAATAAAAATCTTTTTTGGTTGAAATATCAACTATTACATTTTTCGTTCAGATTTAACTTTTTTTGCTCGAAAATTAAGCTACTTGGTTGAAAGTTAAGTCACTATGTTAAAAAAGCATTTTTTCTTTGAAGATTCATCTATTTGGTTGAAAAATGCACTATTTTGTTAAAAATTCGTTTTTTTTTCGTTTTAAAATTATTATTTTTCAGCTGATAATTTGCCATTTATCACCATTTTTGAATGAGAATTGATCTTTTTTATTTGAAAATTCAACTATTTGGTTGAAAATCTATATATATTTTTTAATTCGTTTTTTAGTTAAAAATTCATTTCCTTGGTTTAAAGTTTAACTTTTTAGTAGCAAATTAATATTTTTAGTGGAAAATTCATATTTTGCGTTTCAAAATTTGATCATTCTTTCAAAAGTCATCCTTTTTTTGATTGAAGAACAATTTGTTTCATTTGAAGATTTCACTATGTGTCTTGCTGAAAATTTGTCTTACTTAATGGAATTTTTTGGTTGAAAATTCAACTACTCGGTTGAATGTGTAACTATTTCGTTAAAACATTTTTTTGTTGTTGGAGATTTAGCATTTGAGTTGAAACTTCATCTTTTTTGTTGAAAATTCAACTATTTCTTAGAAGGTTAGTTTTTTTTTGTTTGAAAATTAATTTATTGAGTGGAAATTCCACTATTCCATTTTTGGTTCAAAATTTATTTTTTTTTAGTTGAGAATTCAACTATTTGGTTGGAAATTCGCCTTTTTTGTAGCAAATAATTCTTCTTAGTAGAAAATTCATCTTTTACGGTTCAAAATTTAATTATTCGGTCAAAAATTCATTCGTTTTAATAGAAAGTCAATTTGTTTCAGTTGAAGATTTAACTATCTTCTTGAAAATTCGTCTTCTTTGGTTGAACCTAATTATTCTAGATTTGAAATTAAAATTTTTTTTGGTTGTAATAGGTATCGAATATTACATATTTCATTATTGATTAGCCTTTTTTGGTTGGAAATTCAACTACTTCGTTAAAAACGGAAGAATTTGGGTGAAAATTTTTTTTTTGGTTGAAGATTTATCATTTGAGTTGAAAACTCATCTTTTTTATTGAAAATTAAACTATTTTGTCGAAGCTTATTTTTTTTGGTTGAAAATTAATTTTTTAGTGAAAATTCAACTATTCCACTACTGGTTGAAATTTTATTATTTTTTTTAGTTGAAAATTCAAATATTTGGTTGGAAATTCGTCTTTTTTCGAAGCAAATCAATCTTCTCAGTAGAAAATTCATCTTTTACGGTTCAAAATTCAATTATTCGGTTGAAATGTCATCTTTTTTGACTGAAAATCAATTTGTTTCAGTTGAAGATTTAACTATCTTGTTCAAAATTCATCTTCCTCAGTTGAATTCACTTATTTTAGATTTAAAACTAAAATCGTTTTTGGTTGGATTAGGTATCAAATATTACATTTTTCGTTGGTGATTCATCTTTTTTGGTTGAGAATCATACTAGTTGGTTGAAAATGGAACTATTTCGTTGAAAAATCTTCTTCTTCTTTTTTGGTCGGATATTTATCATTTGAGTCGAAAATTCATAATTTTGGTTGAAAATTCAACTATTTTGTTGAAAGTTAGTTTTTTCGTGGTTAAGAATCAACTTTTCAACTGAAAATTCAATTAAATTCAATTATTTTATATTTAAAATTAAATTTTCTTTGGTTGGAATAGGTATGAATTATTAGATTTTTCGTTGATGGTTGATCTTTTTTGGTTGATAATTCTACGACTTGGTTGAAAATGGAATTATTTCGTTGAAAAATCTATTTTTTTGGTACGAGATTTATCATTTGAGTCGAAAATTCATAATTTTTGTTGAAAAATTATCTATTTTTAGAAAGTTATTTTTGGTTGAAAATTAATTTTTTAACTGAAAATCCAATCATTTCATTCTTGGTTGAAAATTTATCTTTTTAGTTTAATATTCAACAATTTCACTGAAAGTTTATGTAGTTTGTTGATAAATCGTTTCTTGTGATAGAAAATTAATCTTCTAGGTTGAAAATTGATGTATTCTGTTGAAAATTCGTCTTTTTGGTAGAAAATTAATCTTCTTGATCAAAAGTTTTCATTTGCGGGCTGAAAATACAAGTATTTTATTGAAAATTCGTCTTTTTGGCTTGAAAATTCAACATTTTGCATGAAATTTTTTTCTTTATCGTCTGATAAATCTCTCTTGGTTGCACTTTCACCTTTTTTGTAAGAAATTCGTCTCTTTGGTTTGAAAACTTATTTCTTTTGGTGAAAATTTCGTCTTTTTTGGTTCAATGCAACTGTTTGGTTGAAAATTAACCTGCTTTGGTTGACGATTCAACTGTTTTGTTGAAAATTCATATTTCTGGATCAAATTCAAGTGTTTGATTGAAAATTAATGTATTTTGTTATAAATTTGTCTTTTTGGTTGAAAATTAATCTTCTTGGTTGAAACTTCATCTATTTTGGGATGAAAATTATCTGTTTTTTTTGCAATAATTAATCTGTCTTGGTTGAAAAGAAGTTTTTTGTTGAAAATTCAACTTTTCAGGTTCAACTTTTCATGAAAATTCATCTCTCAAGGCTGAAAAGAAGTTTTTGTGTTGAAAATTTAACTTTTAAGGTTGAAAATTCAATTTTCTTCTAAAAAATTCGTGTTCTTGGCTTGAAAATTCTTCTACTTAGTTGAAAATTCAACTATTTTGTTTAACAATCGCCGTTTCTGCTTGAAAGTTGAACTAGTTGGTTTTAAGCGGAACTATTTGGTTGACATTTCCTTGCCATTTAAAAATTCAACTATTTGGTTGAAAATTCTACCATTTAGTTGAAAATTCATCTATTTGGTTGAAAATTCAACTATTTGAATAAATTTTAGGTATTTCTCCTGGACCTTCTTCTAAGTTGTAACATCTTTGGAATTCTTATTTTTTTAAATAACAATTTCTGTTACGTAAGAAATTCCAATTCCTTTAAAGAAGAAATTTATGTGGAAATACAAGGCGAACATTGACATTTGATGGGTGCATCAAAAATCAATGTTCACTTGTCAATTAAAATTTTGTTACCAAACCTGGATCATTTTAACAACTGAGTATCAGTCTGCTGCAAATCATTTCGATCCAACTTCGAGATGAAAGTAAAACCCCAGGCTTTTCTGTGAATAAAAAAATATTCAAGTTTTCAACTGTTTTGAACATTTCTCTCAAATGCTCCGTAAAATGTACGTAATTTTTTTCACAACTGTGGACATTAGTATTGCACAATGTCGGAAATTTTCACCTATTTTCTGCTATTTCGCGCTTGTCAAGTTCGCACCGAGGCTCGCCCTTTTTTCCCTTGTCCTCGTATATCCTGTTAATTTGTAGCGTAGCAAAATTATATATGTGAACAAAACGCAGACATGCGGAGGACACTTCATTAAAGTACCGCGTCGACGATATTCTTTTCTGTCATTTCATTCTGCTTCTGTATTTCACAATGAAAACATGAATAAAAAGTGTCAACGCTTGCTGTAATTTTTCCAATTATATATGGTAACAAATTAATTTGAAGCACCGAGCACGTTTAATTTTTTGCCAATTAAAATCTGCTAGAGCTTTCCTTCACTTAAGAAGTGCCGAAAGAGATTGAATTTGTCGAGACGCAATTCACTTTTTTCGCAAAAGGTATTGTCGATGCATTTTAATGGTTGGAAGCAGACGAGAGATTCGAGGGTACTCTGCAACCATTCGTGTTTTAATATATTTTTTTAATTATGCTGTAAATTGTCTCTGGATCTCTGGTTAAGTGGACGAAATGTGGGAGAAAATACTGTGTAGAAGTGCTTGGAAGAGCCTCACGGTCATTGCAGACCATACTCGAGTGTGTCGCTCGCGATGACCGTGAGGCTCTTCCAAGGTTTCTATGATGTAAACAGCCATGTGCGTATGAACCATTTCCAGCAGGAATACATAATATCAATTAACTGTATCTTGTACAAATGTAGATTTTTGTTATTATAAATGATGGACCTTTTTTAATAATGAAGCCTAATTAATGAAAAGAGAATTTCCTGCGTATATTTAAACATAAATGCGAAATATGCACGCGAGTTTTTGAACTGACTGCTTTGTGGCTACGGAACTGCTAAACTCCACTGAGCTCATAGCACCTCTCTCTCGGTCTCTTGGGCCCCCTCATCAACGAATGCGAGGCGGCGGCAATTATAGGCACCAAATTAATTTCAGAATAAAGTTTGACAGCTGTACCAATTAAAACAATCAAAAATACTTTTTCTAGGAAATTCGATATTGAATTTGGAAATAGAAATTTGGGGGTGAGCAACTTTACCCGACATGAGCGACTTTACCACGTTTTACGGCAATCGCGAATTTTTTGTTGTTTTTTTTTCGTATAAAATCAGTTTTTTGAATAGATTAAAAGGGTTCTAAAAATCAGTATTTCAAACTAAAATTATTTTCCGAAAATTAGGCAGCAATAAAAAAAAATCCACATACATCCCAAATTGTCATGAAAGCTGAAAAAAGGGATAAATCATGTTTTTACTTGATCAAATGACATTTTTCTTATTGGTAACGAATAATTCATTCATGAAAAGGGTTCTAGAAGTTGAAACTTACACTTATAATTATCCTCCTAAGACTGAGCAGCAATAAAGAAAATTCGTATACGTCGTGAATTGTTATTAAATTTAAATAAACTATTAGAAATCATGACCTTTTACCATCTTACTTGAGAAATAATTGTCGAAAATTCAACTTTTCGGATTTTAAAGTCAACTGTTTTTTGAAACATTCGATTTTTTAGCTTCAAAACTCAACTCTTTCGTTAAAAATTTATCTTTTATTGTAGAAATTAGATTTTTTTGTTTAAAAAGTTATTATTTTTTTGGCTGAAAATATTTTTTTTTCATAACTCAGCTCTTTATGTTGAATATTAATTTTGTCTTTCATTATTGAATTATGTCTGTTTTGTTTGTCTAATTGTCTTCCAAAAAATTCCTTTTCTTGGCTTGAAAGTTCAACTATTTGGCTGTAAACGCAACTGTTCGATTGATTTTTATTTTATTTTTTTGAAAATTTCACTATTTGGTTCAAAGTTCATCTTTCTCAGTTGAAAATAACTCTTTTGTAGAAAATTCAACTTTTCAGGTTAAAAATTCAATTGCCTTCTAGAAGCTTGAAAATTCAACTATTTAGTTGAAGATGCAACTGTTTTTGGTTGAAATCTAATCTTTTTGTTTGAAAATTCCACCATTTGGTTAGAAATTCATCTTTTTGGTTAAAAATTCAACTATTTTGATGAAAAATCGCTTTTTTTGCTTGAAAGTTGAATTAGTTGATTGTAAATGCAACTGTTTGGTTGATATTTTTTTGTCTTCTAAAAATTCAACTATTTAGTCGAAAATTCAACTATTTGGTTGAAAATTCATCTCCATAGTTTGAAAATTCATGTTTATAGGTTGAGAATTTATCTTTTTGGTTTAGAATTTATCTTTTATGTTAGAAGAATCATCTTCTTTGGTTGAAAAGAGTTTTTTTGTTGAAAATTAAATTTTGCAGTTCGAGAATTTAGTTTTCTTCTAACAAATTCGTCTTGCTTGCTTGAAAATTCAACTATTTAGTTGAAATTTAATCCTTTTGTTTGAAAAATCCCCCATTTTGTTCGAAAATTCATCTATTTGGTTAGAAATTTAACTATTTTGTTGAAAATTTGTCTTTCTGCTCCGAAGTTCAACTATTTGGTTGTAAATGCAACAGTTTGAGTGAAATTTTTTTTTTTAAATTAAACTATTTGGTTGAAAATTCATCTTCGTATGTTGAAAATTCGACTATTTCCGTAAAATTCTTCTCTTTTGGAGGAAATTAAGTTTTTCATTGCAAATGCAACTTTGTAGGTTGACAATTTAATTGCCTTCTGAAAAATTAATCTTTGTTGCTTGAAACTTTAACTATTTGGTGGTGGAGGCAACTGTTTATGGTAGAAGAATCATGTTTTTTGGTTGAAAATTCATCTTTCTTGGCTGGAAATTGAACATTTCATGTTGAAAATTCAACAGACTTCTAAAAAATTCGTCTCTTTTCCTTGAATTTTCAGTTATTTGGTTAAAGTTTGGTTATTTGGTTAAAGTAACTGTTTGTCTGAATTTTTGTTTTCAATTCAACTATTTGGTTAAGAATTATGCCTTTTGTGGGAAACTCGTCTTCTTAGATTAAAAATTCATCTTTCTTGGCTAAAAATAACTTTTTAATTAAAAATTCAAATCCTTAAGGTTGAAAATTCAACTCTTTTATAAAAAATTCGTATTCTTGGCTTGGAAATTCATCCTTTAAGGTATAAAACTGATCTTTTTTTGTTAGAAATTCATCTTCATGGTTGAAAATATATTTTTTTCAAATTCAAATTTTCAGTCTGAAAATTCAACTGTCTTTTAGAAAATTTGATTTCAGACTTAAAAATCCATCTATCTGGCGAAAAATGTTATTGTTTGGTTGAAAATTATTACTTTTTTCTGAAAATTCAATTATTTGTATGAAAACTCACCTTTCTTGGTTTCAATTTATCTTTTTTGTTGAATATTCAATTTTTCTCCAAAAAATTCGTCTTCTTGGGTTGAAAATTCATCTTCTATGGTAGGAAACTCATCTTTTTTGTTGAAAATTCATCTTGTTTGGTTAAAAATATTTATTTGTTGAAAATTCAACAGTTTTCCACAAAAGTCGTTTTCTTAGTTTGAAAATTTATCTATTATTTATGAATTCAACTGTTACGTTGATATTTTTTTTCTGATAATTCATCTTTCTTGGTTGAAAATCATCTTTTTTGTTTGAAATTCATCTTTTCAGTTTCAAAAGTCAACTGTATTCTAAAATATAAATTATTTATTACAGAGACATCTACTGATTGCACATTCAAAATACAATGGTCCAGAAATATTTTTTAATGATATTAAACTAAAATATGTTCAAAAAACAGTCTTAAGTAGTCTAAGTAATCATGAATGCATATAATTTATTTTAATTTAATGCCGATTCCCGATGTATAAGAATTTGTTCATTACTGTGTAGCTTGCGATAGATAATTGTAGACGTAGGTTTTAACTTTAAGTACCCTTTCCAATCATAAAAAAACATTATTGATAAGAGAGGTATCTTTTAATCAAGTGAAAACATGATTTTTCTCCTTTTTTCAACTTTAAGATCAATTTACGGTGTGTACGGACTTTTTTATTGCTGCATAGTTTTCGGAAGATAATTTTAATTCTAAATGCTAATTTCTAGAACCCTCTTTTTAACTATGAAACAAATTCATTTTCTACCGAAATAACAAAAAATTCGCTATCATTCATTATTTTGAGCTTTATCGTGGTTGCGCGAACATAAGGTATATTTTTGCATCTGTAGCTTTTTGTGGGAAATCTGGGTACCAAGCTACGACTCTTGGACCTCCTCCGAAATTGAAAAAAAAGAAAAATGTTTGCTTACCCCGCCCTAAATTCTTCGATTTTAAAAGCTGAATATAAAAAAAATTTTACTTTGGACATGATGTAATTACAATTTCCACTGGAGAAAAGTATCAAATGTCAGTCTTTAAAAACAAGAATAAAAAATTTTTAAAAGTATATGACTGAAAGGACGCCGACAAACTTTTGAGCACTGGAAGAATAAATTTTACGCCTTCGGGCATCCTTTGTGAAATGTCTTTGATATTCGGATAGCCATCCTTGCGAGTTAAAGCAAAAGAAGACGAGCAGCGAAGGGACGTTTCGTAAGATGAAAAATTCTCATAAAGATTCATAAATATTTCATGGGATCACATAAATGTGCAATTAGGTTGCGTTTTGGAAGGCAAAGGTGCCTTTTTGCGAAGAAACATCAGACTCACTGGCAAAAGCCATGTAATTTGCAACTTTAAAGGGATCCTAGCTTCTCCCTGCCGAAAGCTCAGTGAATTCTAAAATAAGGGGCCGATATTTACTTCCCTGAGCTTGGCGGAATCCCCAGATCCTGCTAATTTATTATTAAAATTGTTTGGGTTAGGTTTAGTGCAGTCGAAACCGACTGCGAGTAAACAATCTGTTCAGTTATTTCGTAAACTTTGGTTTAATTACGGTTAGCTGAGTTATTTTCATACCATGGGAAATATCATGTGTACAAAGTTTGAAATTGATGAATAATTCAAATGCATCTTATAGCTGTAACTACTATCTGTCCAAAAAGCTTAGAGCCCTCAATTTTTGTACAAATTATGATGAAAATCTCAGCAAATAAAGATTCTACAAATGTGGGACAAAGAACACGTTGAGGATTGATGTTTTCCCTATATTTATGACGAGTTTTGAAATTTTCAGTTGATTAGCAATTATTTCCTGATGAGTCAAAGGTTAAAATGTAACATTATTTTACCATCATTTCAGAATACTCAACTTTGAATGGCCCTTAATCCCTGAAAAAAGAGTAGTGACGTGTCATCTCCGAAACTAAAGAACGTGCGGAGATCATTCTTGGAGCAAATTAGACATTTTTTGCTTCTGAAAATTTATGTAGTGTCAATGCTCAAAAAGTTGCTCTTAAATGTTAAAATTTTTTCTTTCTTTTTCGGAAAATACAAAGGGCCTTGTGATAATCGACGGAACTGCACTCACAGCAGGAGACCTTGCTTGTGCTACTGCTACTCCTACAACGACGACTTTCTCTCACTTGCACAGTTACGCAGTCTACTTTATCCTAAACCCTGAAGTGAAAAAAGGATACCATTGAGTTGAGCGAAAAGTGCGAAAATCGCTAAATGAATACTTATATTTCAACACATTCACTTTTTTTTCGTTTTACATACAAATACTTTTCAGAAAATTATTGAACATTTTACCTGAAAGTATTTAAATGAATAATACCCTTATTACGATTGAAGTTGTTAAATATTTTAAAAACGATTTCATTATTAAATATTGAAATTCTCAATTTGTTTACAGTTTCATGACAAACGGTCACCAGGATTATTATATTTTATGGAATATAATGAAACGTTTATCACTTTGAATAGTATCTGTATAATAATTCAGGTGATTAAGGGAAATCTGAGTTTGAGAAAACCGCAAATTCAAATTCTTTCTCCACAAACTTTGTTTATAACATTCAACATTTTCAATTTTGTATAGAGTTATCTTGAATCAGGTCAAGTTATATAGAATAGAAGCAGATTGCATATTTAGAAAAGTGCTTAACGCATATTTTCATAAATAAGCAATGGAATGGAGTCATGTCATAACCATTAGGGCGGGCCAAAAAATTTTTTTAGGTTTTTGTTATGGCTTATAAAATTTTTTATCTACATAGCAAAATGAGTCCTTATAATTTTTTCAGATATTTAAAATAACATCTTTAGTAAGCAGAAACTTTTTGAAGTTTGAATCTTTGAAAACAGTGATTTTGTCGATATATTTCAATGTTGTGTCACCATTTCTTTATCGGATCAGTTTTCCCTGTACGAATTTATATTTTTTAATCTAGCAAACGATTTTGAAAATCTTTTATGATAACAAAAATTTTGGTGATGAATAAAGTTACGTAGAATATAATTTTTATTTGTGACGCGCTACGAGAAAAAGCACCTAAGCGTCCTGGAATAGATTTTACAGGAGTTATTTTCAATCAAATAGTTGAATTGTCTACCAAAATGGTATCCTTTTTTCACTTCAGGGCTTAGAATTAAGTAGACTGCGTAACTGTGCAAGTGAGAGAAATTCGTAGCTGCAAGTAGATGTAGCACTGGAAA
>JAUMHM010000031.1:41010477-41031195 GCA_032362435.1 Melikaiella ostensackeni | reverse complement strand
GACACGTCACTACTCTTTTGTAATTAACTTAATAACAAATGATTATTTCTGACTCTAAATTTCACCACTGTGCACAGAAGGGATCTCAGAAATTTATGTATCTTTTTTTAGATTTTCGTAATTTTTTTCAGGGAATAACGGTCATTCAAAGTTGAGTATTCTGAAATGATGGTAAGATAATTGTTCTTTTCAACCTTTGAGTCATCAGAAAATAATTGCTAATCAACTGAAAATGTCAAAATTCTACATCCGTATAGGGAAAATCTTAATGTTCAACATATACTTTGTCCCATATTTTAAGAATTTTTATCTGATGAGATTTTCACTGTAATCTGTACAAAAATTGAGGGCTCTAAACTTTTTAGACAGATAGTACATATGGTTCGTAAATGTTTTATAACAATATTATTCATTCAGGTCAGTTGGACTCAGTAATAGACTCACTTGATGAACATTCCATTTCAAGTCAGATCGAGAATGCTAATGGAAATTGCCTTGAAAAGCTTTCAATGGTTCTCCCCTCTGACTTTCTTGTTTATGTTCCCCCACGAGTACAAACTAAGAAGCATCTTTCTTCTTGCCACTTTAATTAACTTTAAATCCAGGGCAAAGAAATGTATTTATTTTCATGATTCAAACACTTAAACCATGAAAGTGTCTAATTCACGAGTGAAAACTTCAATAGCATAACGATTACAATAAACAAAGGCTAATGAAAGAGAATATTTATTTCCGAAGGGCAAATTCCTTTTTGCAATTTTTGAGTTATGGGCCATCCATATACAACGTAGACAATTTTCACCAGTTTTTAACCGCCCCCCCCCCCATTGTGGACAAACGCATGTTTTTACAGTGTAGACTTATCATAGATTTAATGAAAATATGGATATTCTCATAAGGAAATGATCAGATTTGATATTTTTTTTACTTATCAATTCTCTACTGAGATTTCATTGGATGACTTTCAATTTGCCAAAACATTACTCGCCATTGGCTGACCGTTATCGAAAAAATTGACTTTTATTTAAAAAAATTCTTCATGGATTGAAATTTTCATTAATTAAATTGCCATGTAAATTTATGTAAATATGAAATTCAACAGTTGGAAATAGAAGAAAATTCAAAATTCAACTGTTGAATATTTAATTTTGAACTTTCTTCGATTTTCAACAATTAATAATTCAACTGTTTGAAATTCAATTTTCAATTTTCTTTGAATTTTTAACAGTAGAGAATTCAAGAAAAAAGCGAATTTTATATTAAAAACAAGTGTCAAAAATGTTACATTGACATCATTCTACGCGAGAATTTAATAAATAAACATTTCAAACCATGAAAAAGATTTTGTTTGAATAAAGTCAATTTTTTCGATACAGAGAAACTCTCCTTTGGTTAAATATCTTATTTAAATGAGAATTTAATTCTTTTGTTAGGAATTTAGCAATTCCGTTAAAAATTTATCCTTTCTGGTTGAAAATTAATCTGTTTTAGTCGAAGATTCAACTATTTACCTAAAAATTAACATTTTTGTTGAAACTTCAACTGCCTTTTCATAAATCGTCTTTTTGACTTCAAAATTCAAGAAATAGGATCAAAGTATTTTTTTTCGTGGCTGAAAAATCTTTCTTGGTTGAGAATTGAAATCTTTTGTGAAATTTCTTCTTTTTGACTTGAAACTTCATTTTTTTTGGTAGAAATTTCTTCAGACCATCTTTTTTTGTTGAAAATTCAACTGTGTGGTCGAAAATTCATCTGTTTTGGTTGAGGATTCAACCATTTTTTTGAAAATTTGTCCGTTCTGGTTAAATTAAATTATTTTTTATTTGAAATTAAAATATATCTTGCTTGAAAGTTGCACTATTTTGCCAAAAATTCACTTTTTTACTTGTGAATCTAACTTTTTTAGTTGAAATTTGAACGATTTAGTTGAAATTTCATTAATTTTGTTAAAGAGTCGTCTCTTCTAATAGAAAATCAATCCTTTTAGTTGAAAATTAAACTATTTTGGTAGAAAATTGAACTATATGGTTGGAAATTATTTTTTTGTTGAAAACTCATATTTTCCAGTTGAAAATTCAACTGCTTTGTATAAAATTCGTCTTTTTGGCTTCAACATTCAACAACTTGGTTGAAATTGTTTTTCTTCTTTGACTGAAAAATCTTTCTTAGTTACAAATTCAGCTCTTGTTAAATTTCGTCTTTATGGTTTGAAACTTTATCTTTTTTGGTATGAATTTCTTTACACCATCTTCTTTGATTAAAAATTAAACTGTTCGGTTGAAAATGAATCTGTTTTTGGTTAATTATTCAGCTATTTAGTTGAAAATTCGTCATTTTCATTTAAATTTAACATTTTTGTTTAAAATAAAAATATTTCTTGGTTGAAATTTGAACTATTTCTTTGAAAATTTAATTTTTTGCTTAAAAATACACTTTTTTGTTTGTAAAATTTAACTTTTTTAGTTGAAACTTGAACGACTTAGTTGAAATTTCATTCATTTTGTTGAAAAGTCGTCCCGTCTAGTAGAAAATTAATCTTTTTGGTTGGAAGTTCAACTATTTTGGTAGAACATTGAAGTATTTGGTTGGAGAGTAACTTTTTTGTTGAAAACTCATATTTTCTGGTTGAAAATTTAATTGCTTTTTATAAAATTAGTCTTTTTGGCTTTAACATTCAACAATTTGGTTAAAATCGTTTTTCGTTCTTGAATAAAAAAATCTTTCTTGGTTAAAATTTTAACTCTTGTTAAATTTTGTCTTTTTGGTTTGAAAATTCGTCTTTTTTGGTTGAATTCAACTGTTTTTGATTTAAAATAAAAATATTTTGTTGTTGAAAGTTGAACTGTTCAGTTGCAATTTCATTTATTGTGTTAAAATGTCTTCTTTTCTGGTTGAAATTTAAATAATAATATTTCTTAAATTGAAAGTTGAACTATTTTGTTAAGAAATGATTTTTTTTTGGTTGAAAATTCGTCTTTCCTGGTAGAAAATTAATCTTCTTGGTTGAAAATTCATCTCTTGATAGAAAATACAACTACTTTGTTGAAAGCTGAACTCCTTGGTCAAAATTTATTTTCTTGCTTTGAAAATTCATCATTTTAGTAACAAGTTCATCTATTTGGTTGAAATCGAAAAGGAGCAGTGGGTTGACTGAAATTTAGGTTTTCCTTGAAAACTTGAACCTTATTTGTAAGTTTATTTAAAACCAATCTATTCAAATTATTGCATTTTTCAACATAGAAAAATGTAATAACCCAAACAATAACACATTTCTAAAAATTGCTAACTTCAACAAATTTTTATACCATATTCAAGATAAAAGTAGATACCTTTTGGTGAATTGAGTTAATCATTAATGCCTCAATTAAAATAAATCTGGATGGTATTAATAGGCAAACCTGCAGATTGGATCAAATCTTTGCTCAATGTCTCTTTCCTAAAATTTCTGAAAGACTGAAATGAAATTTACTTTTTTATGAAAGTTATTGAGACAGTGTTCTATCAAAGGTATGAGATCGGAGGGGAAGTTTGTAAATGTGTGCCAGTGCCAGAATCGTGGAATGATTACCAAATTTTAGGACTAGATGCCGAAGACACTGTAAGGAATGTAAAACTACACACTAATCATTAAAGGTTGACCTATCCTACTTAAAACTTCAACTTTTAATACCTTGAAGTGTAAGTGTATGGTAAACCGACCATTACTGGGACAGTTACGAAAAGCTGACCCACAAAAACACAATTTAAAAATGGTGAATTGTAATTCTTGGTACAAAAACCGTTCTAATAAGTGGCTAATACATTATTTTATCGATTGGAACAAAAAATACATTATATTTTATAGTTAATTAATATAAATGGATATTCTTGAAGCTAGTCAGATCGGCCATTAGTGGGACAAGAATTTTGGGGTATGTCCTTGAGTGGGACACAAAAAAAGCCAATATTGGGACAAGGAAAATCCAATGCGGTTTGTCAAAATAAAATGGTACAATTTACTAACAATTACAGAATACATTGAAAAACAAGAATAGATTATTATAAATCATAAGAAATTTATTTTTCTTCATTTTCAAATAAAATTTATATTAACATGTTAACATTTTCCTTAAAAAAATAACTTTTCATTTCTCATCTTCTAAATGACGTTAAAACACTATACATAAATATCCCAATAACTGAAATTGTTATAATTTTTCTTGTTTTATTTCAATTTTTGATTGTAGAGATTGCACTTTAACATTCAATAGCTTTCAACTCTCTTGCTCCGTCTTACCACTTTATCCTCTTCTTTTTCCTTGTTTGAATTCTTCTTTGACACCTTTTTTTCTGTCTGGCCATTTTCAGAAGAAATTAAGTAATCTATAATATTAAGTTTTAATGCATACTTACTAATTTTTATTGAAAATTCAAATTTATGAGTTACTGTTAAATTACTTACCCAAGCAGCTGGCCAAAATTTGAGGTTAGAACTGGAAGTTGCAATAAAGTACTTCGAACAACTTTTTAGAATGAATAATCAATTGAACGGCAAGCGTGGAGCAAGTAAACAATGTTTTTAATATTTCGCTAAAACAATACTGCGAAATTTAATTGAAAATACGGCGAAAGTGACCTTCTCAGTAATTGGAAACGCAATTGTGCAACTCACGTTGGAGTGTCCGAAACTGAGATAATGAGCGACATCTCGTCCCGGTTTAGGCAACTTCGTCAAAAATTTGTCCAAATGTGGGGCATTCGAATATTCATAACTTATTGAATAAAATCGCTTAAAAAAGTCATTAATTTTATTCCTAAACGTATTAGAATTGTGCAAAAACATTACTTTTTCTATCAGTGTAGAAAATTTCATTAACACAAGGCTATAAAAGTTATGCGGAAAGTTTTGAATTACAAAAAAATGGCGAATTTTACAGCAGTTCATTCACTTCTGATCAATTTAAACGGAAATTACAGACCCAAGTATCAATCAATACGTGTCTTTATGTGGTAGTTATCAGTTTTATTGATAGTATAACACATATAGTAGTCGATATGTATGTAATTTCAGTTTCTACATTGATGTCGTGCGGTCAGTTTCATTATGAAAGCATTCAGGGGCATGAATGGATTTTAATCTTTTCTGAAACTCGAATGAATGAAATCAATGAAAAATGTGATAGCTCTGCTGTTACAAATTAATTATCGCACCGCAATGCAGCCAAGGGTAATTCGGGTGCGACCGTGCAAGTAGACTCCTCGCACTCTTCCACTTTCAGTCATAAAATTTTTATGGTTATTGCATTAAAGTCCTTTCTCACTGCGAAGTTTGCAAAGTGCCTTCGCAAACTTTTCCGTTTCCAGTGTCAGCTCAACATATTTTTACACCGTCGACAAATCCAGATATATAATTAATCAACATTGAAAATCCTTTTGTAGGGTTACTACAAAACCTGGATGAGAGACGTGTTCATAATTATTTTAGTACTTCACAAGTGAGTTTTAAATTTGATAATTAATACGAATGGATATTTGACTAGTAAAAATAATATGATTATAATTCCAGAATTTTTAAAAATTTTGTAATAATATTAGTGAGAATTGTTTAGAATTCAATAATTATTGAAATTGGTAAAAAAAATTGGTAAAAATAATTTCTATGGATTTGTACGAAAATTGTTATCAATTCTTATGAAAACTTCTAAGAATTTTTACGAAAATTTCTACGAATTTTTAAAGCATTTTGTACTTGGAATGGTTTTTTGCGGAAAGCGATAATAAAACGTATGAGATTTTCAGACTTTTCCGTAGAATGTTTTTCACTTGAGGGATTAATTTTTTGTAGGAAGGATTTGGCCTAATTTGTTGTAATATGTCTTAATTCTATTTGAATCGTACAATACATCAAAAGTTTTTTAAATCTCGAAATTGTCTGTTTCAAAATTTGAATCGTATAAAATATTCAAAATATTAATACAAATACTGATACTGTGTCAGTTTGGGATAGATGAAGATCTTCTCCCTTAGAAAACCCCTTTAAATTTTGCAATTTCTCATATATATGTCGGCATTTTCAATAAATTTCGAAATATAGAAAAATGAATAATCTGCAAAAATTGTTGACGAAAAACAACAGCGTTCTACTAGTGCAAAGTTTTTATATAAACTTGTAGAAAATTATCGATTTGGGGTTGTACATTTTTTAAATTTTTCATAGAAATATATAATTACATATTCATTCAACTATTCAGACTTCGTACGAATCCTTATTTATGAGGGGGGGGGGGTCCAAATCATTTCTTATATAAGTTTCTTCTTTCTAATTTTTTTTTTGATATGCTGATTGAAGACAGTTTTGGCTATTAAAATTACTTTTTATACTATTATACACACTATATCATTATTTTTTATCTTTCTTTTTATTGTGTTATATTTCATTTTGCATCCGTCGGATGGATATCGTACCTATCTCTTGAAATCCCTTCAAAATGATCAAGCTCTCTGGAAACCCCTTGAAATCCTTCAAAAACTTCAAATCTTCGAAATCCCATAAGAATCTCTCATAATCCTTCATAATTCGTGGAAATGCCTTCAAATCTTTTAAAATCGGTTGAAATTCTTGAAATTCCATAAAATATTTCAAAATACTACAAGGTCTCTTGAAATTTTAGAAATCCCCTTAAAATTCATTGAAATCTTTCGAATCCGTGGGAATCTTTCCGAATCTCTTAAAATCCTTTAAAATACAGGTATATTTTAAAATCATAAAAAAATTTTAAAAGCCATTTCAGTTTCTCGAAATACCGTAAAATCCTTTATAATATTCTAAAATCCTGTGAGATTCTGTTAAATCTTCTAAAATCTCACGAAATCTTCTAAAATCCGTAGATATAATTTAGAATCTTTTGGAATCTTTTAAAATCTTTTGAAATGCCGTAAAATAATCGTAATCGCTTTAAATATTTTAAAATCTATTACAATCTCTTAAAATCTTTCGAAATTTGTGCAAATCTTTTGGAGTCCCGTGAAATCTATTAAAATCCTTTAAAATTTCTTCAGATCCCTTCAAATCTTCAGAATCAAATTAAAATCTCTTGACATCCTAGAAAAATCGTGAAAGTACTTTGGTATCTTTTGAAATCCTTTGAAATCCCGCGACTCCTTTTGAAACATTTCGAAATTTCTGAAAATCCCTTAAAATCCCATGTAGTCCTTCGGTATTTCTCGTAATCCCATGAAATCCCTTAGAATTTCATGAAATCCCTAAAAAGTTTCGGAAATTTCAAATTCAGTACAAATTTTGTAATTCTTTGAAATACTTCGTAATCCTTTGAAATACCTTAAAACGCCTTGAAATCTGTTGAAACCCTTTCAAATCACTGGAATTCTTTAAAATTTCTTGTAAGCTTTTGAAATATTCTAAAATCTCTTTTACGGTGAAAATAATTGATATATTGTTGATATATTGATCAGAAATGTGAAATCTTAGGTAAGAAGAAGGGAGGGGGTTACAAAAATCTTATGAATTCTTGCCATAGGGGTAGATGGGGTCTCAAATTTCAAAAATCGTGCTCAATTAATAGACGTTCCCTAATTGTATATTGAAATTCATTATTTTCTACGAAAACCTATCAAAAGTTTTGAAAAACTGAAGCTTCACTTTGAAGTCGTAAATTTCCCTATTTAATTGTTGAGAATTTTAATTACCCACAACTGTGATGTGGAAATTTGTAATTTTTTTAGAAAGAATATTTTGAAAATTCAAATAGCTATGGCGGAACATAAATATTCGTTATTTTTCATATAAATTCATAATTCTGTATAAAAACCTATTAAAAATTGTGAACAGCTGAACCTGTATTATGGGGTTGTAGATTTTTCTATTTTTTAGTGGAAAATTGTAGCTTTTCATAATTGTGTGTGGAAATCTGGATTTTTCTAAAAACAAAGTATAAAAAACTAATAGTTTGTCTAGACGTATATTTTCGTAAAATTTCATACAAGGGTCTAATCGTTCATAGATCTTTGTTTTCATAGAAGTTTTTAGTTTGTGTAAAACATTTTCTCGACCAGGGCTTGTAGTGATTAATAATTGTACAAGAAATTGTAGGTAAATCAGTTTGCGACAAGTATAATGTGTAGAAATTGAATATAATTGATTGGATTTTTCAAAAATTTGACCTGGAAGTTTCTTGCAGACCTTGAAAACCTGAAAACGTCATGGAATTTTCAAACTAGACTTCTGTAGCAACCCTGTTTCATTTGCCACAATATAGCAAAAATTCTGAACGATTTTTGTCATCATTAAAATCTTAAAGTTTTTAAGTTGAAAATTTTATCATAGATTCTTCAGCATTCGATAAAGATTATCATCGTACCGTCAAAACCTACGAATTTTACATGGCAACACATAGATGGCGTTGCTAGTTCTTTTTAAATAGCTGGACTTCCGTTTTTGTACCCCGGTCCGTTTATGCACTACTTGCTCTATAACAAAAATTCATAACGTCTTTTGAAAGCATCAATTTTAGCATCCTAAAAAAGAACGAAGAGTTAGTTTCCTGAATATAAATGAGAACAAAATAAGAAAGAGTAGGTGGTTTAACTCTCGGCATTCTTCTTCTTGCTCCTTTCTGTTTTCTTTTATTTTCATGATAGAAATGTTTACAGAAGATCTGATGTGTGTGCCGAAAGCGGGTCTTCTCAATGGACATAGCTCATGAACTTAAGTGACCGAGATCAACGAAAGGTCGGTCGTCGGGCTAACAGTGATGGAACCATTTAATGGCAGAGTGCCAAATGAAAATAGGATGTATTCATCCTGAAATGGCAGTAGTTTGCGGAGGTGCTTTAAAGTTCTCATTAAGCGATCGAGGTTTGTGGGACACTTCCCTGTCGCACTGTTCACTTTGTTTGCTGTTTACGCTGGTGCAGAGGCTCGGGTAAGAGCCGAGCCGAACCGTGGAAGGGTAGCTTTCATTAAGCTTGCATTGTTTCTGCACCGCACTGTTATAGTTGAGTGAATAACTTTGAGCTACCCTCACAGTTTCGTTTTCTCTGTGCCTCTCACTTTCTCATTTCCTTCCATATCTCTATTCTCAATCCCCGCTCGACAAGCTAATTTCATTATTTTAATGTGTACATGAAATCTTCATAATGTAAAGATTAAAGAACACAAGTCCTCAAAGAAGCAAATGAAAGGGCATAATTAAGAGAGTGAGGCTTCATACTTTAATTTACAGAGGACAAATGTAAATAAGGGTCTTATGAATATGTATCATTACATGCAGTAAGTGTATAAAATATGAATTTGGCCAAGTTTTGGCCGTGGATAGGGGCCGTCTTTAGTGCCAAATATATACTTGATAAATGAGAAAATTAAATTAAATCTTGGGTATATACTATTTGTTATACAACTTATAAAAATGAGAATGCATACATCGACTTATGTCTATTCCTCCGACGTGCGGTTTCCCTCTACACAACCCCCTCTATCTTTGTGTGTTTTTATCGTGTGGCTGTAGAAGGTCAAGCGAGTGCGAGGCTGTAAGTCAATGAGTAATCCCACAAACACAATCTTCACTGACACTTTACACAACACCAATCACACAATCGTTTAGTTTAAAAGGAAGTTAAGATTAAATGAGACAGAAACTGCAAACGGGTGTAAAATTCAACAAGTAATTTTTTTTATTTTAGGAAGTTGATTCTTGATGTAGATATAGACATCCGCTCTGTTCCAGAATCTAAAATTGTATAATTGTATAATTTTATAAATTGTATAGAATATGAATTTAGCAAACGTTTCTGCTGCGAATAGGTGCCCTCTTGAGCGCTAAATATATACTTAATAAATGAGAAAATGAAATTAAATCTTGGGTATACATTATTTGTTATACAACTTATAAAAATGAGAATGCATACATCGACTTATGTCTATTCCTTCGACGTGCGGTTTCCCTTTCTACACAACCCCCTCTATTTTTGTGTGTTTTTATTGTTCGGCTGTAGAAGGTCAAGCGAGTGCGAGGCTGTAAGTTAAGATTCAGTAAGACGAAAACCGCAAACGAGTGTAAAATTCAACAAGTAATTTATTTTTATCTCAAGAAGTTGATTCTCAACGTAGATATAGACATCCGCTCTGTTTCAGAATCAAAAATTGTATAATTGTATAATTGTATAATTGTATAAATTGTATATAATACGAATTCAGCAAACGTTTCGGCTGCGGATAGGTGCCCTCTTCAGTGCCAAATATATGCTCAATATATAGGGAAATGAAATTAATTCTTGGGTACACATTATTTGTTATTTAACTGATAAAATTAAGAATGCATACATCGACTTGTATATATTTCTCTGACGTGTGGTTTCCCCCTAACCACAACTCCCTCTCTCTTTGTGCGTTTTTATCTTTCTGCTTTAGAAGGTCAAGAGAGTGCGAGGCTGTAAGTCAATGACCATTTCCACAAGCACAATTTTCACTGACTGTTTGCACAACACCAATCACACAATTGTTTAATTTGAAAGAAAGTTAAGATTTAATGAGACAAAAACTACAAACGAGTGTAAAATCCGACAAGTAGTTTTTTTTTATTCTAGGAGGTTGATTTTCAACGTAAATATAGAGGCATCCGCCCTGTTTCAGAATCTGAAATTGTATAATTGTATAATTGTATAATTTGTATAAAATATGAATTTAGCAAAAATTTCTGCCGCGGATAGGGGCCCTCTTTAGTGCCAGATGTGTACCTAATAAATTGAGAAATAAAATTGAATCTTGGGTATACACTATTTGTTATACAACTTATGAAATTGAGAATGCATGCATAGACTTATGTATATTTCTCTGACGTGCGGTTTCCCTCTCTACACAACTTCCTCTCTCTTTGTGTGTTTTTATCTTTCTGATTTAGAAGGTCAAGCGAGTACGAGGCCGTAAGTCAGTGAGTAATCCCACAAGTACAATTTTCACTGACTCTTTGCACAACATCAATCATACAATTGTTCAGTTTGAAAGAAAGTTGAGATTTAATCAGAAAAAAACCGCAAACGAGTGTGAAATTCAACAAGTAATTTCTTTTTATTTTAGGAGGTGAATTTTCAACGTAAATATAGAAACATCCGCTCTGTTTCATTGTGTGATTGGTGCTGTGCAAAGTGTCAGTGAAGATTGTGATTGTGGGATTACTCACTGACTTACAGCCTCGTACTCGCTTGACCTTCTAAATCAGAAAGATAAAAACACACAAAGAGAGAGGGACTTCTGTAGAGAGGGAAATCGCACGTCAGAGAAATATACATAAGTCGATGCTTGCACTCTTAATTTTATGAGTTGTATAAAAATAGTGCATACTACAGGGTAAATTAAAAACATCTTTCAAAAAGCAAGTAAAAATATCACAGGACGATAAATGTAAGAGACAAAACAGTAAAAAGAGGGCCAATGGAATACCAACTAAAACTCAAAGAAGTTCCGTTGAAGTAATGGATATGAGACAACTCATTGTACTTAAGTAGGTACCTACCAACTGTTCTTAGAATTTTTTCAAAGTTCGAACACATTCAAAAGTCAAAAAGTTTTAGAGTATCACATATTTTGTTCAAAGTTTTCTACAAGTGCTGATATTCTTCATATTCCAAAAAGAACCTGCTGAAATCCTATTCCTATGTTATTTTGAAAAAAAAAAGGAAATAGAACTTTTCGAAATACTTTGGTTTCAACAATATTTTTCCACAGCAGAATTCTTTTCAAACTTTTTTGGTATTTCAGTACTACTTGAGAAGTATCTTAATCCTATGAGAACTTTTGAGAATCTTAAAACTCTTTGAACTTTTTTCGGACATGGATTCCGAATTGTACAAATTTCAACAAAAATAAAGTGGGACATTTCTATGTCTCAAAAAAATTATTTCGTGAGCAGGATGTATTTGGAATTTGATGGTACTTTAGTCAAATTCATATATAAGTATAGAACTTGACTGTATATACATATTTCAGGTGGAAAGAAAATTAGTTCCGATTGATATAAATACATGAAACTTCATTTTATAATCAAGAAAAATATTTCTTCAAACTAAACTGATAAAGTGAATCAGAAACAATGTATAATATATATGCATGTACATATATAAAAAATCTGAATGAAGAAAATTTTGATTTCATATGAATCACTTTATTTTATTTATCAACAGGAACATTTATTTCAACTACATAAATTAATCTTAAAGTGCAAAAATTACTTCGTTCAACTAAAAAAAAAATCTATTGGAATAATCGCACTAACATTTCATATGAAATAAATATCTCTTCAACTTAATTGAAATATCTTCTGGTCATCTACAGGATTTCGTGAATAATCTCTTGGATTCCCTTTTAAACGATTGAGCTCGCATAAAAATCCATCATAATTTTTTAAAATCCATGGAAATCTCTTAAAAGCTTTGAACTTCGGGTAGAATCCTTTAACTTCCGTGAAACATTTTGAAATGTTATGAGATCCCTAAAATATTTGAAATCCCCTTAAAATTCCTCGAAATCTTTCAGGGTCCTTTATAATACTCGAAAATCCTTTGAAATCTCGTAAAATCATCAAAAATGCTTTAAGTCTCTAAAAATCCATTAAAATCCATTAAAATCCCTCAAAATTCTTTGGAATCTTTGCAAATCTCCTGAAATCCCGTGAAATCTGTTAAAATCTTATAAAATTCCTAAAAAAGTCCCTTCAAATCTTCGAAATCCAATTAGAATCCCCTTACATCCTTCAAAATTCGTGAAAATACTTTGGTAAGATCTCCTGAAATCTGATTTAACTCCTTGAAGTCCCTTAAAAACCTGTAAGACCTTTTGAAAAAACTACGATTCTGCTCGAAATTGTACTAGGTGATTTCTTCAAATTCTTAAAATCTTTTGAAATCACTTAAAATTTGTGAAACCTCTCGTAAACGTTTGGAATCATTTGAAATACCCAAAAACTTTTGTAAGCCCTCAAAATCTTTTGAAATCCCTGAAAATCCAATGAAATCCCTAAAAAGCTTTAGAAATATCGTTAAATTCTATGAAAATTTTGTAACTCTTTGACTATTCTTTCATTTTTAGTACAAGTTATCACCCAGATTTTCAAAAGAATTGAAACAAAATATTTAGGTTCTCTCAAACACATTTTTGCAAGAAGCAGCGGCACATTACCAAAAACAATGGCAATTTTTTGCAGAAATGGGCTTGAGAGACCCTAAATATTTTGTTCAGATTATTTCAAAAAATCTGGGTGATGTATTTTACTAAAAATAAAACAATAAATCTAGTTCAAAGTGAAACAACCCATTAAAAACAACATTAACAGCAAAATAATCGATTGAAATAAATAAGCAATTTTCACCAAAATGGGCTAAAGAGATCCCTTTGATATATTTTCTAATTCTGTAAAAATTCGGGGGGCATTTTGACAGTACACTGTAATACTAAATTTCACGGTAAAAAATTCAAAATCCTAATTTTTTCACTGAAATAGGTGTAAAAGGAGCAATAAAGCATGATTTTTGAAGAAAACTCAGTTTCTTCAAAAAGGGGACTTAGCATCGTTTAGCTTTCCTTGCTTCCATCTTGAAAAAAAAGTTAAGAATATGGAATTTTTTAGAGCACTATGGTCTCAACAACATTCTTTACAGCAGGCCTGTTTTTAATTTTCTCTTGTTAAAAGATACCTTTAGACTCATAAACCTTTTTTAAGAGATGCAGTGGGTCTTTTCTATTGCTTTTTTCCCAAAAAGAAATTTGTCATCATGGCATATTTTGAATGTTTTTGGTATTTTAGTCCTATTTCAGGAATACACTTTTGGATCATACCTCCAGCCTATGAGACATTGCAAGAATTTTGAAAAAAATTAAATGAAATTAAAATTTTTCAGAGCCTTTGTTCCAACATTTTTCCATAGTAGGACTGTTTCTGAACTTTTTTCGGTCATGAATTTGGAATTGTACAAAATTCAAGAAAAATGAAGTGCGACATTTCTATATCTCAATAAAGTTCTTCCTTGGCAGGACCTATTTTGATCTCTTGTAATACTTTTTTTTTCTATTTGGACTTGTAAATAATCTAAAGTTGGTTCTTTAGTACTTATTTGTCTCATAGCAGGTACTCTAGTAGGACTGTATTCGGAATGCTAATGGAATCTCAATGCGACATTTTTTTTACTTGGTTTGCCACTCTTAAGCTCAACTCAAATCTCATTCTAACAAATTATAAAATCTAATTTGAGATAAAGAAAAATATATTAAGAGTGTCTTCCTGAAAATTTTAAAGTAAAACAGACTTTTTTTCTGCTTTCAGATACTCCATCCTTTGCCATTACGAGATTACCTGGATTCGGGATACCAATCGTGGAGCGAATGTCTGTCAGTCTAAAATGCGAAGTAGACAGTAATCCAGCAAGTGGTCCAATTTGGCAACGCGGTAAGGGAAATTATTTCACTTATTAATAATTTCCAGTAAAATAAGAAATACGGAAAGTAAGTTAATGCATCTCTTCATTTTTTACAAAATAAATGAAGTTTCTATAAACATACTTTCATCCAAACAACTTTATGTAATTAATGGAAGGCACTGTCTGATTATCGCTTCTCAGCAAATACGAAGAAAGTGCTCAGATTATCGGGTCTGAAAGTATGAAAGAAATATGATAGACGTAGCACTATTGGTGCAAATTTATTGAGAAAAAATAAATGTTAAGAGTAAACGATCTAATGCTGATACCGTTGTTGCTGATAACAAGTTCCTCAATTTATGTATATATACCTGCGTTATTCGATACTCATTCTACCCTCATCGTAAAATCCATGGGTAAAACTATTGCGAAATGTTCGTCCTCACATTTTACAAGCCATTACTTTCTTTTGACCCATTTGATAGCGTTGGTCGATTTATTAATGTACGGATTTCTGCTTATCATTTTATGGGGTACGTGCTTAGCATAAAGATGGTCAAATGAATTGGAGTTGAAAGAATCACAGAAAGAGAGTTTCGTATCAATAGAAGTATTTCTTCCTTTTTTTAATTCATCATAAAATACCAATTATAGAGAATTCATCGCAAGAGTTCAACCTGAATTAGTTATGAATCATAAACCATTTTGATTAAATAACCCTGTACGTGAATATCTCTCACAATATTGTGGTTGGTCGAGCTAACAGTCCATTTTAGCTATTAATTATTAAATATAATCCTACAATAATGAACAATTTAATAGAGTTATATGCAGAAATTGGTTTATTGAGTTTGTGGCCCATGAAACATCATTACGGGTCCTCTCATATGATGCATTTTTGTTATATTATCGAGTTTGGAAGAACTAATAATTAACTTAAATCAAGATCTACCATGAACTGGGATCCACTCGGATTTTATGTTTCATTCAAAAGCTATAAAAACGAGCTTGCACTGGTAATAGAATGAATAATTTATTCTTCTATTTCGTGATTCATAATCTTCTTTACCTCTACATATTCGACTTCTTCTCAATGACGATTGAAATACGACAAATTGATGAAATACTAATGAAATACTGGAATTATAATAAAAAGATCACAATCCCTGCCGTTTAATTAAAAAATACTGGGGATAGGATTTTGTCGCCCGAGAGTCGATGCAGACACGTTTTATCCTATTAAATATTCAATTATTTCCACCCTCCTCCCTTGACATCTGGACTCCCCCGATGCAATCGACAAAGATGCTCTTGGCAATCAGCTTAATCCCTATTCATAGACTCAGTCGAATAATTTCGAGTAAATCCTCCGATCAATTCCGTTCCATAATATTGGTCACGATTAAAATACTTTAATATACCTCGAAGCACGTACTTTCTATGCAACGTCTCGACTCTGGAAATAAACTACTTGTTATGCAATTGTAAGAATTTTTAATTTCATTTCGCGATATCAAAGTTCGAATCAAATTTTTTTCCTGGTTGGGAATTTTATTCCTGTAAGACACACTATTATTAATATTATTATTATTACTATTATTATTAATATTATTATTAAACGGCTTTTTGAGCTGCTGCTAGTAACTTACTGACTCCTAGATGTTCAAGATGTTCAGTACATTCTGCGTGCACATTGCCTGTCGCCGATATCACAATTGGATGAATAGATGCATGTTCCACATTCCTCCATATTTTCTTTACTTCATGCCTTAGCTCTCTGTACATATGGTTGTATAGGTTGCCTGCAGGTTCCGGTTAAGTGGACAAGCAATGTGGATGATATAGACTTTCCCACCTTTTTTCTCATTCATGACAATGTCGGGTCGATTGGCTCGGATATAATGATCCGTCTGGATAGTAACATCCCAGTACAAGATATAGTCTTCATTTCCTAAAACGGGTACTAGATCGTATCTATAGAATGACATTCATTCTGTTCAGAGTCCTAGATTTAGGGCAAGTTGTTGATGTATAATGCCCGCTACATCATTATGTCTGTACGTGTACTCTCTCTGATGTTTGCGATAGTTTCTAGTGCTGACAACCCTGTCCTGAATCGGTATCAGGAATCCCTCCGTTTCCGGAAACAGGACGCCCTTTTTCAGCCAAATATTGGATACCTCTTTTTCCACTTCATGTTAATCTAACATTTTGGGGTGCTCACCGTGGAAAGCTTTTTGTCTCCATTGCGTTTCTAATTCCTCTATGGTTTCTGCCCTGATATCTTAAGCTTCCTCTGAGGACAAGTTCAAGGGCATGTAATTGAGATCTGCTTCACAGATGTGTTCTAAAGCGCAACATCTCGCTTGCTGTTAAAATACTCTCGCAAGTGTATAACTTGTGATGTACACAGTTTCTTGACATCTACAACGCCTCGATTCCCTTTATGTCGTAGAAGATCTACCCTTTCAATTGCCGAATTACTGTGGTGCATTCGGTGCTTAGTCATTTCAACGCAGATGGTTCTGTTTATCCTTCCAAGGTCAGTGTTCGACCATTTGATAAGGCCAAAAGAGTACATCAGGATGGGGATGGTATAGGTGTTCATAGCCCTGATTTTGTTGGCCGAATTGAGAGAACTTTTCTGAATCAATCTGAGTCTTGTAGCAAAGGCAGTCATTAGGCTTTTCTTAACTATCGTATGTTGAATACCCTTAGACTCAAGAATACCCAGATATTTATATAACTCGCCCTTAACCATTGCCTCGATGTGATCCTTCTTCCCGTCCTCTAATTCTGCGGTCCCTATTTCTCCCCTGATCACATGCACTATCCTGCATTTATCTAGTCCAAACTCCATGTGGATGTCATTGGAAAACTGTTTTGTGATATGGATCACTTGTTGTAGTTTCTTGTTTGAACTAACGTACAGTTTATGTCATCCAAGTATAGAAGATGGGTCAGTTGATGGTCATCGTCGTTAATAAGTACTCTGAATCCATGAGACCATACTATTTAGTGTTTTGCTCAATGGATTTATCGCTAAACAGAACCATAATGCACCAAAGGAGTCTCCCTGAAAGATACCTGTCGTAATGTGAATAAATCTAGTTACCCTTGGTTGCCCACGATCGAAATACTTGATTCTTGTTCCCCAAAGCATCATCGCGCGACGTAAGAAGTCGATGATATGTGGGCAGATCTTGTAAACTTTTGACAATTCAAGCAAATAGTCGTGTGGTACCGAAGGAAACGCTTGTTTGTAGTCAATATAAGCCATGTGCAAGTTTCTTTGATGGTTTCTAGCTTGTGCCATGGCCACAACCTCTATGGTGACCAGATCATTACTGTCTCGCGAGTTTTTGCAACAGTTTTTTTGTTCTTCTGTTAGGATGTTATTTTCGTCGCAATAAGAGTAAACCTTATCTGCAATTACAGCTGTAAGGCACTTATTAATCGTTGGGAGACAGGCTTTCGGTCAAAATTCAGATGGACTTTGAGCGTCCGATTTTTTAGGTAACATATGCGCGATACCTTTGAGCATAAAGCCAGGTATCAGATCTGGTTGTTAGATGATCGTTTGAAAGCACCTTGCCAACGCAGGATAGACACTTCTTCGCTCATGGCTCATAGCCAATATAAAATAAAGTAAACTTTACTTTTTGTCAAACATGGGACGCCTGTGTATAAGAGATACCTTCTGGGACTCGTTAAATGATATTATAGGTACTTGCGATCCTGTTGAAAGAATCATTTTACTCGAATTCTCGACTCGCGTGCGCACTTGCCACGCAATACGCTATTTTGTGTGAAATAGAGATTCAATATATATATATATATATTTGTTTTTGATACGGCTCGGACTATTCATGGCGATTATATAAGCATAATTTTTATTCAAATTGAATAATGTTTTAGGAGTGTATAAACCGTAGTTTGAAAACAGTTGGCAATTCATTTGTTTGAAAAAAATAATAATTTCAATCAAATTTCACCATGAATAGCCGAAGTTGGAATCTTTGTATATTCCACAGAAAAATATTAATTTACCATTCTTAAAATTATCCCAAAAAGAAGTTTTACTGGTAATTAGTAAAATTTCAACTATACAAAATTGGATATTTTACATTCATTGCCGTTAGGAGCAATCCTTAACCGAATAATATAGTTCAAAATTTAGAAGGTTTAATTGTAAAAACGAACGATTTAAAATGAAACGGACAATTTCAAAAAATGTTAAACTGAATCCTTTTGAAGTTCAACAGTTTTGAGTTTCAAGTATCAAAATTGAATATTTATGAAATCAATTTTTCAATTAGCACGGATAAAGATTCAACCATCCAAACTGAAATAATTGACTTGCAAGCGTTCTAAAAATGTAACACGTGAGAATAAATATCAACTTTGCTAGCCAGCGGAAAAACCTAGTAAGTGACATTTGCCATAGAGGTTACTTTCCCATATAAGACTGTCTGAAAATAGTCACTATAGCAAATGTCACTTACTAGGTTTTTCCGTTGGACAGCAGAACTTTAAAGGGTCTACAATTATGCAATTTTTTGAATTGCAATCTTTTTTAATTTTGACTATTTGCAAAAGGGAATATTGAAAATTTGGATAATTTAAAACTGAAAATGCGTCAGAAATTATACATTTTTCAATCTAAAGTAATAAAAATTAACAAATCTAACATTTTTATCTTTAATAATTTCAAGTATAATCTTTTCAAAGTTGAAAAGTTTTTAATATATGCGGATGTTTGTTAATTAAAATGCCCAAAATGACTTCATTTCAAACTGTAAATCTTAAAAACTGTAACACATGTTTGCATTATACAGAATTTAAAAATATAATAAACTGAAAATTGAGAATCCAGAACTGAAAAAATTTCTAAAAAGTTTCAATAAGTTGAAGCATTTAAAATTGTGAAAATTTGAAACTTTTAAAATTAAAACCTTTGAATACTGCAAAGCAATAATTAAAAAATGCAAGCGCTGGAAAATTAGATAATTCAAATTTTCAACATTTCGAAGTATAAATATGTTTTATTTATAAACTGAAATGCTCTGACTGTACATGAATTTCGCCGCAAAAAATTTGAGAATCCTAACCATTTTTGAAAAAGAAAATTCTCAATAAATACAAATTAAAAAAAAGTCACAATTAGAAAATTTCATAATTTTGAAACACCATGAGACGTGTGCTGTGTTTTGTTTTTTTGAGTATCCGACTCAGGAAAAACACTGTTGGTTTTTTAAAGTTGAGAAATTGTGGTTTTCTTAGAGTTCGGTTTTTGGGTTTTATTCTGCGTTTTTTTTGTTTATATCGAAAAGAGTTCGTGTAATAAATCTTTAATAGAGAAAAGGTGTTTATTTGCTGTTCTTCAAAATTATGGAATCACTTAATTGTTGGTTTTTTCAGTTTTTTTTAAAGGGTTTTTCTGATGAATTTTTAGAGGAGGGATGAAGTATTTTTTCGTTGAGCACAAGACTAAGCGAAACTCTTGATTTTACAAAGCTATGAAATTTCGTAATAGTGGGTTTCGAGGTGGATTTTTTAGTTTTGTTTTTAGAGTTTTTTTGGAACAGGGTTGCCTGATGAAATTTCACAAGAGGAAAACAGTGTTGGTTTCGCTAAGCAGGACCCAAAAAAAAAACATCCCTTGTTCTGTCGAAAGTGACAAAATTTATGATTTTCTTTTAGTTTTGATTTTAGAGCTCTTCTTCAAAAATCGTTACGACTTTCAATTTGATTTTGGGGCACCAATTCATGTACACTTAGCACAATCTTCTGATTTGACATAAGAAAAAGTTGCAGTTCTTGTAAGAAAAAAACTCTTGAAATTTTTGAAAAGCCTTTTGCACCTCACAAATCAGCATAACTTTTGGTTTCAGTCTTAGACGATTTTATTAATTATAATTTCAAAGTCTACGGACTTTACAGAGAGACCATACAGAGTCTGGTTGCCTGGAAGTCTCTTCCATCCATGAATTCTTCTTTTACTTGTTTCATGTATCCTGTTTTTGCAGATGCAAGGAAAACCAGTACGAGGTGAATACCAGTACGAACTAAATAATGGGAAAAAGTGACTGGTTTTTACAGAAAAATTTCTGTAGTATTTTTTTATAAGTATCAATATTAAAAAAGAGTTTTATAATCAGCCTTTTTACCACTTACTTGGTTCTTGCATTGAAACATGTATTTTTGACATGGCGATGAAAATTTTGTCTGCTGACATATGTGAAACTAAGTTATTTTTTTCGCATCGAGTTTATATCTTCGCTATCAGTAGGGTCATGGCCATCTAAAACTTAG
>JAUMHM010000031.1:40990691-41002187 GCA_032362435.1 Melikaiella ostensackeni | reverse complement strand
GGCCCCTGAGGTTAAAATGTAGCATCACTTAATCGCTTCATCGAAACGTTATCCAGGGATAAGTTGTCCACCACAAGGAGATACATATACAGGAGAGAAACCATGTAATCGATAATTCCCATGGAGAACCCATGGTTAATAGGTGCTCTCGTACCATCTAAATTGCGTAGAGATTAGTTGCTCGGAAACCCGTATCTGGAAGCTCCGGATAAGAGGAGGAACTCAGAGGTTACAGTGTGAGTGTCTACATACAGATTTCACAATTGGGAGGCGGAGGCGTCATTTGCCGAACGGGCGGCTTCCACCCCCTGAGACGTACAAGGGTTGGTAGGAAATTTGCAAATTTTCGCGTCGAGGTGCCAGTAATTTCCGGGCGGCGAAGGCGGTTTCCGCCCCTGACAAATGACTATGGTTTCCGCTTAGTATTGGCGATGCCTCTGCATTCCGAAATTGAGGAGCAGGTGCTAATATCTTTTAATGAGTGCATAAAGATCAACTCTGCTTAACCGGAGATTTACCTTAATCTCCTTGTTAACGGATTTTACAAGCTGAATAATGTTTGTACCAATTGCGGTCATATGTAGAATAATTTCTTTTTTTTTGCGCATGCACGGAATCTTCAATTTTCGAAGCATTTATAGCGTGCGGGAAGTGGCCACTTCCGAAACTGTGATAAGAAGCAGTTATAATTGTATATTGTGCAACATGTGGGACACGATATTTTTTCTGTAATTTGTTTAAAAAGTGCTCTTTTTCACCTGTTTTTTCGTTCAAAAAGAAGGCGATTTGTTGTCGATCGACACAACAATATCAATGACAATTTTCAAAACCATGGCAATAATATGGCTGTAACAGTAAGTTGGTAGCAATGTTTAGTCAGGAAGGTTAGGAGTGGTGGAATTAGATATAACGCAATAGTTGTGAGTTCACCTTCACTTACTGAAGCAGGCCACACGGTTCGTTCAGTAGTTTGCACGTCATTTACTTTTTTCACTGTGCGTCACTTTTTTCGCTGCGTCCGTCTACTTTTTTCACTGCTTCCGTCTACTTTTTTCACCGGTGCCCGAAAAAGTCGACACTGCGCATGCGCCACGTCATCGACAACAAAATCGGCTGTATTTTCAACCCAAAAATACAAATATTCAACCAAGAAAATTGATTTTCTCCCGAAAGATACGAGTGTACAACAAATTACATGAATTTTTTACCAGGAAAGATTTCTTAGTCAATGAGCAAAAAAATGTATCATCCAAAATCTTGAATTTTCGACCCAAAAAGGCAAATTTTTCACAAAAAGTTGTACTTTTAATGCAAAAATATGAATTCTCATCCAAGAAGATTGATTTTCTGCCAAAAAAGACAAATTATGAACAAAATACATCATTTTTTAAACATATAGTTCAATTTTCAACTTGTGAAGAGCTCAAAAAAATGGAACAGTTAAGTTTTCAGATAAAAAGAATTATTTCCAACCAAAAAAAAACGAATTTTCTATAAAGTCATCAAATTTTCAACGAAAAAGATAAATTTTCCAACTAAATGATGAGTCTTCAACTGAAAAAAATTATTCTTTAGCGAAGTAGTTCCACTTTCAACCAAGTACTTAAGCTTTTAACCGAATAATATGTTTACTTCATACCTAAAATAATTGAGTTCAACCAAGAAAGATGAATTTTCAACCAAAAACATCAATTTTCTTCCAAAAATTCAAAGTCTCAACAAAATGCATGAATTTTAAACCAAATAGATGAATTTTTTATTGAAAAATGTACATTTTCAACAAAAAACGAATTTCCAAATGAAATGATGAGTCTTCAAGAAAAAAAAAAATTTCTAAAAAAGTAGTTCCACTTATTGCCAAGTAATCATAAGAAGTTGAATTCAACCAATAGAGACGACTTTTCAACAAAATATAAGCATTTTCAACCGAATAGTTGAATTCGATAAAAAACGCGAATTGTCGACAAAACAATTGTATTTTCAACCCAAAAATTTGAATGTTCAACCAAGGAGATCAATTTTTTACCAAAAACGACAAGTGTACAACAAAATACATAAATTTTCAACCAGGAAAGATTTCTTAGTTAATAAAGAAAAATATATATCATCCAAAATCTTGAATTTTCGACACAAAAAGACAAATCTTTCAAAATAGTTGTACTTTTAACGCAAAAATATGAATTTTCATCCAAGAAGATTAATTTGTTGCAAAATAAGATGAATTATTAACAAAATACATAATTTTTTAACTGTATAGTTGAATTTTCAACTTATAAGGAGCTAAAAAAATTGAAAACTAGAAACAGAACAGTTAAATTTTCAGATAAAAAAATTATTTTCAAGCAAAAAAAAAGAATTTTCTATAAAATCGTTAAATTTTCAACCAAAAAGATAAATTTTCAAACTAAATGATGGATCTTCAATAAAAAACATGAATTTTTCACTGAGAAATATAAGTTTTTGGGTAAGAATTTAATTTTCAACCTAAAAGATAATTCTTCAACTATAAAAAAAATAATTTTCAACAAAATAGTTCCACTTTCAACCAAATACTTGAATTTTCAACCAAAAAATATCTTAACTTAGTATCTAAAATGATTAAGTTCAACAAAGAAAGACGAATTTTCAACAAAGTGATTAAATTTCCAATCGCTAAAGGTGAATTTTCAGCCAAAACATTAATTTTCTTCTTAAAATTCAAATTCTCAACAAAATACACGAGCTTTAAAACAAATAGTTGAATGTTTTATTGAGAAAGATGCATTTGTAACTTTAAAAATGAATTTTTAACTGAAATGATGAGTCTTCAACAAAAAAAAAATGAATTTCTAACAAAGTAGTTCTACTTACTGTCAAGTAATCATAAAAAGTTAAATTCAACCAACAGAGACGAATTTTCAACGGAATATTCGAATCCTCAAATAAAACAAAATAATTTTCAACCAAATTGTTGCATTTTCAACCAAAAAATTTCATTTACAACCAAAAAGAAGAGTTTTTAACAAAGCATATAAATTTTCAACCAAATAGTTGAATTTCTAACTAAACAAGATTAATTTTCAACCAAAAATGGAATTGGTAAATATTCAGTTGAAAAAATCAATTTTTAACCAAAAACGTGAATTTTCAGCCAAGTAGTTCAATTTCCAATCAAGCAGTTTAATTTTATAGAAAAAAAAATTCTCAACGAAATATGTAATAGTCTATATTTCAACCAAAAAAGACGAACTTTGAACAATATAATCGAATCTTCAACAGAAACAGATTAATTTTCTACCCAACAGTTGCACTTCCAACCAAAAAGGATGAATTTTGTACCAAAAGAGATATTTTTTCAAACTAAAAAGAAGAATTTTCATCAAAATAGTTGAAGTTTACACTAAAAAAATTTTTCAGTTAGGAAAGAAAACAATTTTCAATCAATTTATATAATTTTTGAGCCAAAAAGACAAATTTTGAACCAAAACAGTTGAATTTTCAACCAAAAAGGATTAGTTTTTACGAAATTGTTCAAGTTTCAAGAAAATAATCAAATTTTGAGGCGAAGAAGATGAATTCTCATTCAAAAATTTGAAAGAAGACTTTTCAATCAGAAAAAATGAACTTTGAAAGAGAAGGGGAAGATTCTTGAAAGCAGAGAAGAAAAGAAGAATTCTTTGAAAAAGGCTCAGGTTGTGAATGAGGGAAAGACTGTGAAGTCTGCGATGAATAAATAGGAATTTTTATAATTCATAGACTAAAGAATAATAGTTCAAGTAAACATTAAAGTTCATTTTTAATACTTTTTAAATATTATGTTAGGTATCTTGTATTGGGGGTGGGGGTTGAGAACTTTGGAAAAAAACCCTCTGTAATTTGTGGATGACGACTTTGGTGCTATAAGGTGAACACTGATTTTCGAGAAATCCATCAAATGTCAATGTTCACTTGTTAATTATAATTTTCATACCAAATCTAGATTATTTCAATCATCTGTGTATCAGTCTGCTGCAAATCACTTTGATCAAACCTCAATATGGAAGCAAAACTCCAGGATTTTCTGTGAAATGAACATTTTTGATCCTTACAAATTTCAATAAATCGAAATTTCACGAATGATTCGGACAAATGATTTTTTGAAGGAATAGAAAAAATCTACCTCAGCCCGGATTTGAACCCAGAACGCCACTATACATGAGTGGAGCATCAACCAATCGCGCCATCGAGGCTTTTCATTTCATCCTTTCTGATTAAGAAATAATAAAAATTTGTATTTTGAAAGGTTTGCGACTTTTATGAATTGAAAATTTGCTCTAGAAATAGAAGAGCGACCTTCGTGAACTGAGAAAACCTGAAAACCGCCCTGAGAAATAATAAAAAACGTGTTCATATTCAAGATTTGACTCTTCAGAAGTATATCAAAGAACGAGAGGAGGAATAAAAGAAGTTTGTCAAGACTTCCTACGACGGAACTTGGACTTTGATCCTTTTGTTTTGTGACGGGATGAGCCAAAGGATCAATTCAGCATCTCAAAGGACCGGACTTTCTTTGTTTTCTTGTCTCGACTCTCTTCTTGTTTCCTTTCACTCCTCTTACTCCTTTACACCACACTCATGTTCTGACCGTAATTCTCAACGAACCACTTACATTCACATCTCCATTCTTTTATTACCAATGTTTCCATTTTTTGTAAAAAAGATGTTTTTTGAATCGGCATTAGGGTCTAGAATTTTTCACATATTTTATTATATATATATATATATATGCGCATTCTATAAATCTTTTTAATTATTATAAGTATCAAGCTTTTTAAATAGTAAGCGTTTCGTACTAGGCTGACTGACCGGACTCATCAGTAAGGCAATGTGAATCAGCCCTTGCCCTAGACACCAGAATTAATTTTTAATCAATTTATAATTTTTGTAATTTTTTTAAATAAAAATGTTTATATAATATAATCCATTTCGTTCACGGCTAAGAACCGAATTTCAACTTGAATGACGAACATTACATGCTCTGATTGCGAGTAGGAATCGGAACTTATGGAAACATTATGTGACTCATCTTATCCTCCTACAACTCAATCAATTTGCAATCAATTATCAATTTCTGTGAACTGTTCTCCGTTGAATTTTTTCTCATGTATCAAAAAATATAATATAAGACGTTTCGGTCACGGATAGGTACCTAAATTCAACTTGGAAGACCTATAGGAACTTATGGAAACATTGTAAGACTTATCTTCCTACAACTCAATCAATTTTCAATTTTTGTGAACATCCCTGTGTTTATTTTTTCTAATATATTAAAAAATATAATATAAGACATTTCGGTCATGGATAGGGATCGCAATTCAAATTAAAAGACCTATCGGAACTTGTGTAAACGTGAAAATATTGTCAGACTTATCTTACCTTCCTACAACCCAATCAATATTTGTGAACTTCTCTTTGTTAAATTTTTATTTGTATATATTAAAAAATATAATATACGATATTTTGGTCACGGATAGGTACCGAAATTCAACTTGGAAGACGTAAAGGAACTTATGGAAACATTGTAAGACTTATTTTCGTGCAACTCAATCAATTTTCAATCAATTTTCCATTTTTGTGAACTTCTCTTTGTTTAATTTTCTCAAAAATATATTTAAATATATAATATAAGACATTTTGGTCACGGATAGGGACCGAAATTAAACTTAAAAGACCTATCGGAACCCATGAAAACATTGGAAGACTTATCTTATCTTTCTACAACTCAATCAAAATCAACTTTTGTGAACTTTTCTTTATTCAAATTTTTTTTTAATATATTAAAGAATATAATATAAGACATGACGGTCACGGATTATGACCGAAAACAAACTTGAAGAACCTATCGGAACTCATGAGAACATTGTAAGACTTATCTTATCTTCCTCCAACCCAATCAATTTTCAATCAGTTCTCAATTTTGTGAACTTCTCTTTGCTTAATTTTGAAAAAAAATTCATTAAAAATATAATATAAGACATTTCGGTCACGGATAGGGACCAAAATTCAACTCAAAGGATGTATCGGAACTTATGAATACATTGTCAGACTTATCTTATCTTCCCACAACTCAATCAAGTTTTAATCAATTTTCAATTTTTGTGAACTTCTCTTTGCTCAATTTAAAAAATATATATATTAAAAAATATAATATAAGACATTTCAGTCACAGATAGGGACCGAAATTCAATTTGAAAGACCTATCGGAACTTATGTAAACATGGAAATATTGTCAGACTTATCTTACCTTCCTACAACTCAATCAATTTTCAATCAATTTTCAATTTTTGTGAACTTCTCTTTGTTAAATTTTTTAAAAATATATACAAAGATATGATATGAGACATTTCGGTCACGAATAGGGACTGAAATTTAACTTAAAAGACCTATCCGAACATATAGAAACATTGTAAGACTTATCTCCTTACAACTCAATCAATTTTCAATCAATTTTCAATTTTTGTGAACTTTTCTTGGTTGAATTTTTTTTTATATATTATAAAATAGAATATAAGACATTTGAGAAATTCAACTCAAAAAGACCTGAATATTTCACGTTCAGATTGCGGATAGGAATCGGAACTTATCTTTCTCCTTCACCTTCTTTCATCTACCACGCTCTGCCACTACAGGAGGACCATAAATGTAATGGAACACAACGTCACTGCACAATCGTACTAATCATTATAACACTTGAATAAAACATATAACCGCACCCACACAATTTTAAACCATTTTTTATCTTTATAGCCTTTTTAAAAAATTCCCCCATACTATCTCTATTTCATCTATTTTATCTTGTGACAAAGTGCTGAAAAAACGTTTCGAGTATAGGTGGATTCCACGCCGGACTCACACAAATCAGACCTTTATATCCTCGATTTTTTTTAAACTTTGGCTACTTATTTGTTTGATTGAAAAAATATAGATTGCCAAAAATTTCACTCAAAAAAAATTCTGTTTGGAAGCTATTGCACTGTTTTTCTATTTTGGACACTTTTTGAGTCTCTAAAACACAAAGTGCACCAGTTCTTCAGATGCTGTACCGCTTAGCTCGGCTTTAGTCAGACTAACTGACACTCTTTTTTTTGAGTGTGAAAAATCTCGGGAAATATAAATTTTGAGGTCTCAATTGATTACAAAAGCTCCTTTATGCTTATTTTTCATGTTTTTGAAAACTCGATTCGCAAAAATGCCTGCCCTGATTGTTTCATACATCTTTCTTTTATACTTCTAAAAATCCTTTCAGAGAAAAAATTAAGCAACCTTTGTGCTTTACATAAATTCTTTCAAAAAAAAAAATTTCTTGAAAAAAAATGAATTTAAAAAAAAAATGCCCTAAAATGTTAGTTTTTTACTATTCGAGTCCATTTTCCTCACACTAAGTATCAAAAATAATCTTTCGAAATCTTTCTGATACTAAAGAAATTTAATTGATCATATTGCTCTTACAATTGATTTTATAGATTTTCTATATTATCACTAATTAAGGAGCCCTTAAGTGAGTCTATGCTCTATTATTTTGATGAAAATTATTTTAGCTGTACCCTATCACGTTATTCAGTAAGCCTTTGAACAAAAATAATCAGAAATAATCATTTTATGATCCACTTCCAAGGGAAAAATAATTTCATAATATTTCCTCATTATTACAAATATAAGAGGAATATTTTTGAATTTTCGCGCCGAGAATATCCCCTGATTCGTGAAGCAGATTTTCCAAAGATAGCCTAAGCTGTACCTTTCTAGAAAACAAATTTTTCAAGGAAAAAAATTAATCGGACATGATTTAGAGGCACGTTCATTTAAGTTTTGTCTTTTCATTGATTTTTTGTTGTTTTCATTCCCTCAATGTCTTGAAAATGCATGTACTAACATTTTGAGCGAAAATTCAAAAGAAAAGAAAATTTGAGAAAATGTACGTGAAGCACGAAGGTTTTTGAATTTTTTCTCTAAAAATTTGTCATGAAGTAAAAAATAAAGAAGATCAGAGTAGGCCTTTTTTGGGAATCGAGTTTCGAAGAAAATCAATTTTTTTTTCTAAACATGAAAAATAAACATGAAGAAGATATCAGAATTAATTGGGACCTCAAAATTTGTATTCCCCGACGGTTTTTACACTAAATTAAAAAGTTTCAGTTACTTTGATTGAATCCGAGCTTAACGATTTAGCCTTTAATGAACGGGTGCAATTCGTCTTTTAGAGACTCAAAAAGTGTCTAAAATAGAAAAAGTTCAATAACTTCAAAAAAAAAAAAAAAAAATTGTACGCAATAAGTTTTTCAAAGGTTGAAAATGGTGACTCATATTTTGCGTGGAGTCTACTAGTGAGTAAATATAAAAATTTCCACTGATTAATTATAATTTTTTTATGAAAGAACATTTTTACTGCTTTTTCTTAATGAAAAACTCGCCTTTTCAGATGGTTGTCATTTTTTAAAAATCTTTTTCAATAATTAATTAACCGATGTATACTTAACTTTTGAGCATTTAAATTTATGAATAAAAGAATAAGAGTGACCATTTGAACAAAAAATTATATTTTAATTAGAAATATTAGAGCAGTGATTATTCCTTTTTCGAACTTTTTTCGCGAAAAAGTTTATTTTATGTGATTGTCATTAATTTTATGATTTTTTTAAAATTTTGTATATATATCTCTCAAAATCAGAATATCAACGAAAAATTGTATTTCAAATAGGACATGAAATTTGTTTAATAAAAATTACCAAGAAATGAAACACAATAAGTATATTTAACGATGTTAATTTCATTGTCACTTTACAATCGCAATCAGAATTGAATCGTTTTGTATATTATGGGATGAATCACTGCTCCCACTGATATTTCTGATTCAAAATATAATTTTTTGTACAGAAGTTCACTTTCATTCTTTTATTTAAAAAATAAAATGCTCATACATTAAACGTAGATAAATAAATTAATCAATAAAAAAGATTTTTTGAGATAAAAATGACAATCATGCGAATAACGAGTTTTTCATTGAAAAAAATTAATATCAAATGCTTATTTATGCATAGTTTTCATGAAATTCAGAAGAGAGCTGGATGTTTAAACTTTTCAAAGAATAAAATGCAACAAAAATTGGTAAAAAGTGTATAAAGTGGAGGTAGCGAGAATCGAGCCCGCGACCTTCTGGCTGCAAACCCGGCGCGCTACCACCTGAGCTACTCGGCCATTTGGGAGATGAATTTTTCCAGCCCATAAGACGGGTGATATATATGGATTCCCTCCGCCCTCGACGAAACATTGAAAAGGAGTAGCTCTGTGACTTAAACTATTTCTGTGACCAGTCACAGATGTGCCTTCCGACCCTCCGAGGAGACGTTGGAAAGGGGTAGGGGTGTGACCTAAAATATTTCTGTGACCAGTCACAGGGGCGCTTTTACTACGAGACATTTGAAAAGAGGTGTGTTGTGACTTAAACTTTTTCTGTAGCCAGTTACAGGACTGCCTTCCCCCTCCCACTAGACTTTGGAAAGGGGTAGCAGTCTGACTCAAACTATTTCTTTGACCAGTCACAGGGGTGCCCTTCCCCCTCGAGATCTTGGAAAGGGGCAGCGGTTTGGCCTAAACTATTTTTGTGAGCAGTCACAGGGGTGCCTTTTCGCCCTCCAAATGCTCAAAAATAATGAAGACGCACACGAATGCGCGAGCGCTAAAGAAAGACCCAACGCCTGTCGTACCCCACTTTGTTACAACTTCTAAACTTTGTCTATCTTTTTATCGAAAACTTTACAGTGAAATATAATGAAATATAAAATGTGCATTCCTAAAAGATCTAGAACTTTTGTCTTAAATATTTCTCGAAATTTCCATTATTTACGAAAATAAATTTCAAAAACCATGATTTTCTGATTTTTAAAAATGCATTTTGGCACGAAAATCAAATTTGTGCCAATTTCCTTTCTTATATTCGTAATCAGAGCGTGAAAATACGTAAATATACGCAGTTTCAAAAAAATCAAAGGTCCGACGTTTTCGAAACTACACCCGGAATCTTTGGCAATCTATATTTTTTCTATCAAAAAAAGAGGAGCCAAAGTAAAAAAAAATCGATGATGTGAAGGTCTGGTTTGTGTGAATCCGGCGTGGAATCCACCTATACTGAAAGCGATCACCACCAGGGAGCTTTTACTGTCTCTTCATGTTTGTGGACAGAGGCGTTAGGTCGGGAGCAAACATTGGGACACGTATAATTCTGAGGTAGGATTGTTGGGAGTTTGGATGATATTTTGATGAACAAACCCAGTATGAGGAAAAAGGGAGGCAAAGAGAAGAAGGACGGTCGAAAGTTTATCCGCAATACGTGCGGCTGATCCCGATGGAGCAGTTGTTATGTCGAATGGGTGTAGATGACGAAATGGCGAGAGCCACGTAACTGCACGCGTGTGTACATAAACCCTAGCTTCTCTATATTGCATGTACTCAATATACATATCACGTAGATAACGTATACTGTACACGATCTTCACGCTCATCTAAGGATTTGCCACGTTCGATGGACATGCGGTGTAAATCGTTTTGCTTTTCTCAACTCTATATATCAGTTTTATGACCTGTGAGCTCATTTATTTCCCAGATTATACGATTTAAAGATAAAAATATAAATCATTTTTTGAAAATATACTATTTAAATATGGAAGAGCTAGACTTCTGATGCAAAAAGGTGGAGTCGGAATCATGCCAACTCCCGGCAAGTCACATTGCGACAAGCTACGTTTGCGGCAAGTCACATTTGCAGCAAGTCACATTGCCGGCAACTAACATTTGCGGCACCTCATATCGGCGGCAATTCACATTGGCAGCAAGTCGCATTGGTGGCAACTCACATTCGCGGAAACTCACATTGGCGGAAATTCTCATTCGTAGCAAGTCACATTGGCGGCAACTTACATTTTCAGCAAGTCACATTTGCAGCAAGTCACATTTGCAGCAAGTCACATTGGCAGCAAGTCGCATTGGTGGCAACTCACATGGGCGGAAATTCTCATTTGTAGCAAGTCGCATTGGCGGCAACTCACATTTTCAGCAAGTCACATTTGCAGCATGTCACATTGGCGGCATCTCACATTTGCAGGAAGTCACATTTGCAGGAAATCACATTCGCGGCAAGTCACATTGGTGGTGATATACAGTTGGGAGCGTCCACATCTTCCGTGAGGCTATTTCCAGTGATTCTTTACCCGCCCCTCCCTCTTGTGACAATTTGTGACATTTCGGTTGAACCCACCCTCAAAATGTCATGTCACACTGATCTGACCCCCCTTTTTTGAAATACGAAATATAAATAATATAATTTTATATAATCGTCAACCGAACAATAATGTGACTGCCCGCTGATGATGTGACTTACCGCCAGTATGACTCGCCACCAATGTGACATGCCGCCAATGTAACTGGCCGCCAAAGTGACTCGTCACCAATATACCTCGCCGCCAATGTAACTTGGCGCCAATG
>JAUMHM010000031.1:40949765-40990591 GCA_032362435.1 Melikaiella ostensackeni | reverse complement strand
TCTGTAATGTGACTTTCCGCATTGTGACTTGCCGCCAATGTGCCTCGCGGCCAAAGTGACTCGTCACCAATATACCTCGCCGCCAATGTAACTTGGCGCCAATGTGTTTGTCGCCAGTATGACTCGCTGTCAATGTGACTCATCGTCAATGTGACATGCCGCAATGTGCCTTGCCGCCAATGTGACTTGCCGCAATATAACTTTTCGCCAATGTGACTCAGCGCCAATGTAATTTGCCGCCAATGTAACGTGCCGCCAACGTGACTTTCTGTAATGTGACTTTCCGCATTGTGACTTGCCGCCAATGTGCCTCGCGGCCAAAGTGACTCGTCACCAATATACCTTTCCGCCATTGTGACTTGGCGCTAATGTCATTTGTCGCTAGTATGACTCGACGCCAATGTGACTCGTCGCCAATGTGACATTCCGCAGTGTGCCTTGGCGCCAATTTTATTTTTCGCCAGTATGACTCGCCGCCAATGTGACTCACCGTCAATGTGATATGCCGCAACATGACTTGCCGCTAATAATGTGACTTTCCGCCAATGTGACTCACTGCAAATGTGACATGCCGCAATGTGCCTTGCCGCTAATGTAACTTGCCGCAATATGACTTGTCACCAATGTGACTTGCCGCCAATGTGACTTGCTGGGGATCGGCATGACCCAACCCCTACAGAAAACGTAAATTTTGATTTTTTTTTCTAATCAAGCCTACCTTAAAGCCTTTCAATTAAAATTAGAGTTCTGCACTAGGGCGTAGCGTGAAATACAAATTTCAGAAAATGAAAGACCCTGGCGTCTCATTCTTCTCCTTCTCACGTAAAAAGCAACTGTGTGAAATTTCGTTCTGATCGAAACAAATTTTTCGGATCAGTTTTGCCAAAATTGCCCTGAAAACACGGAAAACCATGTTTTTCTTGATTTACTTTAGAATTATTGGTTGTTTTGAAAAAGTGTTCAAGTCAAAGTTGTAGACGTCCACGAAATACATCTTTCTTGTTTTATAATTTTTTTTTTCCATTGAAAGAATCCTTTTCGAGAAAAATCGAAAAAACGTGTGAAAAAAGTAGAAAGAAAATTTTTGATATTCATCCCTTGTGGGAGAACGTTCACGAAAATGTTGAAAGAAACTGCAAAAATTTTTGCAGGAAACTAGAAATAAATACAATGAATAACAACAGAAATTACAGAAAAGTAGAACTTTTTATCAATTTCTCGATTTTACTTTATTGTATTATAGTTGCACGTAGTAGCATGAAAATAAATTGTCTAAAAAAAATTCGATAGAAATGAATTGAGTCACTCTTCTGTATTTTATAACATTTATAACTTATATAACTCTCATGTGACAATTATTATATTAACTCCATTTTTGCTCCTTCCTATTCCAAATTTCTGTCCGTTCCTATTTTATTGACCACCAAAATTCATTTCCCAAAACATTATTATTAGAGAAAAGTAGAAGAAATTTCAAAACTCGTTATTAAAGTATTATGGGCACGAAGAAACAGGTCTTAAGAAAAAATATTTAATCATACTTAAGAAAATTGCAATAATTATTTATTGTATCATTTGAAAGAGAAAATATTATTGCTCACGAAAAAATTTTAAACATAAAAAATCATTTATCTAACATATTTTATATTCAACCGAGCTTTTTTGCTCGTCGCTTTCAGTACATTTTGAAAAATAATACAATTTTAGTGATACTTCGCCTTCTGAAACGATCTAAATGCCCAATGCTAATCAGAACCGCATTATTTTTTCAAATTTGTTGAGAAGCAATAAGTATGTTCCAAACTTTTTCATGCAAAAAATTTTTTTTCTTTCAAACGATACCGAATCCATAATACTGGTCTTCGATTCGATGGACCCACCGATCGAATGTCGAAAAACCGACATTCGGTACGTCTTACCATCGAATCGGTTTTTCTTCGATTCGACTGCCCAGTGAATCAAATGTCCAAAATTCAATATTCGACGCGCGCTACGTCGGATCGGTTTTTCTTGATTCGATCGGCTGGCTCTCGATTGTCTGAAATCCAATATTCGACTGACAAAAGGCATTTCAAGCTTTCAATTTATAAATATAATTCTACAAATCTAAGTATAATTTATTATTAAAAACTGGAAAGTTCGAATCACTGACTAAAGTAAGTCAAAGTTCCTGCATAGTCACTTTCTTATATATGGGAGCATATGTTATATATGTAAAAAATTATAAATATTTCAAAAAATAAATCAACACTGTCATTTTTACTGTTCACAATGTTGAAGAATTGACAGCTGAAAATCTATAAAATGGGATGATTTTCAATTTTGAATCTTCTAAATTGAACTGTTGCAAAAAAAAATCACTCATAATTCTATTTTACACATTAAATATTGAAGAGACTTCGAATGAAAATATTTCAACATGAAGAGTTCTCCATTGTAAACTTTTAAAATTGTACCACATATTTCAAAAAAACGTTAAAAATTACATCATTTTAGAATATAAACATTCCACATGAATGAATTTTTAATTGTCGATCTCAAAAATTGTTAAAATTCAAGAATTTTCATTTGTAAATATTCAAAATTAAATTATTCAAAAAAAAACGTTCAAATTACATACCTTTAAAGTATACATATTGGAAATTTAGTAACTTGAAATTCTTCTTTTATCAAAATTCAAGAGTTTTCAATTGAAACTCTTCAAAATTGAAGAAATTTCAGTTCTAATTCTTCAAAGTTGACGAGTTTTCAATTTTGAGAATCTACAATTGAAAATTATGTAAGTTTCAAGTTTTAGAATTAAAAAATCTATAATTTTGATGATTTGCATGACTTGCAATTGAAGAGTTTTCAATTTTTTAAATCTACATATAAAAATTATGCAAGTTTCAAGTTTTGGAATTGAAAAATTTGTAATTTTTAAGACTTGCATTAAAGTTTTTCTTCAATTGGTAGATTTAGAATTGAAAACTCTTGACTTTTGATCTCCAAAATCAGCAAAATTTGAACATTTTTATTCACACGCCTTTAAAATATAAGAATTTCAAATTGTAAATATTCAAAATTAAATTATTAAAAAAAAACGTTTAAAATTACATACCTTTAAAATATACATATTGGAAATTTAGTAACTTGAAATTCTTTTTTTATCAAAATTCAAGAGTTTTCAATTGAAACTCTTCAAAATTGTAGAAATTTTAGTTCTAATCCTTCAATATTGACGAGTTTTCAATTTTGAGAATCTACAATTGAAAATTATGTAAGTTTTAAGTTTTAGAATTAAAAAATCTATAATTTTGATGATTTGCATGACTTGCAATTGGAGAGTTTTCAATTTTTTAAATCTACACTTAAAAATTATGCAAGTTTCAAGTTTTGGAATTGAAAAATTTGTAATTTTTAAGAATTGCATTAAAGTTTTTTTTCAATTGGTAGATTTAGAATTGAAAACTCTTGACTTTTGATCTTCAAAGTCAGTAAAATTTAAACATTTTCATTCACACGCCTTTAAAATATGAGAATTTCAAATTGTAAATATTCAAAATTAAATTATTTTAAAAAAAACTTTCAAAATTACATACCTTTAAAATATACATATTGGAAATTTAGTAACGTGAAATGCTTTTTTTATCAAAATTCAAGAGTTCTCAATTGAAACTCTACAAAATTGTAGGAATTTTAGTTCTAATTTTTAAAAATTGACGAGTTTTCAATTGTGAAAATCTACAATTAAAAATTATGCAAGTTTCAAGTTTTAGAATTAAAAAATCGGTAATTGTGATGATTTGCATGACTTGCAATTGAAGAGTTTTTAATTTTGAAAATCTACAATTTAAAATTGTGTATGTTTTAAGTTTTAGAATTGAAAATTCTGTAATCTTTATGACTTGCACTTAAAGTTTTTTCGATTTGTAGATTTGGAATTGAAAACTCTTGACTTTTGATCTTTAAAGTCTGCAAAATTTAAACATTTTCATTCACACGCCTTCATGATATAAGAGTTTTCAATTGTAAATCTACAAAATTGAACTATTAAGAACAAAATAAAAACACTCAAAAATGCAGTATTTTTAATTGTATAGTTATACACATTCAACATTGAAGAATTTTCAATCGCAAATCTTCAAGGTAGACCTATTTCAAAAAGATGTGCAAAATTTCATGATAATAAACTATCAACATTTTAAATTGAAAAAGTCGCCGATTAAAATCAAAATTGTATGGATGCCGATGTAGCTATTTTAATATTCATTTGAATTTATGATTATTATTCATTATATTTTATATTACTTCAAATTTGAGCATATATTTCAATTTGATAATTAGATAATTGGAATAAGAAACATGTTATAAGCGCGCTATTTTTGCTTGTGAAAAATAATGTTTTGTGAGTACTTCTACCAGTTATTAGTGAAAAAACTACTGGTTCTCAGTACCGTTCTTACTAAATTACTTTCGCAGAAAATTTCTTCAGAACAAGTAACAAGTTTACTATTACTTTTGATTTTACACTAATTTACGAATACGCACTTATTAATCCAGATGTATAGAGTATATGACCAAAATTTAGTTTTATTAAGTTTCAGTCACTTGTGAAAATAATATGTGGGAGAATTCGAAGTATATTCATTTGAGCTTCGAAAAAATGTTCATTTTGTAAGCATATATAATTTTTTTCGAATTGCAGAAGTTATTTAATTGAAGACACATTACGTTTCATGATCCTTCAATCAATTTTCACATTTTGATTTTTTATTTATTTATTTATAGAAAAACAACGACTTGCTTCGTTTTATTGATGAACTATGGTCACTTAATTAAAAGGAAATGAGAACTTAAAAAACCAATTCAATCTAAGGCACATCGAATATTGGACTTTCCGACGCACGGGCGGATCGAATAAAAAAAAACCGATCGGGCGGTAGAAAATCGTTTCGCAGAACTTGAATTCGGCAGATGAAAATTTTCTCATACGAACGATAGTTTCAGAGCGTACGAACTTGAATATGCAACTCAGACTAACAAGAGTGGCACACGGTTGTAAAATAGCGTTAAAGTCGGTAAAGAGAGGCAGGTTTTTTTATAATGATGAATAAATGGTGCAACGAATATATTGCTTGTGCGATGAGAAAATCAAACAGTCAAAAGAGAATATTATTCAAATTATTATTAAAATCTATCATTAAGAAAAAAAGAAGCATTTCTCAGCAGAAACAAATATTTTTGAATTAAAGGCATCAAGCTACTAGCTGGAGTTACCTGCGGCTACGTCTGTTTTTTCTAAACGAAAATGGATAATTTTATGTAAAAATCATCAAGTATTGATGAAGACTGAATAGTTAAGAGTATTTTGAGGTTAGGGTTGTTTTTTCAACGAAAGTAGGTATTTTTGAGTAAAAAGCATCAAGTATTGATCAATGCTAACTAGTTAGCCGCATTTAAGGTTATTTTTGGTTTTTCTCAACCGAAATGATTATTGAAAAGAGGAATGATCGAGTATTGATGCAGACTAACTATTTAACCGTATTTAAGGTTATGTTTGGTTTTTCTTAACGGAAATTGTTATTTCTAAACAAAAATCATTGAGTATTGATAGACTAACTAGTTTGCCGTACTTGACGGTGTGTTTCGATTTTGTCAACGGAAATGAACATTCCAAAATAAAAATGATCAAGTATTGATAAATGCTTGAGTGCTTGAAGTTTTTTGAACAGTGTTTGGGTTTTCCAAAAATAAAGTATTATTTTTGAAGAAAAATCAACTACTACCTTAAAAAAGGCTAACTATGTAGTGAGCATTTATCAATACTAGGTAATTTTTGTTTGAAAATATTCATTCTCGTTGAGAAACGCCAAATATAACGTCAAGTACGGCAAACTAGTAAGTCTACCGATACTTGATGACTTTTGTTTAGAAATATCTATTTTCGTTGAGAAATATTAAGCATAACCTAAAATACGGCTAACTAGTTAAAATTTATCAATGCTTGATCACTTTTGTTTAAGAATATCCATTTTCGTTGAGAAAACCTATCCATAACCATGAATATGACGATGTAGTTAGTCTTCATCAATACTTGATGATTTTTATTCAGAAATATCAATTTCCGTTGAGAAAAACCAAATATAACATTAGATATGGCAAACTAGTTACTTCATCAATACTTGACAATTTATGTACAAAAATATCCATTTCCGTTGAGATAACCTAAACATAACCTTGAATATGGCAAAATAGTTAGCCTTCACACCCAATTATTTTTGCTTGAAAATATCTATTTCCGTTGAAAAAAAAACAATTATAGCCTCAAAATACTCCAACTAGTTAGTCTTCATCAACATTTGATGATTTTTATTTTGAAATATCCGTTTCCGTTAAGAAAAATCAACCGTAACCTAAAATAACTCTAACTAGTTAGTCTCCATCAATAGTTGATGATTTTTACTTGAAAATATCCGTTCTCGTTAAGAAAAGTCAACCATGATCTCGAAGAACTCTGACTATCTAGTCCTCATCAACACTTGATAATTTTTACTTGAAAATATCCGTTTCTGTAGAGAAAAATCAACCATAATCTCAAAGAACTCTAACTATTGAGTCATCATCAACACTTGATAATTTTGACTTGAAAATATCCGTTTCTGTAGAGAAGAATCAACCATAACCTCAAATAACTGTCACTTGTTAGTCTGCATCAATACTTGACGAATCTCACTTAAAAATATCCGTTTCTGTTGAGAAAAATCAACCATAACCTCAAGTAGTTATAACTACTATAGTTAGACTTCATGAATACTTTATGATTCTTACCCTAAAATAGCCGTTTCCGTGAAGAAAAATCGAATATAACCTTAAATAACTGTAACTAGTTAGTCTTCAGTATAAGTTGATGATTTTTACTATAAAATATCGATTTGCTTTAAGAAAAATGAACCATAACCTCAAAAAAATCTAACTAGTTAGTCTTCATCAAGACTTGATGATTTTTACTTGAAAATATCCATTTCCGTTGAGAAAAATCAACCATAACCTCAGATAACACTAACTATTTACTCTTGATCAACACTTGATAATTTTTACTTGAAAATATCCGTTTCTGTAGAGAAAAATCAACCATAACCTCAAATAACTCTAACTCGTTAGTCTTCATCAATACTTGATGAATTTTGCTTGAGAATATCCGTTTCCATTGAGGAAAGTCAACCATAACCTCAAAATACTGCAACAAGTTACTCCTCATCAATACTTGGTGATGTTTACTTATAAATATCCGTTTATGTTCAGAAAAATCAATCATAACCTCAAATAACTGTAACTAGTCAGTCTGCATCAACACTTGATGATTTTTACGTCAAAATATCCGTTTCCGTTGAGAAAAATCAACCGTCACCTCAAAGAACTCTAACTATTCAGTCTTCATCAACACTTGATGATTTTTACTTGAAAATATCCGTTTCTGTTCAGAAAAATCAATCATAACCTCAGATAACTGTAACTAGTCAGTCTGCATCAGCACTTGTGGATTTTTACATCAAAATATCCGTTTCTGTTCAGAAAAATCAATCATAACCTCAAATAACTGTAAGTAGTCAGTCTGCATCAGTACTTGATGATTTTTACTTGAAAATATCCGTTTCCGTTGAGAAAAATCAACCATAACCTCAAATAACTCTAAGTAGTTACTCTCCATCGACACTTGATGATTTTTGCTAAAAAATATCCGTTTCCATGAAGAAAAATCAACCATAACCTCAAATAACTCTAACTATTTAGTCTTCACCAATACTTGATAATTTCGCTTGAGAATATCCGTTTCCATTGAGGAAAATCAACCATAATCTGAAAATACTCCAACAAGTTAGTCTTCATCAATATTTGGTGATTTTTACTTATAAATTTCCAATTCCGTTAAGAAAAATCAATCATAACCTCAAATAACTGTAACTAGTCAGTCTGCGTCAGTACTTGATGATTTTTGCGTCAAAATATCCGTTTCCGTTCAGAAGAATCAACCATAACCTAAAATAACTTTAACTGATTAGTCTGCATCAATACTTGATGATTCTTACCTTAAAATATCCGTTTCCGTTGATAAAAATCGAACATAACCTCAAATAACTGTAACTAGTTAGTCTTCATTGATAGTCGATGATTTTTACTCAAAAATGTGGATTTGCTTTGAGAAAAATGAAGCACAAACTCAAAATGCTCTAACTAGTTAGCCTGCATCAAACCTTAATGATTCTCACTTAAAAATATCCGTTTCTGTAGAGAAAAATCAACCAGAATCTCAAATAACTGTATCTAGCTAGTCTGCATCAATACTTGATGATTTTTACTCAAAAATATCCGTTTTCGTTGAGAGAAATGGGCCATAACCTCGAATAATTGTAACTGGTTAGACTTCATAAATATTTGATGATTCTTACCTTAAAATATCCGTTTTCTTTGAGGAAAATCGAACATAACCTTAAATAACTCTAACTAGTTACTCTTCATTAATACTTGATGATTCTTACCCTAAAATATCCGTATCCGTTGCGAAAAATGAAACAAAACTTTAAATAACCCTAACTAGTTAGTCTTCATCAATACTTGTTGATTTTTACTTAAAAGTATCCGTTTCCGTTGTAAAATCAACCATAACCTTAAATAACTCTAACTAGTTAGTTTTCATCAACACTTGATGAATTTTACTCAAAAATATCCGTTTCCACTCAGAAAAATGAATCATTATTCCAAATATGTCTATCTAGTTAGTCTCTGGCAACACTGGTGATTTTAACTAAAAAATATCCATGCCCATTGAGAAAAGTCAACCATTACCTCAAATAACTCTAACTGGTTGGTCGTCATCAATACTTGATGCTTTTTATTTAAAAATATCTATTTCTACTGAAAAACCTTTCTTTTTCCTTAATGATAAATTTTAATAATAGTTTAAAAAAATATTCTCTTTAGTCTGTTTACTTTTGCCATCGCAAAAGAAATATATTCGTTGCGCCATCCATTCATCATTATAAAAAAAACCTGCCTCCATTTACCGACTTTAACGCTATTTTACAACCGTGAGCCACTCTTGTTAGTCTGCATTGCATGTTCAAGTTCGCATGATCTGAAATTATCGTTCGCATGAGGAAATTTTCATCTGCCAAATTCGAGTTCTGCCAAACGATACCTTACCATAGGACGAGTTGAAGGTCGGTTTTCCGACATTCGATCGGTGGGTCGATCGAATCGAATAAACCGAGTCGAAAATGAACGCACGTCAAATCGAAAATGCCATATTCCATCCGACAAAATGCACACGTTTACATAATTCCTTAATGTATCTAATACTACATATAAATTGCTTATTATTGCAGATAATCCAGACGTGGATACTGAGACGAAATTAGTAAATGGCGAAGTATCCGGCTCGCGAAAAATGGAGGTGCAAATTGGAGGTGCCGTCACTTTAGAATGCGATGGAGGATGTTGGGGGCATGGTCCGGATATGGACCCTGTTGGGGGTCCAGGACCTCTCGCTCTCAACCGAGTTGTTTATCAAGAAGCAGGCGAATACAAATGTGTTGCACCTGATCCCAAAATGCAAAACACGTGGCGGGCTCAACTGCCTTATTACATTAAAGTCACAGGTGAGTATTTATTTCATTTTCTTAAATTATTAAAACTAGCTGTGAATTCGATCTCGAGTGTATCCACTTTGTTTCGATTTATACTATAGCTAGAAACATTTCGAAATGAATTTTATTTACAAATAGTCCCTTTGAAGTGCCGAATAAAATAAAACAAAAAAGAAACTCCTGTACATTCTTACTATACTCTTATAATATTTTCGGTGTACCTAGACATTTCATTTATAGAATGCTTCCTTTGGAGGAATTGGTTACATCCTCGTGGTGCATCTTGGAAAGAATTTCATTGAAATAAATATTTAATTTTATTCCAAAAATATTATAAAAGTGCAGTAAGAATGTACAAGGGTTTTTTTACCGAAAGGCTGTAGCTGTAGCGAGCAATCGATTGGGGTAGAAATCAAGGATTCGTTTTTATTCTTACATCAACTTTGAATTATATTAACAAAAAAAGTTTTACTGTAAACGAAATGTTTTTACATATTATAAATGACCATGGGTTCTTTATTCTTCAATAAAATTTGATAGTGTTATAGGTCAATCGATTCGTCTCAAGGCAAGGAATCTTTTATATTCTCGCATCAACTTCGAATTCATGTTAATAAAAAAAGTTTACCATAAAAAACCCCGTTTTAAAATATCATGAAATGTTAAAAAAAATTGTACTAATTTTCATTTTATATTATATATATTTTATTTTATTTCATAATTTTTAGAAATTTGTTTCGAAACATGAAGGAGCATCTATTAATTACGTAATATCTTTTGAAACACCATAACTTCTCTCGAAAACGTAAATCCTTTAAAACGTATTAAATAATGTAAAATTTCCTTGAAATCCTTCGAATTCCATGGATATCGTACATAATCTTTTGAAATCCCTTTGAGACGATTGAGTTTTCTGAAAATCCGTTGAAATCCTATATAAATTGTGGAAATCCCTTAAAATTGTTTGAGATTCCGCAAAATCTTTTGAAATTCTTTCAATCGCTTGAAATCGGTTAAAATGCTTGAAATTCCGTGAGATATTCCGATGTATCACGAGATCCTATTGAAATCTTTGATATCTCTTTATGATTCATTGATATCTTTAAAACCCGTGGGAATCTTTCCGAATCTCTTCAAACCCTTTAAAATATTTGAAAATCTATCAAAATCTTTTGAAAGCTATTGAAATTTCTCGAATTCCTTTAAAATCCTTCAAAATATTCGGGAATCTGATATAATTATACAAACTCGGAAATACTTAAGAATTTTTGAAATCTCTTGAAATCCTTCGGAATCCTCTGAAATCGTCGAAACCGATTTAAATCACTTAAAATCCCTTGGAATCCATTTAAATTCTTTAAAATCTTTTGGAATCCTTGAAATCGCTTGAAATCTTCAAAATCTCATAAAAACCCCTTACAATCCTTTAAAATCTCCTAAAAACTCTAAAAATCAATTAAAATCTACAAAATTCCGTGAAATATTTCGGAATATTACGAGATCCCTTGAAATGTTGTAATTCCCTCTGAAATTCGTTACAATCTTCAGAAATCCATGGGAATCTTTCCGAATCTCTTGAAATCCGTTAGAATATTTGTAAATGTATTAAAATCTTTTAAGAACCATTAACATTCCTCGAAAACCCTTGGAATCCTTCGAAATATTTGACAATCTTTTGAAATTCCATCAAATTTTTTAAGATCTTAGGAAATACTCTAGAATTCGCGGATATAATTTGGAATTTTTGTAATCGCTTAATATCCTCCGAAATCCCGTAAAATCGTCGAAACCCATTAAATCTTTAAAAATATGTTGTAATCGCGTGAAGTCCTTTAAAATCTTATAAAATTCCTCCAAAACCCCTCAAATCTTCAAAATTCATTGAAATCACCTGGTATCCTTCAAAACTCATAAAAATACATTGGTATCTCATAAAATATTTTGAAATCCCACGACTTCTCTTGAAATATTTGGAAACCTCTTAAAATTCCTTGGGGTCCCTTAAAATCCTCTGAGATTCCGCGAAATCTTCTGAAATCGTTTGAATCGCTTGAAGTATTTAAAAACCCATCAAAATCCCTCAAAATCTCTTAATATCGGTTAAAATCCTTGATATTCCGTGAAATATTTGATGTATTACGAGATCCATTGAAAACTTTGATATTCCTTTATAATTCATTGAAATCTTTGAGAGCCGTGGGAATCTGTCCGAATCTCTTGAACCCCCTTACAATATTTGAAAATCCATTGAAATCTATAAAAATCAAAGAAAATTTCTCGAAATCTCTTAAAATCCTTAAAAATATTCGGGAATCGGATATAATTATAGCAATTCGGACATAGTTATGAATTTTTAAATCTCTAGAAATCCTTCGAAATCCCGTGAAATCATCGAAACTGCTTTGAATATCTTAAAATCCTTCGAAAACTTTGCAAATATTTTAAAATCTTATGAAATTGCTTCATATCCCTTCGAGTCTTCGAAATAAAATTAAAATCCCCTGATAGGCTCAAAAATTCGTGAAATCACTTCGGTACCTCTTGAAATCCTTTGAAATCCCATGACTTTTTTTAAATGCTAGAAAACCTCTCAAAATCCCACAAAATCCATCATCATCCTTTGAGATTCTGAGAAATATTTTGAAATCCTCTAAATCGCTTGAAATTCCTTCAATCTCATGAAAATCCCTTATAATCCTTTAAAATCCCTCAAAATCTCTAAGAATCGGTCAAAATCCATAAAATTCCGTAAAGTATTTCGGAATATTACGAGATCCCTTGAAATGTTTGAAATCCCTTTGAAATTCGTGGAAATCTTTCAAAATCCTTGGGATTCTTTCCGAATCTCTTAAAATCTGTTAAAATATTTGTTAATCTATTAACATTTCTTAAAAACCATTAAAATTCCTCAAAATCCTTCATAGTATTCGGCAATCCTCTGGAATTCCGTTAAATCTTTCAAATCTTAAGAAATACTCTAAAATTCATGGATATAATTTGAAGATCCCGTAAAATCGTCGAAACCGCATTAAATCTTTTAAAATTCGTTAAAATCGCTTAAAATTCTTTGAAATCTTATAAAATTCCTCCAAAATCCCTCAAATTTTCAAAATTCAATAAAATCCCCTGGTATCCTTTAAAGCTCGTGAATATACTTCGGTATTTCATGAAATCCTTTGAAATACCATCACTTCTCTTGAATTGGAAACCCATTAAAATCTCTTGGAATCCCTTAAAATCCTTGACATTCCGCAAAATCTTTTGAAATGCTTTAATTCGATTGAAATATTTGAAATCTCATAAAAATCCCTCAAAATGTCTATAATTCGGTTGAAATCTATGAAAACCCGTGAAACATTTGGAAGTATCATAAAGATTTCTTGAAATCTTTAGAATTGCTTTCAAATTCATTCAAATCTGTGAAATCCATGGGAATCTCTCCGAATCCGATGAAATCCTCGAAATCGCTCGAAATCCTCAAAATCTTATAGTCTTATGATCCTTTAAAATCCATGAAATTCCGTGAAATATTTCAGAGTATCACAAAGATCCCTTGAAATCTATAACATTCCTTTAAAATTTATAAAAATTGATAAAATCCGTGGAAATCTTTCCAAATCAGTTGATATTTTTTAAAGTATTTTAAAATCCTTTAAAATTCTTTCAAATCTTTCAAAAGCCTTTAAAATCTTTCAAAAGCCTTTGAAAGTCCTTGACTCCTTTTAAAATATTTCGATATTTCTTGAAATCTCTTGTAATACCTTAACATTCTTTGAGATTCCGTGAAAGATTTTCAAATCCTTGAAATCGTTTGAAATCTTCGAAATCCCATGAAAATGCTTTATAATTTTCCAAAATCGCTTAATATCTCTGAAAATCGGTTCAAGACCTTGAAACTCTCCAAAATATTTTGAAGTATTACGAGGTCCCTTGAAGTCTGGGAAATCCCTTGAAGTCTTGAAGTTCATTGATGTCTTTAAAATCCGTGGGAATCTTTCAAAATTTCTTAATATCTATTAAAATATTTGGAACGCTTCAGAAATATTACAAAAGCTATTAAAATACCTTGGAATCCCTTAAAATATTTTATAATATTCGGAAATACTTTGAAATTCTGTTGAATCCTTTGAAATTCTGTTAGATTCTTTGAAATCTTACTGAATTCTCTAGAATCCGTGGATATACTCTGGGATCTTTCAAATCTCTTACAATCCTTAGAAAATTTATGAAATCGTCGAAACTGCTTTATATCTCTTAAAATCGGTTTAAATCCCGTAAAATCCCTCGAAATCTTGTAAAATCGTATGAAATTCCTTTAAATCCCTCAAGATCCTCAAAATCCAATTAAAGTTCCCTGATATCCGTTAAAATCTAGAAACTAATTAGGTATTTCTTGAAATACTTTAAAATCCCTCAAAATTGCCTGATTTCTTCTGGAATATTTCGGAATCTCTTGAAATTCCGTAAAATCCTTCGAAATCTTTTGGAATCGTATGAAATTCCTTTGATCCCTTTAAATATTTGAAGTCCAATCAATATTCCCTGAAATCCTTCAAAATTCGGAAAACTACTTTGGTATCTCTTGAAATACTTTATAATCCTTTGAAATCACGTGATTTCGTTTGAAGTTTTTCAAAATCTCTTAAAATCCCTTGGGATTCCTTAAAAACCTTGGCAATCCGCGAAAATCGTTCTTAAGTCCTCAAAAACCCTAAAAATCCGTCGACATATTTCGGTATCTCTTGAATTATCGTGAAATCTCCTCACTCTAATTAAACTCCTCGAAATTTCTTAAGGTATTGTGATGTCCTTGGAAAAATTGAGATTCTCTGTGAAATTGAACTAGTTAATTTCTTCGAATACTTAAAATCTTTTAAAATCACTTGAAGTTTGTCAAACCTCTCGTAATCCTTTGGAATCGTTTGGAATACCCTAAAAATCAGTTCAAAAATCAAATGTCAATGCTCATTTGCCAATTATAATTTCGGTACCAAATCTGGACCATTTTAATCAAGTGAGTATAAGTCTGCTGCAAATCACTTCGATTCAACTCCAAGATGAAAGTAATACCCCAGGATTTTCTGTGGTATTTTGAGATAATTTAATCGAAATGTTTCAAAGGAACTAATTATTCATAACAAATGAATTGATAATTGATCACTCGAAGTGCAGAAAAAATTATTGTAATTTGCCACCGAACTAGGCGTCTATTTTACGTAAGTTTCTTGTCCGATATCTCATGTTTGTGTCACCTAGATGCGGACACAATTCCACTGAGGTGTGCTTACATATAAAAAAACAAATTCACGACATGGAGTGCGAATCGACGCATCATAAACTTTTTACGCTGACGGTGTATTGGATGATTCTGAGCTCGGTAGACTAGACGTTACTCAATGGGACAAAGCGGTATTGGAAAACGAGAGACGTATGCGATTTTAGTGTGTCGAAGCACATGCTATTTACTCTCGATTTAGACCGAAGGAAATGTCGATCTGAATTTCCATCATGAAAAAGTAATTTCCCTACGCGAATAGAAGCGCCGAGGGCTTGACGTAGGACGGAATCCCCATTTCAAGGAAGCTTAATTTTTCCGGATCGACGAGCAACATTTTCAGCTTCCTTATCCTGCGAGTATTTCATTTAGGATAGGTGAGAACGAAGAAGACGAGCACGAATGGGATAATTGAAAACGTTAGCTTCAAACTGTATTCGAAACCAAGAAGATATTAAATCAACTAGTCTTTTTTTTATCAATTTACAGGTATTTCAATTTTCATACAATTTAATGAAGAATGCTCTCGGAAGTCCACCGATAATTTCTCTCTAACACCCCCAATGTATATTTATCAAAATGCAACATCACATGAAAGTATATTGCAAGTTCTCCATTACTGTAACTCTTCCAGTTAAATCCGACGCTCGAAACTTCCAATCGCTGATAACGACATTCGATTTAAATTAAACTCGTATCCAGAGAGATTTAAAAAACAGATCAGCCGTAAATTTTTGAATGAAATTGCCACTATCCCTCTCTCTTCAACCTTCTTTCTTTTTCTTTATCGTCTTTTTTTAAAACGACGTCATCCAGTTTCGTTTCGACGTTCACCTCTGTAATTACCCTGCCAGGGGTTTTATGAGACATTTTCTTGAATAGCCGGCTTTCGTAAAGCTTTACCTCGTCACTGCAAGCTGGCTCAATGAAAAGGAAATACGGGCAAGAGAGACCATGCATGGGAGGCTGGGATTAGACGGCACCAATCTTTTAATGAAAATGTACGCGAAATCTTAAGCTTTTTCCATTACAGGAAGAGAAGTATTCATCCAGTGCAACAATAGACAAACAGGTTTCTCGCAGATCATTTGTTTAAAGTAGGTATGCTTTCATTAAAAGAAAAGCTTTCACAGTTTATAATCCTAGAAGGGCAGTCCACACAATTAATAAAAACTAAATTGTTTACGATAGAGTGTTCCAGAAAGAGCTTTTTCTGAAGAGTAAGAAAGATTTTCGAATTTTTTCCAGCTGTGGGACGTACTCATTATCCCAACCACATCCACTGAGCAAAGCTCTCAACGAGGGTCCATTAATGTCCAAAATCTTTCATTTCAGGCGTCACTATTCTTCTTATGAACAATTGTCCTCCACACATCTCAGAAAATTTCATTCAATTACATCAATCAATGTTTCTTCTATACTACATTCTTTGAGAACTCACTCATTACTGACTTCGTCCATAAGCGTTTTACTGCACACGTTCCGCAGAAATTTCATGCCAACTGCGTTCACTTTACTTCTATCCTTCTCTTCATACGTCAAGGTCTCGCTACCATACAGCACGGTGGGTGCAAGCACAGAATTATATATTGCAATTTTAGCTTGATTCGTTACATTTTCTCTTCTAGTAATAATTCGCATACTGCGATAATATTTCTACCCTCGTTTATACGTCTGAATATTTCTACACCTGTCTTTCCGTCAACAGTAAGAAAACTCTTAAGAGATACAAAATCATCCACTCATTCTATTCTTTTTGCGTTTGAGGCAATGTTGCGTACTGTTTTCTCACGCCTCTTTTCAAATACAATAATTTTTGTTTTAATCAATTTCTCTTCGTTACCGTTCATTTTTGAGTCTCCAAATTGGCCAAGTACCCTGTCGGTGCCTTCGCGTTGCACACTAACCCAGTTACTCACGTATCCGAGTAGAATGATTCTTTCCGCAGGATCGCAAGTATGTAATATTTTCTATCTCTCCTATGTCACATTCCTTCTTCTTAGTTCCTGGTACACATAAAACATTAATCTTCCTTAAGCGCATTGTATCCTGCGATTACCCTTCCTTAAGATCATTCACACCTCTAGTATTTTAAAGACTCAGTCCCCGTTCGTCATCTGAAACTTTCCCGAGGGCATGTCTTTCGTGAACAGAAGTGTCAATCCTATCCAAAGCTACTTTATTATTTGTCCCACTGATAGAGAGTGTCGAAGAGCATTCTGATTTTTCAAAAAACCCTTTTTGGGGCTATCATAATATATATCAATGAAAAATATATTCAGACACGTTGATATTACGTTGGAGACGATGTTCTAAGATCAGTGAACTAAGTTAAATTGTCCTAGATCACTTGCGCTCTACACAATAATCTTTTACTTAATAGAAAACCTTCTCTTTCTCTTCCTAGTGCTCTTGAGAACTGTCAGGAAACTTGGGTTTCGCATTTCTCAAAGATTCGCTCGTGGGTCAAGTGAGTTATTGGAAATCGAAAAGTAGCCTTGCAACCAAGTCGACATGCTACACAGAATAAAATGTTAAAGCCAGAGTTGAACTTTTAACTTTCTCAAGTCTTGAAGTTTGTTTTCTCTCCTGACAATTCAAGTTTCGAATTATCAAATAAACCTAAATTGAATTAAATTGTTAAAAACAAATTTTAATGCAGAAAGTTTTACAGGCTTTATTTCATTCAAATAATATGTGTATTCACGAATCTAGTCGTAAACAATTCTTTTGTTTTTTTTAAATTCTGCTAAACCCTGAGGAGTATTTATTTTTATTCGTAAATGTAAATTCGCCATAGTCAGTATATCTTTTCCAAGCTCGGCATTCGAGTATCAAAGTTTAATTCGTGCAGTTAATTAACCGAAGGTTTACGCGCAACATAAAACCTGATGCTTGCGGATTGAACCACGTCCGGGGAATTAGAGTGTTCGATAAAACTGCTACCACGTTAACAAGTGTATGACGACGGGTGATGGCGAAATTCCGTTTGGAATAAAACTTCCACCTATCGAAACGAATAGTAAAAAACAACTCACCCACATGGGGCCAAATGTATTGATGTTGCATTTCACATTTGTGAATGTGCAAAATCATTCCAAAAAATCAACTATAGTAGTTGTAATTTCTAATGTGTAGTTATGTAGTTGTCAACTGTTTCTCGATTCTGCAACACTTTGATCCACTTTTGGATCAAAATATGACACCTTGGTACTTAGTGTGTATCAGGGCGGAGCGAAAAAATATTTTGTTTCTTCTTTCGAATTTTAAAGGTGGTTCAAGAGTTGTAGTTTGGTATCCGGATTTCCCACAAAATGTTACAGATACAAAAAGATATATATCTTATGTTGGCACTTTGCGATAAAGCTCAAAATAACAAATAATAGCGAATTTCTTGTTATTTTGGTTTGAAATCAATTTTTTGATAGATTAAAAGGGTTATAAATATTAGTACTTACAACTGTAATTAGCCGCCGATAACTATACAGCAATAAAAAATCCAGATACATCGTAAATTGTTATTAAATTTGAAAAAGGAGAAAAATCACGTTTTTACTTGATTAAATGATATTTTTCTTATTAGTAACGATTTTTTCATTAATGAAGAGATTTCTAAATGTTAAAACTTGCACCTATAATTATTTTTAGAAAGCTGCACAGCAATAAACAAATTCTTATACATATTAAATTGTCGCTAAATTTAAATAAATTATATAAAAACATGGTTTTTGAGTAGTGGGTGTTATTTTTGTAAATGATTTATATTTTAGAAAAATTTAATAAGTAAAATATGACTTGCTCATCATAAAAAATGAATTCTCAACCAAATAGTTAACTTTACAAAAAATATAATTTGTAACCAAACTGTTTCATTTTCAACTAAATAGTTAAACTTCCAAGCCAAAAAGACGAATTTCCCAAAAGGCAATCGAATTTCCAATGTCGAAAGTTGAATTTTAAAAAAAAAGTTATTTTCAACCAAGACAGATGAATTTTATACCAAGAAAGATGATTTTTCTACAAAAAAAGATGAATTTTCAACCTAATACTTGGATTCTCTACCTACAATGATAAATTCTGAACGAAATGATAGAATTTTCAGAAAAAAAACGAATTTCAACCAAACAGTTGCATTTACAACCAAATAGTTGAATTTTTGAGCCAAGAACCAGTTTTTTAGAAGATAGTTGAATTCTCAACCTTAAAAATTCAAATTTTCAACGAGAAAATTATTTTCATAGGAGAAAGATGGATTTTTCACTAAAAAATATGACTTTTCTACCCGAAAAGATGAATTTAAAAAAAAACTTCAATCAAGTAGTTGAATTTTTAACCAATTAGTTGAATTTTTAACCTACATAGATAATTTTTCAACCAAGTGGTGGAATTTTCAAACAAAAAGGTTGAAGTTGAACCAAAAACAGTTGCAGTTTCTACCACATTCAAACAGTTGGATTTTCAAGCCAAGAAGACGAATGTTTTTAAAAGAAAGTTGAATTTTCAACCTTAGAAATCTTAATTTCAAACACTCACGTTATTTTCAACCGAGAAAGGTGAATTTTTCACCAAAAAAGACATTTTTCAACAGAAAAAAATTATTATCAACCAAATAGTTGAATTTTAAAGCCAAGTAGACGAATTTTTCAGAAGATAATTGCTACTTCAAGATGAAAAGTTGAATTCTCAACCAAGAAAAAATGTATGTCTGAACGAAAAAAATGATTTTTTTACCATAAATGATGAATTTTTAACCAATCGGTTGATTTGAATTTTCAACAATAAAGTTATTTTCAACCGAGAAAGATAATTTTTTACCAAAAAAGATCACTTTTCCACCCGAAAAGAAAAATTTCCGACAAAATGGTTGAATTTTTAATCAAACTGTCGAATTTCTGAACAAAGAAAACTGGAACCAAAGGAATATGCATTTTTAATCAAATAGTTGAATGTTCAAGTTGAGAAGTTGAATTCTTGAAAAGGTAGTTGAATTTTCAACCTAAAAATGGAATCATAAAAAAATATTTTTGACCAAGAAAGATGAATTTTAGCATAAATAGTTGAATTTACAAGAAAAAAAATAATTTTTCAACCATGAAGAGTTGCATTTTTAAACATACAGTTGATTTTTCTAGCCAAAAAGATGAATTTTCCAGATAACAGTTGAGTTTTCACCCTGAAAAGTTAAGTTTGAAGAAAAAAGTATATTTTTAACCAAAAAAATAATTTTCCTACCAAAAAGATGAATTTCCAACCCCAAAAGTCGAATTTTCAATGTAAAAATTGAGTTTTTAAGCTAAAAGTCGAATATTTTGAAAAACAGTTAACTTTGACCCCGAAAAGTTGAAATTTCAGCAATATTTTCTTAAGTAAAATAGTCAAAAATTATGATTTCAAGTAATTTATTCAAATTTAATGACAACTTACAATGTGTTAAAGGTGTGAGAACTAAGTTTCAGAACCCTTTCCATTCAGAAAAAAGTCGCTCCGAATTAAATAAGTATCATTTAATCAAGTGAAAGCATAATTTTCTCCTTTTTTCAAGTTCAATGACAATTTACAGTCCATTGGGATTTTTTTCTTACTGCATTGTTTTTTTAAGACAATTATAGTTGCAAATACTAATTTTGGGAACCCTTTTCATCTATTAAAAAAATTGATTTCGTACCAAAATAACAAAAATTCGCTATTATTCATCATTTTGAGCTTTATCATGAATGCGCGAATGTCTGCTTTAAATATAGGCGGAAAATATAAAAACTGTATTATACCTTTATATATATATATATCCCTCAGTCCTGGAATTTCCCTCAGTGAATTGATGTTTAATTGATGTAATTTTTGGAATATTAAAGTCAACGTAAATTCACTGAGGGAAATTCTAGGAATAGAGATTGATGTTAATTAGAGTTGTATTGACTCAGTAAAAATTTCTGGGAAATCCTGAATGTTTTTTAAATTGTAAAGCTAAAAAAGATTGCCTGATATTACCCTTCGGAATTGATTTCCAGAACACATGCAGAGCCAAATCATTTGTGAAATATAAGCGCCTTTTCAGCTGCAGAGGCAAACCCTTTGAGGCATCCATCAAAGGGATGGAAAATACGAGACCTTATTCATTTTAGTAGCAGACTCTTAATTAATTAATTCATTTATACATAATATAATAAAAGATATAACAGTTAAGGGGGTGCCAAGTTTTCCAGACTATCTCCTCAAAATACGTGTCCTTTTTATATTAAAATTTTACATAAATCTGAATGTTGTGTTTAACTATTTACATTCATATTTATATATCTAATGAATAAGAAACTTCGTAATTAATTCACAAAAGAAAAAAATTCATGTCGAAAAAATTTTCAACTAATTTTTTAATCATCTATTTTTTCAATTTATCAAAATTTGTGAGTCTATTTCTAGCCCAGAGGAACATGTAGTTCCATGATGGTGACTGAAAAATCAAAAAAAGATTTTTTTTGGACCACCCTATTACACATTTAAGTTGTAAGTTATATAGTTGCTACAAAATACTGTTAGTCCAGCTTCATGGCAGTCTTAAAACAATTTGAATGTATTATCTAATCTTGCTTCGAATCTTTTAACTTTCTTCACAAAGAATTTTTCAATTCAAAATGTAAACATTTTTCTAAGTGAACTACCTGAGCTCTTTTTTTTTGTACGATATAAATGAAATGAATGTTTGGATTTTGCGAAGTCGGCATGAAGTTTCCCAAGTGTAACATAAACAACTTTCGAATGCAGTGTAGTAACCAAGTCGTAGAAAAGAAAATACGCTTTGATATCAGTGTTATGTAGGCCACACGTGAAATATTTTTTAAGTTAATGAACCCTCTAAAGATATAAAATATGTCGCCTGTAATACTGTTGTCCACTAGTATATATATTTTTGCAATAAATTTTTGTCTTCTGGTGCTCAGTCACTGGCAGATAAACGAAGTAAAATGAGTTATTGGAATTCTGGATGGGGCGGCAATCGTATAAGAGGTTGAAGGTCCTTGTTGAGATGACCAGTGAAGGGTGGCTGTAATCATCAGGAGACCCCGAGGGATAAAAGAAGAAACAGAGCTTTCGGAGTCAATGGCTCTCTGTCGCGCCTGCTCCCTTGCGACCGGATCTCCGTCAAGCGGGATTATCTTTTTTGTCATTCTTGTCACGTGTGTCTTTTCCTCGCCACCATCCTATTTCTTCCTTTTTCTCCTCTGCGTCCTGAGCCTTCTGATCAATATCCGATTAATTTTCCTTGAAGTTACACACAGTTTCCGTTGACTGCATAGTTTTAGTGAAGAAAATCGATTGACATTGAGACGTAAATCTGGGATTCTGAACCATCTATTGTAATCCTCGTTGATACAATAATGTAAGGATTTTAGCTTTATTGCGAGGATGTTCTCCTTAATGCCAAGACTTTACCTGTAATGAAAGGAGTTTAACTCTAATACCTTCAGGCTTTGATTAGTTGCGAGTGAGTATCGATAAAAAGATCGTGACAGAAGCTGCTATTATCATCACGCTATTGCTAGCAACCATGCAAATTAATCGAATCTTCTCGACGGCTAAAAAATACCTTCAGGGACATTAGATATGCATGGCGCAACGCCACGATCATAAATCAATTTGTATCCTCACCGCAATGTCTTCATAATTACATGCTTAGCCTAATGCGGTGCTACCTTTTGAAAAATTAATGCTTCGAAAATATTTTCATGTCAAAGAAATTCCTCTTTCGAGAAATGCTGATTCTCGCTTCAAGTTGTTAGTTTGGTGCACACTTAAAATAATGAACAATACAAATAATAGCCTCGGATGGGATTAACACTTCTGTTGACGAAAGGCATGCTTTCGGAAAAGTTTCAGGCGATGAATAGAGACTGGGCGTTTGGAATGCACCAGGTGTGAATGATCTTCAGGAAAGAAATTGCGGGATACAATGCACATAAGGAATTTTTTATATGTGCCGGAAACAAAGAAGGAGGTATGTGAGATGAGAAAGATATCAAATGGACTCGAACTTTGGTCAGGAGTAGATAATGAATCAGATGGTATCCAGGAAGTCGGTCTGATCATAAATGAGAGAGCAAAACAGCATGTCAAAATGTATGAATGCGTATGTTCTAGATCATAATGGGTTAGAATTGAAGTGGGAATCAGAAGGCTATTTATCATAGCGTGCTACACTCCAGTTGATGGTGACAAGAGGGATTTAAGAGATACCTTCTGGGACTCGCTAAATGATGTTATAGGTGCTTGCAATCCTGGGCAAAGAACCATTCTACTCGGAAATATGAATGGCTGGGTTGGTATGTAACGAGAAGATATCTACAGGGTACTGAATCATTTTAAAGACCCAAAAACGAATGGTAATGGGGAGAAATTGATTAGCTTATGCTTAGTGAAAGGCTTGTTTATAACAAATACTTGGTTCAGACATAAAATGATCCAAATGTATACTTAGTGCAGAGGCGAAAGCCACAGTATGATTGACTTTGTTGTAGCGGATGAGTGACTGATAGGGCTAGTAATATGGTAGATACAAGGGTTATAATAGACTCTGAATGTGGAACGGATCAATACCTCATTGTTTTAAAAAAGAACCTAGAACCGTGGGCAAAATAACTACCAAAATACTTATTGGTAAGGTCAAAGGAAGAAGGATCTGGGAAGTCCAATGTGGGATTACGCCAGGGGGATCATGTGCGGATCAGGTATTTAGCTTGAGACAGATCATACAAACGAGTTTGAGAGTAAACAAAAAAGTTTTCTGTGCATTTGTTGATCTGGGAAAAGCTTTCGATAAAGTGGCTAGGACTAAATTTTGGGAAGCATTGAGCGATTGCTCTGATATTAGGCAGGGCGTTAGGCAAGGCTGCGTTAAGTCCTCCTGGATGTTCAATATATAATGGACAAATGTCTAAAAATGGATCTCGTAGACGAAGAAGGTGTTGATGAAAGTGAAAGTGCGTGGACTGACGTTCGCAGATGATAAGATTCTTACGGTAGAATCAGTCGATGATTTGAAGAGAATGATGAACAAATTGGATACCAGCATGAAAAGTATGGGTCTTAGCATTAACGTGAAGAAGACAAAAATTATCATATTTGAAAGGAGGGGATTGATCTAAATCCTATCCCTTGTCCTTGACATCCCTGACTTATCCTTACCATATAAATTTCGTGATCCCCGGTAGTATAACGAAGCTAGAACCGAACCTATGCTTACCACAAGAGGAATTTAGCTTAATGGTATTAAAAAAATTGCAAAGAAAATTATAATCTAGTCGTACCACAAGCTGCACAATTTATTTATGAATGTGAGAATTCACAAGGAAAAAAGAAGAGAAATCCATTGTTCGCAACTGGAAATATTTTATTTCACTTGGTTTCCGATACATGATTCATATGCGGCAAAGAAGATATAAAAACTGGGCTGCGAAGCGGGTGAATAGATAAGCAAAATTTATTTCCAAATCACGAAGTTCAGTGGATTCTATAAAGTTATTATTTGACCGTAAACTACGTTGACGGCCGTTGTAGTTAATTCTGTGCATGCAACGTATGACAAGTGCTTGGAGTGAAAACGAGCTGGTCTGCTGGGAATAGAAAGCGTTATACACCTGTCCGATGTGATTCTACATAACAATTTCATACTCGTCAATTCGTTATCACTATGAAATGCGTATTTATTTTTCATCACGAATCGAATAATAATATAGGGGACTATGCATGATCCGATTATAGATTCATCGGTGGAGCATGGCCTCAAATCTAATTGATCTACTCGTGGTCTGTTTAAGCAGGGGAAGCCAGTACAATGTGGATTCCAGTACGAACTAAATAATAGGACACAGTGACTGGGTTTTGAAGCAAAAGTTCTGTTCTTTTTTTATGAGTGTCATTCGGTGAGAGGTGAATAAATTGTTGACAGGTTAGGACTGGGTTTCAAAGTAATGTTTTGCTTTTAGATTGCGAGCATAGGCAAGTAAGTGCTACCAACCAAACAACTTTTAAATAAATAAGCAATTCCATGCCTTTTATCAACGTAACCAAATAGAATTATTCGTAATTTTTTTGTCTATGATAGGCGATAGCATTGTTTGTCATAGTTGCATTTGAAATACGATACAGTTAAGAGGTCGTACAATTTTTATTAAATATTAAAAAATGCTTAATGTATACATGAAAAAATGTCTTCGAATAACAGTTTTGGATTATTATTTCATGAATTGCTATCTTCAAAATGAATTCACCAATAATTAGGATCAAATTTCGTTGTTCTTACAAAATCTTTATTGTGGAAAGCGTTCGTGACTGACTCTTATTGATATTTTATCCTACTATTTAGTATACTGTTTGCATCAAAAAGATCACATTACATACTACTTCAAGCTCTTCAGAGACATTACTTCATTCTTCATATTGTCAGATATCATCTCTGAAAATCCTCTTTTCCCCATGGAGATGAGAACAGAACGAAATGAGCAATAAGAAGAGAGACAGAGCCCGATAGCGGAAGATTGAGACATGAAAAAGTAAATTTATCCTTAATCAGGTTTTATTTTCTTTTGATAGTGCTTTGCAGAAAATATCAACATTGCATGATCTTGTTTGCTATTCTTTCAAACTTTTTAGCAATGACACGTATATTTATATATTTTCTTTTTTTGTTTACATAACCTGCTCATAACGAGTTCATATCCTCTTTCAAAGAAAAAGGGGATGTACCAACATAAGACAAGAGGGCGGATTACGCTGTCGTCATGTTTTGAGTTTTATGTAAATTTTAAACATGAACTCTTTGACGTAGGACTCGCGCATCCTAAACGTAACCATCCGCAAACTTTCTTCGATTAGAAAGTACGGAATTCTCTCGGCTCTCCCGAAGAGTGGGAGTGAAGGAATTTACCCTCACATTTCAGCTCTCGTTAGTTCTCTTCTCTTGATGCATTTTCACTCGTAGAATTTTCGCCTAGAGTTGCACGTACTTTCTCAGCAATTTACACTCCATTCATCTAGTTTATTGAGCAAATACAAACTACGATACAAATATAATTAAACTTGTTTTTAACATTCATTTTTTAGGAATGAAATGGAATCATTATGTGTAAATAATTAACAAGGAGAGGTCGCGAGATGCAGGAGCCAATTCGACTGGAGTTCTGGAAGGTGAAAGTCCATCAAAATCCATTGAATATGTATTTTTTCTTTCGAACCAATGGATCTGAGAATTTATATTTCTATTTTTTTTCATCTACGTAGTACAGAGCATAATTACAAAGCATTAAGAGTCATAAGGACTGTGTTTTCATGTGTTTTGTTGAGGATTCAGGTCCCATTCATACAAGAGCACTAGAATAGGTGAATCAGTAATAACATTTGCTCGAGACCGGCGGCTGACTAGACACAGACTTTACTACTTGCACGCTACGATCGTCTCAGTGCCCAATTTCTCTCATGCATATATTATGTATATCTAAATAAAAGCTTGAGGAGGAGATTATGCATTTGCTTTTCAATGCCAAACATTCAGTCCGTATTTTCTAAAATTAAATTTTACTACACTTTATCCTTAGTAATAAAATTTTGATATACAATGAATTTAACGCTCGAAAATTCCGTAGAGCATAATAAAAATAAACTTCAAATATTATGTTGAAGAAGAACAAATAATAGAAAAGAATCGATATTCTCAACGCATTTTTTCAAGATTAATTGAATTTCGAGAATCTTTCGCAATGTTTAAAACACACAGGACCACTAAAATTCCATACATTCCACGAAATCCAACCGACTGACGGAAGTGGAATTCATGATCTTCATGAATTCAGTGTCTTTGATTTGTTTATCAAATTTAAATGAAGTCACTGGATCTGTTTCTAGAATATACTAAAATGAATTAATCGAAGTTTAATTAAATAAAAAGTGAAGGAAATACCAATTCACATTCGACTAATTTTCAGTTATATCACTTTTTATTAATTGAAACATAAGAGTTAATTTAATAAAATTAAATATTGACAAGCTGAAAAATGTTTGAATTGGGACTTGAATTCCAAAGATCATTTTCCAGACAGTAGAAACAAAATTCCATACTTGGCACAGTGGGACAGAATCCTGAAAATGTGGCCATAACCCTGAAATTAAATTTTATCGTATACACCTAAAATATATATTAAAATGTTAACTGATAACTGAACCATTATATTGTGAAATATTTTTAATTTTTTTCGAACACTTATATATTTACGTGCGTGGTGAAGTTAGCCTTTCTGTCAGCGAAAAAGTCAAACAAAGATTTGTTTGAAAATTCCATATTTTTTTGGTAAAAGTTTCCTACATTTTTTAATCTGTCATTTTGAAGTTTTTATTTCGTAATAAAAGATCCTGAAACCCTTTGATGATATATTTTCGTGGTAAGCGCATTTTTTCGTGAAATTTTGAACCATTTTGCATCCGCCAGTTATAATTTTGAATTTTTATTGCGAATTTCATAATCAGCCACCTCAAAACCCATTAATAACAAATTTCTACGCGAATTTCATTTTCTTTTTTTTTTTGGTAAACTAGGCGAGTATTTTGCATCCGCCATTCTGAATTTTGCATTTTTAATGGAAAATTCTCATTTCAATTCGTTCAGAACTTTTAACCGCATTATTGGGATTCGGATCCACTATACTTGGATAAAAAGTTTGATTTCATAATTGAGTTATTCCAAGCAAGCGACGTATGATTGATGTTAAATGCAAGAAATAGAATTTGATTTTATCTAGTTTCTCTTTAATTCTCTATTTTAATGAAATAAATCAAGAAATTCACATTCACGAGGCAATGATAAACTAGTTTTGGAACAAATTGTAATAAATTAAACGCAGTTACATGCAGCATATTCCTGAAGGAAACGAACCACCGCAGAAATTAATAATTAATCAAAAACCCATTACGCACGGTAGAACGTACTGCAATTGTATAAATTAATTATTTCTTGGTTAAATAATTATTTTATGTGGAACTTTCACTGCTTATGAAAACTTTGCCACTCCTCGTTATTTCTCTAAAGCTACAAATCAACAATGATTTTATGCTTCCCCGTAATCCTAACGGAAGAGGCAGAATTTCCCTAACCGGAAAAATCCTTACGCAATTGAATATATAGATTTTCTCTTCTTATTATGGTTACAAAATATTCTTTGGATAAATGTGATTTAAACTTTGAAATTGTAGCTTTTCACAGGAACTCTCAGAAGTTACAGGAAGCACGTTGCAAGTCCTTCTGTAGCAGACTATTAGTTGAGCTTTACATAACGACCGTCAGCGGGTTTTACGTAATATCTACAATTCAACGAAGGGCACGTGTTCGTCGATTTAACGTATTACGGCAGTTACACGTGAGCAAATCGTAACAGCTCACTGCTGCTTGAAATAAATTATAATATTAAAAAAAAATTATTTCATATGATTGTATCGAGTTAGTAATGTAAATTTTTATAGAGAAATGTTCAGGATGAAAGATCATTTTCTCTCTATTAATATTATGAAATAGAGTAGTAACACCAATAGTTATTTTATAGATTATTAATCATTAATAATCCTCATATTTGTATATTATTAATTTAATCATCAAAGTGTCTGTTATCGTCCCTTATTAAATTTCAATTCTATTCCTTATTTTGTAACAGACTCACTGCATTATTTTCGTTTCACAAACCAATAAATCCAATCATTATTTATTTATGATACTTTTGTGTTATCTTAGTACGTATTCTCTGGATAAAACATTACTTTCATTCCCTACAACTTTAAAGTAACATTAACTTTCCGAATACGAGAAGATTATTTTTACGACCACATTTATAGCTTTTGTCGTAAAAATGGTACTCAACCAAGCACATATTTATGGAGTCTCCAAGAAGCTTGAATGAATGTTGGAAAATTTTTATTGAGTATTTATTGAAGGTAATTATGTTGGTTACAAAAAAGTACTGCCTTTACCGTTATTAATTATTGGATTCAAGAGAGTGATCTTTCGAGCGAATTAAAAAATATTGAGTTCCAAGCCATTATTATTCGAAAGCTTTCCTCAGTGCCATTAAGCTCATGAGCCAGTGAATATTTGGCACGTTCTCTTGCGATGCTCTCATGTTTTGGCAAAAAAAGGACTTGTAAATGTACAAGCGTTGTAAGGTGAAAGCTTCACATAAGCCAAATAACATACGCATATACAGGTAAATATATATGTGTGTGTAATATGGATGCAAAAAATTTTCCGTATATCAAATAGCTGGGACCAAACATGTTTCCGCGAATAAAGCAGACGGATGAACAGACAACCATTGGGTTTTATCATTTTTGAAAATTTCAACCATTAAGTTCAAGAAAAGAAAATATCAAAGCCCCTTATCAGAATGGGGCTTGCGGTTTCCCACTGTACGGCCGAACGGTTGAATTTTTTTGTCTAATCTTTTGCATACGTAATCTAAGTAGTAATGTCTCTCTTCTCTCAAGCCTATTTTTCAGTGAAATTGTTTCTATTTTGTGTAATAATCCAAGTCAAAAGTATAATAGTATAACAATATTATCAATTTAATCACCGTAAATTGAAAACTATAAATAACATAGGAAGACCCCAATATTGATAAATATTGGTAAATGTTTACCAATAGAGTTGGCTTAGATTTGTAAGATATTTTTCAGCAGTATGAATAATAATGATCGAAAACACCTACTGCAGAAGTCATTCCTTGCAGATTTTTATATATTTTATTGAAGATATAACACTGATAGAAAATTTTCGAAAGATGTCAGTGTACCCTAACTTAAAGTGGAAAGTACAGTATGAAATTTTATCTTGGATGTATTTAAAAAATTGGAACTCACACTTCAAGAAATTTCATGGAAGTCAAGCTATGGAGCATAACAATAATGACACTGAAGAGGACACGCTGGACAATGCCGTTGTAGGTGGTGGAAGAAGAATTGAAATCGAAATTATATTCGTGATTAAGAAACTACAGAATGGTAAGGCTGCTGGTGTGGATGGTATCACTGCTAGAATGCTTAAGAGCGGTGGCGGATTTTTTTTGTGTGGCCGAGCGAATTTATGAAAATATGTGCTGCAAATTGCGAAGTTTCAAATCATTGGAGAAGAGCGATTATCATCCCGCTCTGCAAGGGAAAGTGTGATAAAGGTGACTGTACTAATGATAGAGCGATTAGCCTACTAAGTACCGTGGGCAAAATATTTACCAAAAACTTGTTGGGAAGGTCATGGGAATAAGTAAGAAAAGGATCTGAGAAGTCCTATGTGGATTTATGCCAGAGAGATCATGTGCGGATCATGTGACAGCTTGAGCCAGATCATAGAATCAAGTTTGAGAGTAAAGAAAAAGTTTTCTGTGAATTTGATCTGGAAAAAGCTTTTGATAAAGTGGAGAGAGCTTAAGTTCGGGAAGCCCTGAAAAAGTACGAAGTGAATAGTTGGCTTTTAAAAGCAATAAAAGCAACATGTAATGGTAGTGGAGCAAGTATAAGAGTGAATGGACATCTGCGCGATCAGTTTGATATCAGACAGGGCGTTAGGCAAGGCAGATGATACAATTATTACGGCAGAATCAGTCGACGACTACTTAATTCGATTATTTTTTCCATTTCATTACCATATAAAGAAGAAGCATTAGAAATCAAGTTATGGAAATGATATCACCATTCATTGGGGGTGTTTCATCAATGTTTCTAAAGAATTGTTATAAAATCCTGCATCTGTCAAAAAAGCTCTTGAAAGTTGTTTGAAATGGGGATCAGGGACGTCAGAATGTGATGAGGTCGATGTATGTATTGGCTGGTTGGGCGAGGAACCCTTAAGGGCTAATTTTATTGCGACCACCGTATATCTCACTTGATTCCCACCACAGCTACTTAACCCCGGGTTACTAATAGGGTATCTGTGTGTGTAAGGAACCAAGTGGCATGGCATTCGTTCGACATTCTATCAACGTCTTCGTCGTCTCATCGATAGTCATGTAGGAAACCTCACGTTCAATTAGACTTAGCTTCGATGAAATGATCCAGATATTTCCCTGTGTGAAGGTTCAATTTCGATTAGCTGTGGATAACTTTCAGGCATGCTTCTAATACAAATTAACTTGTATTTAACATTTAATTAATGACTATTTTATTATCTACGCCTGGTTTTTTATTAACCTTTCGCCTGCACCCCGGGTCAAAATGACCCGGGACTGTTATTTTGAGCATCATCACTTTAAAGCATAAGTATGGAAATCATTGATTATGAAGAACTTCTAGTTAAAATTAAAATGATTAAAACTTAAGATTTTCCCATGAACCACTGATTTTTCAACCACTTTTTTTATACTTAAACATTCATTTGTTCACAATATTATTATCATGGCATATGCAGCAATGTTACAAGTACGTCCCAATTTTTTTTGCTAAAATCGATTTGATGTTTTTGAAATAGTAGTTTATTCAAAAAATGATAAGTTCAGTTTGACCCAGTGCGTAGTGCATGAAACTTAAGAGAGGTGTGTAGTCGAAAGGTTAATTAGGTTTTATTCAAAACTAGATGTGTACAAATACTTTATGAATTTAATATCAAATTATAAGAGAGGTTTAAAGAAGAAGAATTGTTTTTGATTTTATAGTTTACAACTTTCCAGACAAAATCTAAATATGTGTCTTTACGACTTCAAATTAATTTTTTTAATAAAAAATATTGAATTATTAGGTTCTTTCCTCTTATGTCTAACAGTTTGTTCAGAAAAACTTCCAAGCACTTTTATCTTTGTAGCAACAAAATTTCAATGGATTGAATGGAAAATTTTATATCATATTTACATCCCTTGTGCTTATATCGGACATTTTAAATTAACTTCGGAATCCTTGTCCCCTGCTAATTTCATAGCCCAAATGCTTGAAATATTATATTTTATTTTATTTTTTTGAGTAAACGATGTCGTAAACTATATGAATCACGAAAAGAATCCAGACTAAGTGTGAACTTCATTGCAAATTATTTCATTTTGAAATATCGTGCACAAATGAAGTGCTTTATTCCAATTAAAGACATCGATTAGGTTTCTTAGACGTTTCATAGTTATATTTAAATTATTTTCTAGCTTAGTGACTTTAAGAAATATTCAGGAATTTCAAAAAATTGTTTTTCATAATTTGAATTCTTTAAATAATTTCACACAGAAACATTTATCCTTGTCACAGAAATTCGCATCAAGTACATCCACCACAATTTGTTATGTATATTCTGAGAATAAGAGGCTAGGCTACTTGTTGCTTCAACCTATATTATCTTCAAAAAGCTCTGAGAAACGATTCCTGAAGTTTTCGAACGATTTTGGAAGAATTTGCAATAAGAAAATTCTTTGAAAAGTAGATCAACGTGTTTTGTAACTCGTAAACTTCTCAACTATATCCTTCTAGGATTATTCTTTACTAATTCATATTTTCCAATTCATAATATTTTTGCACATCTAATCCCGACCAAATTCAGTATTTCTCGTATTTCTCGATTATTTGAGAAACATAATGAAAGTTTAACAACGTCCACTCTCAACTATGTCGACCTGTATAGAATTCACGATTTTTTTCTAAGAAAGAGGATCGTTGGTGTATTTCTCTAACATTTAGTACTCAAAAAGATAAAATGTGAATGCTTCAATAAATTTTTAGTGAAAAATGTGTATAATTTTTTGTCACATAATTTTAGAGCGACAACTTTGAAATCCATGGTTTACCCATGTCGAATTCCGAATTTGATTTGAAATGACCCATATATACATACCTTATTGAAAGATGTAACATTAAATTAGCTGAAATTATTTGAATTAACATGAATTCAATTTAAATTCACTTGAATTCCTTAAAAATTAGCATGATAATCATTTTTATTTATGTGTATTAATTTTATATTTAAATCCATCTTACTTGACTGAATTCACATAAATTAACATTAAATAAGATAAAAGTATGTTTATATCATTTGAATTCATATGCATTATGTCGTCACTGAAATTCAGTTTGAGTCACTTTAATCAAATTCAAGTAAATTTGATTTGAATTCAATTCAATTTAATTTGATTGAAATCATCTTTAAATGACTGCAAATGGAGTTAAAAAGCCTTTTATTCTATCGCTTTGATTTTAGGGTTGAAATCCTTCAAGTTTACCGTAAATTCAATTTGGATTTAGTTCCATTCGGTGGGATTTACCTTGAATGTAGTGAAAATTATTTTAATTTATTTTAATTCACTTGAATGTTTACTATTTGACGTTGTTTAAGGTGAATTTATCTGAATTAAATGAAAAGTTTAAAGCCAGTAAAATAATTTCTCCTCGAATTCAGCTACGTTCACTTAAATTTGGTTGAATTTTTTCGAATGCTTAAAGTCACCTGAATTTAATTGACTTCTGCTCAATCAGCTTGTATTGAATCCTGGAATAATCTAGGCAAGTTTACTTAAGTAGATTTATAATTAAAATATTGAACTCTCTAAAAAAGAGTGCTAGGTAACAAGTACTTACAATATGAACCAAAGAATATTTGAAAAATTAGTTCGCGACTCGAGCGGCAAAAGCACATTGAGAAGGGGTTCGTAGGCGAACGTTCATCTATTTAATATTTCCTGGTATCTAGTCACTGGTAACAAAAAAAAACATGAACATTGCAAATTTTTTGTATTCCGTAGTGGTTTAAAAAACCGAATTTCCTTATTTTTCTTACTTTTTAACTATTGTTTTCCAGAAACTAAGGATATAAAGTAGCAAATTTGATTTTCTTATTAAACATCCACATGCTGAAAGCTTCAATTTGAGCCATCTTCTAAAAAACTCGCATTAAAAGAAAAGCTTCGAGCATAGTGGTATAAAAAAAATTTACAAATTTCCTCATATTTCTTACAAGAAAATGTTGCGAGTTGCGGGACGCTGATTCGACTGAAACTGCAGAGGGTAAAAGTTCATCAAATCCCACTGGACATGTATTTTTCCTTTCGATCCAATGGGCCTTAGCTACCAATATATCGAGGATTGAGTATCTACGCTTTTGAGCGTGGCCCGCGCTCGACAGTGACGAATCGAGTGGTCCACGCCACACAGTGGCGAATTGAGCGTTCCACGCCACGAGAGTGGCGAGTCGAGCGGTACACTCCGCGACAGTGGCGAGTCAACGCCATCCACGCTCTACAGTGGTGAATGGAGCGGTCCACGTTACGACAGTGGCGAGTTGAGTGGTCCACGCTCGACAGTGGTGAGTCAAGCGGTCCATGCCTCGATAGTATCGAGTCGAGCGGTCTACGCCACGGCAGTGGCGAGTCGAGTAGTCCCCGCCAAGACAGTAGCGAGTCGAGCGGTCCATGCTTCGATAGTAGCGAGATGAGCGGTCCACCTTCGACAGTAGTAAGTCGAGCGCTCAAAGGTATATACTCAAAATTCGATATCTTGAAAACTAAGGCCCACCGGATCGAAAGAAAAAATACGTATCCAATGGATTTTGATGCACTTTCATCCCTTGAATTTTCAGTCGAATCGGCGTCCCGTATTTCGCGACCTCTCCTTGTCAGTTTTCAACTACTGGTAACAAAAAAAAAACACTATTATAGCAAATTTTTTTCATTTATTTCAATTCTAGATGCCACGAGCTTGAGTTTGAGCCTTCCCAAAAAATATCGGCGTAAAGAAAAACTTCCAGCATAGTAGTCTTCTCTACTCTTCATTTCCTCAATTCCGTCCCCTTTGCCCCTAAATAATTCGTGGCATGAAATTGGGAATTTCTATAGGTAGACATTTCTTCCCAGGGATCTCAGTATTTTTCTACGCTTGACAGTGCTCGGCTATGGATCGAATACAAAACCTCAGGATCGTAGCTTTAATAGAATTTTTTGTAGGCGTTCTGATGGACGGACATCTGAACCATTTTATGAGGGTTTCGCCTACAAAACCCTAAAAACCATTAAAATTCTCTCTATGCTCTCGATTTCGAGCATATTCTCCAGAATATCCCCCAATCTCAATTTCTAATGAAAATCAGAACTCTTCTTTTATCCATATCAGATTGACCAATTAAAAAATAAGCCTAGGATATTTATACCTTCCAATCTAACCCCTTTTTTGGGAAACTCAAACGAGAATTTCAACATAATCTCTTGTGTTGGGAAACGGGAAGCGGAAAGCGATCTCACCTCGTGTAATTTCGCGGCTTCCTGCCCATTAAAGTGGAGATCGGGGGTGTGCCAAGTAGACCATACAAAAGCTTGAATCCCACCAATTGCGGAGAGCGGATAACTTGGACGTTGAACAGTGGATATCGACGTCGCGATTGTCAGCGTTCAATCGCTTTCTCTGTCTAGGTATGTAACTCTGGGGATGTTGCAATTGAGCAGTAAATGCTCAGAAAGTGTGGGTACAAAGCCAGTGTCTCTTTTCAGTCGAAAAGGCGGAGCTTTTTGCAGGACGATAAGGTTTCTATAACACAAAGGACGTATTACAATGACAGCATTACACAAGTCATTTTTCAAAGAAGCTTCCTGAAACAATAGATTTCTTAAGCTCCTTTGGCTCATTTCGAGATTGCAGAGAAGTGGAAGGAGGTAATTACGCAAAATGGAACAGAATTCTCCTTAGAATGATTTCAGTACAATTTCTGAAACTCTTTTTCATGAGTTGAAAAAAACTCATTTTTTAAAAAGTGACATTGACATAGTATTTTTAACCAGAAAAATCATGGGGATGGAAGGAAAGGAAAGAGATGAAGAGGTTGCAAGAGAGATGTATTAAATGGGGATTAGGGGTAGACTGGAGAACTTCGGATTATGTGGTAAGAGAAAAGCCTCAAAGGGATGAAATAAGGACAAGCGCAGGAAAGAAGGGAGTAGGAATTATAAGAGAAACTTAGGGTGGAAAAGGGAGGAGAGTTAGCGAAAAAGTATTACAAAGAGGTGCAAGAGAGAGGAAAGAGGACGGTGGAGTTAACGCGATGAAATCAAGATATAATAAATGATATGAGGTGATAAAAAGAAAAGGATTGCCAAAATATCTGAAAGGAGGATGGGGAGAAGAGAGATGGACAAGAATAGCTAGATGGAGACTGAAAAATGAAGTGAAAGAATCAGTCTATTGAGACAAGGATGAGAGCAGAAAATGCAGCGTACGTGAATTGGTAGAGGAGACATGGCAGCGTGTATGGGATGCTTGTATGAGAGTAAAGGAGGAGAGGGGAAGACGACAAGTGAATGTCAAGAAAATTTTAGGGAAGGAGGAACTGGGAGAAGAATAGTTGAAGGAGATAGAAAAAGCTAGAAGAGTGAGAAAACAAGAATGAGGGAGTGTGGAGAAGAGAGAATGGAAAGCATGACTGGAAAAAGGAGAATAAAACACATTATGAATGAAGAAGAAGACCAAGAAAAATTAAATTGAAAATTCTAAACTCGTCCTAACTGTAGAGAATGTTTTTGAACCTGAATTCAGCGCCCCTTAATTTTCAAGCTTGGCTTAATAAAATTGTAATAAAAATTTGACCCGGTTACGAGAGATTTAAAAGGAGATTGAAAGCTTAATGGTTGAAACGACATTATAAGAGCTGTAAAACGAGCGAAGCATTAGTTTATTTTCCATTCGCTATCAGATTCTCCCTATAGATCGTCTAATATTTATACGCAAGTTACTCTTTTATGCATTGATAGATTCTGTACTCGCTAGAGGATTGCACATGAGGGAGCGTCCATTAATTGGGTCAGGTATTTTTATAAACATGCTAATTGAAACTAGTTTTTGCTGTCAAAAATTACCTTTCACAATATTATATACATCATATGATTATTTATATTATATATTTTTCATCATGTATTATTTCACATTACATGCGTCCAATAAATGAAGAGTCGAGAAGTTAACCATTCTTGAAATCTAGTATACACCTTTTATGAAATCTCGTGGAATCCCTTAAAATCTTTGAAAACCCTTTAAAATTATTAAAATCTTTAAGATCCGTGGAAATCTTTCTGAATCTTTTGCAATCCCTCAATACGTTTAAAAATTTGTTGGAATTTTTTGAAATCTCGTGACTTCTTTTGAAAAATTTTAAAATCTCTTAAGATCCCTTGGAATTCTTCAAAATTATTTGAGATTCCAAGAAATATTTTGAAACCTTGAAATTGCTGAAAATCTTCGAAATGCTATAAAAATTCCTTCTAATCCTCTAAAATCTTTAAACATTTGTCAAAATCCTTCATATTCTGTGAATATACATTCGAATCTTTTGAAGTCTCTTAAAATTCTTTAAAATTCTGTGAGATCCTTTAAAACCTTTGCAAATCACCTTCAATTTTTTAGGATCCCTCAAAATCCTTTGTAGTCCGCAGAAATCGTTCTTAAATCCTTAGAATCACTAAAAATACGTCGAAATCCTATGGTATTTCGTGAAATCCTTCAAAATTCGTCGAAATTCTTCTGTATCTATTGAACTCCTTCAAAATCCTTCGTCATTCCGTGATTTCTTTTGAATCCCTTGAAATCCCTCAAAATAATTTGAGATTTCGTGAAAAATTTCGAAACTTTGCTAGCGCTGTTCACCTTCGAAATCCCATAAATTCACATTACAACCCTTCAAAATCTCTAAAAATCGGTTCAAATATTCTAAATTCCGTGAAATATTACGAAGTATAACGAGATTCCTTCAAATCTTCGAAATTCCTTTAAAATTCATTGAAATCTTTCAAATCCGTGGGAAACTCTCCGAATCTCTTGAATTTCCTTAAAATCCTTCATAATATTTTTTATTTTTTTGAAATTCCGTTAAAAAAGAAATCCTCTGAAATCCGTGGATATACTTTGGAATTCTTTGAAGTCTATGAAAATCCTTTTTAGTCCGCGTAAATGGTTCTTAGATCGTTAAAATTCTTGAAACTCCGTCGAAATCGTTTGTTATCTCTTATAATCCTTAAAAATTCATCGAAATACTTCGGTATCTAGTGAAATTCTCTGAAATCCTTTGTAATCCCATGATTTTCTTTTCAACCCCTTGAAATCTCTTAAAAACCTTTGCTATTCGCGTAAATTGTTCCTGAATCTTTGAAATCCCTCAAAATCCGCTGAAATCTTTCGTAATCATACGATTGCCCTTGAAGTATTTCAAAATCTCTTAACATCTCTTGGAGTCCCTCAAAATTCTTTGTGATCCGCGGAAATCGTCCTTAAATCCTTAAAATCCCTCAAAATCCGTCGGGATCCTTCGGTATCTCTTAAAATCCCTTAAAATCCTTTAAAGCCACGTGATTTCTTTAAAAAATATTTTGAAATCTCTTAGCATAGCTTGGAATCCCTTAAAATTTTTTGTTGTCCGCGGAAATCGTTCTTAGATACTTAAAATTTCTTAAAATCCGTCGAAATCCTTCGGTACCTTTTAATATCTTTTAGAATCCTCTGAAATTCCGTGATTTCTTTAGAAATATTTGGAAATCTTCAAAATCCCTCAGAATCCCTTAAAATTATTTGTGATCCGCTGAAATCGTTCTCAAATCCTCAAAATCCCTCGACATCCGCCTAAATTCTTCGGTATTTCTTAATATCCTTTAAGATCCTCTGCAATCAGCAGGAATCGTTCTTAAATCCTTAAAATCACTAAAAATCAGTAAAAATCCTATGGTATTTCTTGAAATCCTTCAAAATTCGTCGAAATTCTTCCGTTTCCATTGAAGTCCTTTAAAATCCTTCGTAATTCCGTGATTTCTTTTGCATCCCATGGAATCCCTTAAAAAACTTTGAGATTTCGTGAAATATTCTTGAACTTTGAAATCGCTGGTCACCTTCGAAATCCCATGAATTTCCCTTACAACCCTTCAAAATCTCTAAAAATCGGTTAAATCTTTTGAATTCCGTAAAATATTACGAAGTATAACGAGATTTTTTTAAATCCTTGAAATCCCTTTAAAATGCAATGAAATCATTCAAATCCGTGGGAAACTTTCCGAATCTCTTGAATTTCCTTAAAATCCTTCATAATATTTTCAATTTTCTTGAAATTCCATTAAAAACGAAATCCTCTGAAATCCGTGGATATACTTTGGAATTCTTTGAAGTCTCTTAAAGTCCTTTGAAATTCCGTGAAATCATCGAAAACGCTTTAAATCTTTCAGAATCCTTTGAAATCCGGCGAAATCCTTCGAAATCCCTGCAAATCTCTTTAAATTCCTTGAAATCCCTGAAAATCTTTTTTAGTCCGCGTGAATCGTTCTCAAGTCGTTAAAATCCCTAAAACTCCGTCGAAATCTTTTGGTATCTCTTAAAATCCTTGAAAATTCATCGAAATACTTTGAGAACCACTGAAATTCTTTAAAATCCTTCGTTATCCCGTGATTATTTTAACCCCTTGAAATCCCTTAAAATCCTCTGCTATCCGCGTGAATCGTTCTTGAATCTTTAGAATCCCTCGAAATCCGCTGGAATCCTTCGTAATCACACGATTGCTTTTGAAGTATTTCAGATTCTCTTAACATCTCTTAGAATCCATTGAAATTCTTTGTGATCCGCGGAAATCGTCCTTAAATCCTTAAAATCCCTCAAAATCTGTCGGGATCCTTCGGTATCTCTTGATATTCCTTAAAATCTTTTAGAGCCCCGTGATTTCTTTGAAAAATATTTTGAAATCTCTTAGCATAGCTTGGAATCCCTTGAAATTCTTTTTAGTCCACGTAAATCGTTCTTGAATCGTTAAAATTCCTGAAACTCCGTCGAAATTCTTCGGTATTTCTTAATATCCTATTAGATCCTCTGCATCCGCAGAAATCGCTCTTAAATTCTCAAAATCTTCAAAAATCCGTCGAAATTCTCCGGTATCTGTTGAAATCTGCTTAAACTCCTTGAAGTCCCTTGAAATCTTCGAAAATCTCTTCAAAAAATTGAGCTTCTCTCTGAAATTGTACAAGGTAATAACTTCGTAATCGTTAATCGTTCGAAATACCCTGAAACTTCTTAAATATCCTGAAATGTTTTGGAATCCTTTCAAATTACTGGAAATCTTTCAAATCTTTCGAAATTCTTTGAAACCTTTTTTAATCTTATATTTAGTAAAACTCATTAATATATTGTTGATATATTAAGTAAGAATATAAAATCTTACGTAAGAGGGCGTGTCCAAAAATTCAAAAATCATCCCTACGTAATTAATAGACGTTCCTTAACTGAATTTTTAAATTATTCATAGTGTCAGAAAGCAATGTTTAAAAATTGTGATTTTTAATTAAAAATTGAGAAAGGTGTAATGTAGTCCTTTGAAAAGATAATGATGCTGAGAAAGTTGTCCTGTGTCAAAGGTACCATCGCATGCGCTCGGTAGTTTCCATTTTGACGAAAAGTTAATTAACAATACCTTCACAGGCGGAGCACGTGCTTGCTTACTCACCTTGTCTTGTCTTGCAATAACGTTGGTAAACATGTAATGCGTGGTGTCAAATACGTTGTCTCATCACATTACATAACTGGGCTTTGGGCATGGCATGCATTTGAATAACGTTCTCCTGACTTATGCTTGACAGCTTGAGTAATAACGACGTGCTGAGATACACTGTACAGGTCATAAAGACAACATGTGTAAACCCTATAGTTTCAGCACCACATTGTCATCGTTTCTTTTGATAAACGTGCAAGTCCAAACCACCAACATCCTGATGATACATTCAATAGTTTCCGGAGTTCACCACGACTAGGTTGCAGTACGATTTGACACTCCTTTCTCCAGGGTGTTTATTATTGTGAGTCTCCTCGCCTCTTACAAATCGGGGTGCTTTATTATCGTGAGTCCCCTCGTCTCTCACAAACTGGGGTGCTTCATTATCGTGAGTCCCGTCGCCTCTCACAAATCGGGGTGTTTTATTATCGTAAGTCTCCTCGCC
>JAUMHM010000031.1:40924770-40935208 GCA_032362435.1 Melikaiella ostensackeni | reverse complement strand
CAATAAATAAATGATAAGAAAAGGCGATAAGGGGAGGACTTTCATACTTTTTGTTTGCGAAGGAGAGCATTATTTCTCAATTCTTAAGCGTGAGTAGTATGGGGACGGACGTTAATTAAACATCCATAATTATTTAAAAAAATTCCTAATTCCATTTGAATATAAAATATCTAATACGTTTCATTTGATAAGAATATTGTTAACATTTTCCCTGGAACGTGTCGTGAATGGAGTTTTATTTAAAAATGTTTGGGATTTTGTAACAAACATCTGCATGCATTTCTGACCTTTTTTTAGTTTCATTTTTTCAGTGTATTTTTATCTGCTTTGTGTTTAGGGCAAAATTATATCCTGAAAAACGATAAAAGAAATATCTATTTCTCCAACTGGTCCAAAAAGTTAAAGCCAAATCTGTACAACCGTTTTTTAATATTTTTTAAAGCTTTTGGTATCATTTGAAAGGCAAGTCCTCCTAGTATTTTACTAACTAATGGAAATATTTTTATAATTCTATTCCTGAAATACATTAGTTTTTAAAATATATTGCATAGACTTCCCTTCAAAATTGTTTTGTCCTCTCAAAATCATGAGATATTTCTTTATAAAATAAATTTTGTTGAATTTATTGTACAATTATTTACAATTAATTTCAAATTAGAATTATTTTTAATTAAAATGAAATTATAAAAACTAAATTTTGTAATGTTGAGATAACTACTTTAAGACATTAAAGGTTTTGTAAAGTTTCCATATATCAACAAAGCATATCAGGTCAAGTTAATAACTTTTCGGCTTTTTCTCTAAAAACCCCCCAAATTTGTGATTATAGCCTAAAATAACATGAAAATGTAATTATTAGTAATCATCAGAGATAAGCATACAGTAAAAATGTTGATTAATTGAATAAATTAAAAATAATTATCATTTATTATCAGTTCAACTTCTCAATATTCAAAATCAATTGAAAAATAAAACATAAATAATGAAAAATGAAACCACTTGAAAGGGATAGATATTATTAACCTAACTTCAAAATCCCATATACATATATTCAATATATTTGAAATTTACAAACCTTCAATTTCAATTCCTCATAAAAATCGCAACATTTTACTCGATGACATTATGCAATGGATATAATTTGTAAAGATGTGCAATTTTTCAGCTATTTTCATTGTATATGAGTTTTAGAAAATACTCAAATTGACGCAACATGCTTTTGATGGCAAAAAAAGGTGAGGTTGCTTTGCGTTAGTGCATTCTCAAACTTGTTGTGTCACTCAAGAAAGAACATTCTGTAAAGCGTAAATCAGTTCAATGGAAAGTAAGCTGATAAATTTATAGTAGAAACATTGGCGAATATCGCGAAATGCATAAAAACTTCGATAAGTTGTGAAAAATACGTGAAAAGTTAGAATGCGGTTAATTATTTCGGAATTGAAAGGTGGCCCTATTAAGGACAATGCTATTTCGGAATTGAAAGGTGGCCCTATTAAGGACAATGCTGCATAATAAATTGTTTATAAAACATAATTTTACATTATTGATGGAATGTTACACATTTTTAGACCTGAAGCCTTTTTTTATGCCGATGTGGATTTCGTCAGTTAAAAATGTTGTAAACAATTCTGCTCTTGAGGTTGAATTGCTTTTGCCTCGGAGTGTGATGCTTTTGTCGAATTTCCAAGTCAATATCATGTGTTTGTGTAATGAAATTGAATTTCTAAGTCACTTATATACAAAATTATTATATTTTATTCATATTTCTTGATTCTTTGCAATAAGTTGTCATATTCTTCAATATTTATGTATTCGAACAATAAGAAACAAGAGTAACATTTATATTTTGTCACTTCAATGAATCATTAACTCCGTGATTCAATGCGATTATTATACTTATGTAAAGTGTCATTAAATTCTAATATATTTCATTTAGAAATATATGTTCCAACTTTTTTACCATCTGTGTTTTACACATTTTACTGTTCACTGATAATTGTTTTTACATAGTACATTTTTAGTTTCTCACCTTTGATAGTTATTAAATTTGAATCGATTACAATTTTCATATAAAAACTCTCGCAACCAAATTTTTTTCTTCTTTGAGAATCGCTGGAAAAATTTCCTTTCAGTTGCCCTTAATTACATCTCCGAGGGTTGCCCTTAATTGGGCCACATGAAATTTGACTTGCCCTCAATTAAGCCCCCTGCACAGGCTCGAGAAAAGTAACATGTTTTCGATAAACAGGCGATTTAAATTTCAAACGCACTGTGATTCGGTTGAAAAATGATCAAACTTAACTTATATAAAGATATTTAATATTATATATTTCGTTAAATCTTTCTAATCTCTTTTATTCTATGGTGGAAATCTGAGATTGCCCTTAATAGGGTCCTTTACCTTATTAATGCAATATTTTCAGCGAGTCTCCTCATCTCCTTATTACTCAAATACGAAAACTTTAACAGATTGACATTTTTTTTCAAGTAATATTTTCTTTTGATGCATTAAGTTCGTTTATAATTCCAAAATCATAATTCTAAATTTTTGGTTTGTGAAGTATCATATGCAGAATACCCATTCGTGATTCTAATGATTTAGCAAGTCGTGACACTTTCCGGCTTACCAAAAATGTCCGCACCTACTGCACGATTAATGAGACTCGTTCTTTTCGCTGACGTAAAGAGAATTTTTATTGCGTTTTAATTCTAGAATTATTTCACGTGAAATAGTTCGAAATAAGAATAACATTTTTTTATAATTAATTATTTGAATAATGATTACTAATAATGATCTACAAACGTACGCAGCTAATATATTTCATTTGCGTCCAATCAATAATATATGTACAAGCGTTTCCGTTCGCAGCTAATAAATTCCGTTACCAGCATGAAGTTGGCTCGCTAAAATGCTGTTGTTTTCTTATCCTTGTTTTTAAAAATTGATTTGTTTTATCACTGACAGCTTAGAAATGCACTATTAAGTGTGAAATGAAATAATATTCAATGGATAATGTATGAAAACTAATAGTAACTTACAAGCGTTTCCGCGCGCAGCTAATAAATTTCGTTCGCAGCATGAAGTTGTTTTGCTGAGATGCTTTTGTTTTTTAATTCCTATTTCTTCAACTTCATTTGTTTCATTATTTCAAATTTAGAAGTACATTAATAAGTTAAAAATATAATTAGTATTCAATTGATAATATATGAAAACTAATCATAATCTACAAGCGTTTCCGTAGACAGCCAATTCATTCCCTTCGCATCCAATACATTCCGTTCGCAGCATGAAGTTGGTTCACTGACATGTTTTCTCTTTCATTCCTATTTCTTTGAATTGGTTCGTGTCATTATTCAAAGTGTAGAAATACATAATTAAGTGTAAAATGAGATAATATTCAATTGATCATATGTAAAAACTAATAGTAATCTACAAGCATTCCGGTTCATATCCAATTCATTCCGTTCGCAGCATGAAGTTGGTTCGCTAAGATGCTATTGTTTTTCATCTCTATTTCTTGAAATCGGTTTGTTTTATCATTTGAGGTTTGAAAATACATAATCAAATGTAAAACGAAATAACATACAATTGATAATATATGAAAACTAATAATAATCTACAAGCGTTTCCGTTCGCAGCTAATTCATTGCCTTTGCATCCAAGACATTCCATTCGTAGCATGAAATTGGTTCACTGAGATGTTTTTTTTTCATTCCTATTTCTTTAAATGAGTTCGTTTCATTATTTAAAGTTTATAAATACATAAATTAGTGTGAAATGAAATAATATTCAATTGATAATATATGAAAACTAATAATAATCTATAAGCGTTTCCGTTCGCATCCAATACATTCCGTTCGCAGCATGAAGTTGGTTCGCCAAGATGCTTTTTTTTTATTTCTATTTCTTTAATTTGTTTTGTTTTATCATTTGAGTTTCAGAAATACATAATTAAATGTCAAACGAAATAACATACAATTTATAATATATGAAACCTAATAATAATCTACAAGCATTTCCGTTCGCATCCAATACATTCCGTTCGCAGCATGAAGTTGGTTCGATAAGATGCTTTTGTTTTTTATTTCTATTTCTTTAATTTGTCTTGTTTTATCATTTGAGGTTTAGCAATATATAATTAAGTGTTACAAAAATAACATACAATTGATAATATATGAAAACTAATAATAATCTACAAGCGTTTCCGTTCGCAGCTAATTCATTCCTTTCGCATCCAATACATTCCGTTCGCAGCATGAAGTTGGTTCGCTAAGATGTTTTTTTTTCATTCCTATTTCTTCAAATTGGTACGTTTCGTTATCTAAAGTTTAGAAATACATAAATTAGTGTAAAATGAAATAATATCCAATTGATAATATGTAAAAACTAATAATAATCTTCAAGCATTTCCGTTCGCATCCAGTACATTCCGTTCGCAGCATGAAGTTGGTTCGCTAAGATGCTTTTGTTTTTTATTTCTATTTCTTCAATTTGTTTTGTTTTATCATTCGAGGTTGAGAAATACATAATTAAACGTAAAATGAAATAACATGCAAAACTAATAATAATCTAGAAGCGTTTCCGTTTGCAGCTAATTCATTGCTTTCGCATCCAATACATTCTGTTCGCAGCATGAAGTTGGTTCACTGAGATGTTTTTTTTTCTATTTCTTTAAACGGGTTCGTTTTATTATTTTGAGTACAGAAATACATAAATAAGTGTGAAATGAAATAATATTCAATTGATAATATATGAAAACTGATAATAATTTACAAGCGTTTCTGTTCGCAGCTAATTCATTCCCTTCGCAACCAATACATTCCGTTCGCAGCATAAGGTTGTTTCACTAAGATGTTTTTTTTCATGCCTATTTCTCTAAATTGGTTCGTTTCATTATTTAAAGTTTAGAAATACATAAATAAGTGTAAAATCAAATAATATCCAATTGATAATATATGAAAACTACTAGTAATTTACAAGCATTTCCGTTCTCATTCTATACATTGAGTTCGCAGCATGAAGTTGGTCCGCTAAGATATTTTTGTTTCTTCTTATTCTTATTATTCCTCTTCTTATTCCTGTTCCTTCAAATCGCTTCGTTCTATTATTCAAAGTTTAGAAATACATAAGTAAGTGTAAGTTCTATAATATTCAATTGATAATGTATAAAATTCCTTGGGATCAATTTTCAATTTTCGAAACTGTACAACAGAATGGAGACAATAATTAGAAACTAATGTTTTTGAAATAAATATAATTTGAGTTTTACTTACCAAGTTTCATGAATTTCAGTTTTGACATAAGTTTTAGTAAGAATAATTAAATTGCTGAAATCTATCATAAATACAATTTTTCAATTTCAATCATAAGTGGAGTCTTTAACCTTCTTAGTTTATTATATATTATAAAAAAGTCAGAATCATTTCAAATATTATCAAAGTTGTATGACTTTCTCCTTCTCGAAATTTCAAAACTGTCAATTCAGATTTTTGATATTTTACGTTTTGATCAGCTTTCAGCTTGAAACTTTTGACATTAAATTATTTCAGACTGGAATCGTTAAATAGTAGACAACTGTGAATTGAAAGCATGTATCGGAACGCTGTTTGTAGTTTGACCTCATTCTCAAATTCGTTAAATTTTATCGTTTGGAAATAATTATACTTTAAAGTCAAAAAAATAATTAAAATCAGAGCTTAGTTGAATAATTAATTTTGGCCTGAAAAGTTGAAAATCATATAGTTTTAGATGACCATATTGCAGGCTTTAAATATTTTAAACTAAAAGCCTGCATAAATAAATTTGCTGATGTATATTATTTAAACGTCCAAAATTGTTGAGTTTCAAACTAAAATTCATGAGCCTTATGATTTTTACCTTCCTAAATCAGTTATTCATTAACCCTCTAAAAATACCCCTTGAGTAGTGAAATTAGATTTTTGTAATATATTGCAGTTAATTAACTTTTTTGACCATTTTTTCCTCGATCCTCACTAATAAATATTGATTAGTGATGATCCAGGGAAAAAAATGGTGAAAAAATTATTGAAATTATATAAAACATATGTGTCATATATATTTATTATCATTCGAAATAATATGCTGATACTACAGTTTGTCTTGATTGCCTACAAATATGTCTTGTATGAACATCGAAACGTTGGTAGATTTTTGCACATGTTTTTTGATTGTAATTTGAAAAGTAAATAAATAAAAGTAAAAAGGGTGACAGGAAAAAGGGAGGAGATTTGAGGGCAGCCTTCTTTTTCTTTCCTCTTTTTTTTTTATTTGTTCTTGAAGTTTGAATGAAAACATTTAAGAGTGTGTTGTTCTAATTTGGTCGTTGGATTCTTGGTTCTTCCAATTTTCAAGAATTTCGTAGTCTAATTTGAATGTTGTACTTCGAAGAAAAATTTGAGTTTTGATTAATTCTGAATTCAATTTCATGAATTATAGTGATTTCGTTCTTGGAAGAATATTCTCTCTTTAGAACTTCAGATAATTTTGACTACTTTTTTTTTTCTATTTCTGGTTTTAGGATATCAGTATTCGAGTAACCTAAAAGATGAGCGAATCAATTTGCTTCTTTCTTTTTTTTCTAATTTAAGCCTTTTTCGTTGATATATCCAAGAATTTATTATATCACGCATTCTATCCTATTTCATATCATCCCTCCGCGATTTACCTTTCCCTTCGACTGTCAGTTTTCTTTCCATTTCTCTTCCTGTGTCTCACGTATCCTCTTTTCGAATGGTTCCGAGATTTCACAGGGACAAATCCCATGGGATAAGACGTCGTTTCTACAGTTCGAAACTATCGGTTTGAATCCAAGTTTCCTCGGACGCGTCCCGTAGCCTTGAGAAACAAGACAAATTATCTAGGCTAAGGGTTGTCACGGAAAAACGTTAGTTTGTTAAGGCAAGATTGTGTTATTTGCGAAGGCTATCATATTTTTGCAAAGAGAGAAACTTTTCCAAAAGCGAAATATGACAATATCTCTACACATAGAGACCTTTTGTGTAGATAACTGACATCGAATTTCTTTACATTCTCTCAACTTTGAGGAGAATCGTGCTAATGTGCAAATTATGCCTAAAAATGGTAAAAGTAGGCGGCAGGTGCCAACAAAAAATGGTTTCGTAGCCTAATAAGTCGTTAATAAGGTCGTTGGAATCCCCCTTCCTCCCTGCACTTCCTACTCTCCTTACTTAATTCCCCGTTTCCTCCCTTCTCCTCATTTTCCCTTACTTTGCTTCATTTCCCCTCACTTCCTGTCATTTACCATTACTTCCCCTCACTTCCCCTTACTTGCCCTCATTTTCCTCCCATAACTTCTCATTTACTTAAGTTCCCCGCACTTCCTCGTATTTTCCTTCTTATCCCTCCCCTTATTTTCCCTCTCCCCCTTCGCCCAAATCCCTTTACCCCCTTCCCACACTTCGTTTCATTTCTCCTTACTTTCTCCGATTTCTCCTGACTTACCCTTTTTTATACGACGGTCAGACATCCGACAAAAATCATAAAGGCTTCTGTCTAGGGCTACGAAACCCTAAAAATTAAGATAACATAAAATAAAATGGAGAAAATATATTGCTATAACAGCTTATGAGCTTTTACGTAAATAACTGGCATCTTTCTTCACATTTTTTCGACTTAAGAGGAAATCATACTTATATGCAAATTATTCCTAAAAAAATTGTAAAAGTAGGCGGCAAGTATCTACAAAAAAAGGTTTTGTAGCCTAATAAGTCGTTAATAAAGTTGCTAAAGTCCCCTTCCCCCCCCCCGCAGCTCCTCCTTCTCTCCCTTAATTTCCCATCGCCTCCCTTATCCTTATTTTTCCTCACTCTCTGTCATTCCTTATTACTTCCTGTCATTTTCCTTCACTTACCCTCACTTACTTTAATATCCCTTCTCACTTTCCCTCACTTCTCCTTACCTGCCGTCATTTCCCTGCCATAACTTCCCCTCATTTACCTAACTTCCCCTCACTTCTTTAAATTTCCCTTCACGTCTCTCCCCTTATTTCCGTTCACTCCCTTCGTGCACTTCCCCTCATTTTCTATCACTTCTTCTCATTTCCGCTAATTTTCCCTTACTTATCCTGATTTCTCCTCTTTTCCTCTTTTTATACGACGGCTGGACACCCGAAAAAAACCATAATGGCTTCTGCCTGGGGCTGTGAAACCCTAAAAGTGAAGAAAATATGAAATTACATGAAGAAAAAAATTCTCATAACAGCTTATAACCTTTTACGTAAATAAATGGCATCGAATTTCTTTACATTTTTTTGGCTTAAGGGAAAATCGTGCTTATATGCAAATTATCCCTAAAAATGGTAAAAGTAGGCGGCAGGTGCCTACTAAAAAAGGTTTCGTTGACGAATAAGTCGTTAATGAAGTCGTTAGAATACCCCTCCCTCCCCGCACTTCTTCCCCTTCTTCCTAGATTTCCCATCCCCTCCCCATTCCTTATTTTTCCTTACTTTCCTTCACTTCCCCTCACTTCCTGTCACTTCCCTTTACTTCCACTTACTTACCCTAATATCCCTTCTCACTCCCCCTTTCTTGCCGTCATTTCCCGTCATTTGCCTCCTATAACTTCTCCTCATTTACCTAAGTTCCCCTCACTCCCTTGCATTTCCCTTCAAATCCCTCCACTTATTCCCCCTCACACCCTTCGCACACTTTCTCTTATTTTCTATTAGTTACTCTCATTCCCCCTAATTTCCCCTCACTTTTCCTGATTTCTCCTCACTTTCCCTTTTTTATATGACGGTCGGACACCCGAGAAGAACCATAAGGGCTTCTGTCTGGGGCCACGAAACCTCAAAAATCAAAAAAGCATAAGATGAAATGAAAAACAAAGTCATATAACAGCTTATAGTGGCATCAAATTTCTTTACATTCTTTTAACTTGAGGGAAAATTGTCCTTATATCAAAATTATCCCTTAAGAATTGTAAAAGTAGGCCGCAAGTACCTACAGAAAAAGGTTTCGCAGCCTAATAAGTCGTCAATGAAGTCATTAAAATCCCCCTTCCTCTCTGCACTTTTTCCTCCCCTTCCTTAGTTTCCCACCCCCTTCCTGAATTTCTAATCCCCTGCCTTCTCCTTATTTTCCCTTACTTTCCTTCATTTCGCCTCACTTCCTGTCATTTCCCTTTACTTCCCCTTACTTACCCTAACATCCCTTTACAATTCCCCTCACTTGCCTTTATTTCCCGTCATTTGCCTCCTATAACTTTCCCTCATTCACCTAATCCCCCCTCACTTTTTCGCATTTCCTTTCATATCCCTCCTCTCATTTCCCCTAATTTCCCCTTACTTCCCCTAATTTCTCTTTACCTTCCCTTTCTCATACGACGGTCAGACACCCGACAAAAACCATAAGGGCTTCTGTCTGGGGCTACGAAACCCTAAAAATTAAGGAAACATAGAAAAATGAAAAAATATATATAAATAAAATATGAAAAGTTTTCATTGAAAGCAAAATGTTTTTGATCATGAAACTTGCCCTGAAGCAAACCTGTCAGGAGCTCAATAGGTGCTTATTGTCGAAATCATTTTAATGAATAGGGTTGCCATATTCGGGCCACAGTAGGTCCTGATGAGGACCTTCGTAATGAGAATGAACCGTTCCGGCCCCTTAGAAAACCTTAATATTGTTAGGAACTGTTAGGGCGATTTCTGCACGGTTTGAAATATTTATTACTTGGATTATATAACTGTGATATCATTACTAAACAAATATATTACATTTCGTTTACCAAATCTTTCAGTTTCGAAAGTAGTTCCTTTGTAGCGTTTTGAGAAGTTCCGAAATATCCAAGATTATTCCCTAGTGAGGCAAACTAAGTGTCGATTGCTCAATAACTTGAAATCAGGCGTAAAATTCAATCCCAGCAAGTACAACTTAAAAATTTTCTTTCATGCGGTACTTTTTATCGTTTTTTTACACTCGTTCAAGTCGGGAAATTCTTTCAAATTAGCAGTCGTGATTCGCATCCATGCGCGCGAGACGTTCCTAATTAGCGAAGAAATTCTCACTATAAATCTAAAATATTGCAGCGTTGCCTCTAAAAACAAAAACGAATTTCTCATCACTCACCATTAGCAAATATTCTTCCAGATCACCAAGATTGGAAATTTTAAACTTTCAAGTCTAAGAAACTTCTCAATTCAAATTTCGAATACTCAACTATAAAATCAAAGCATTGAAAGCATCATAACTCTCCTGAATTCGAAGTATTCGAAATTGAATTTCTAACATTTTCAATTCATCAATTTATGAAACTTTTAATAATGTAATATCAAAAATCATAAGCCTCTTATTTTTCAACTTCCATCAACTTTGGTGACTTATAACCAGAGAGCGGACGACCCCAGTCTGAAGTTGCGCACCGAGCCCAGGCTCGGTGTGCAGCTTCAGACTGGGC
>JAUMHM010000031.1:40903724-40924670 GCA_032362435.1 Melikaiella ostensackeni | reverse complement strand
CAATCACATCTGAGCCGGGCATTTTGCTTACTTCTGGAATTACTATTGTCATAGAAAGGGTACTTTTTTTGCTGCCGCTTGTCCCGCTGTGCTGGTCACACGCCCACACTAATTAAAGTCAGCATTATTCAAAATTATATCCCTTGCGTAAGAATGAGTTAATCATAAATTTAATTATTGCACTGCACTCGCATGACAAAACTGCACATTTTGGCCCCGACTTTAATATATTTTGAGGTGCTGATTACGGACATAACTTTGAAAATTTTCTTAAAGGACAATTCCAAAGTCAATTCAAAAAAATAGTTATGAAATTGACAAAAATAGCAATTATTGATAATTTTTCAAGATGTAAAAATGTAGGATGTGACAGAACTTGGAATTATGTCGATGAAAACATTTTTGCTGTAAAAAACAAATGTTTCAACTATTATAAATGACCATAATTTCCTTACTTTTTAATAAAGTGTATTAATATTATAGGTTAATCGATTCGTCTAGAATCAAGGATTCGTTTTTATCCTCACATCAATTTTGAATCATATTAATAAAAAAATTTTTACTCTAAACGAAAATTTTTTAGGTATTATAAATGACCATAGCTTCCTTCCTCTTCAATTAACCTGGTGACGAAATTTTTCGTTTGCATTGCTGCAGTTACTTTTAATAACTGTGGGTTCCAAAACTTCTTGTAAATTTATGAATTTTTTCATTACCAGGTATAAAATTTTTCAAATTTTATCATTATTGGTGACCATCTCTATGTGGCGCAGGTGAATTTTCATCTCCTTTGTAGATTTTCGAATTTATACTTTAATAGAAGAGACGTAAACTCAAGGAATGAAAGAATTTATATCGTAATTTGTCCGCTATGAAAATTTGAAAGTAAGAAATTTTTTTTGTTTAAAGTGATATATCTGGGAAACAAGTAGAAAAATTTAGGGGTATTGTTTCAAAAATTTTGAAAATACTGAATTCTAAAGAGGACCCTAACAAGAGATTTTAATTTTTTTCCGTTTTCTATCACGACTGGCGATTTTTATTACGTTCATGAAATGTCAGTCGAGTGTAGAGATATATCGCAAAATTTTCTTCAAATTTATTCAGTTTAGCTTTTTATTACGTTAAATAAATAATAATAATTAGTCACAGGAGCAAGTCAATTAATAGTCCCCCAACAATAAATAAAACTGGTAATTACTGCCGGTGATGCATTGCAATTAATAAAACTGTATTTCACATGCTTGCAGTTGCAGGAAATGAAAAAAGAAATTTGCGATTTGCAATTGAAATAAAACAGTTAATTTTATAATGGATGTTTCACAGTTCAAATTTGGAAACTTTTCTTTTTATTTGCGATTGAAAGTTCAAAAGTTACAAAACATGATTTTGATGCTAAAAATTTTTTAATGTTCGGACTCTTCTCGAAATAAGTCGATGGATGTGTCAAATTTATATTTTAAAAATGGCTCAAGTATGGTAAATATAACCGATAATAATTTTAATTGAATATTCTTTATCCATTTTTGAAATAATTATGAATTCTGTTACGTATTGATATAATTCTTTTTATTCAATTGAAAATAATAAATAAACTTTTCCAAAATTGAATTGAATTTCAATGTTTGACATTAAAGAAGAATTTAAATTTGCAATTATTCTGGATTTAATTTCTCAAATTCAAATAAATTTGAAGCAGTCACTTAAATTATTTCAAATTCATCTTGGATTCGTCTGAATTTTATTGAATCTATCAAATTCAAGTCTATACCTATTTCTGAATTTTTTAAAATTCTTTTGAATTCCTTTGAATTTTGTTAAACTCTCTGGAATTTTTCCTAATTCACCTAAAATTCTTTAAAATTCATCTTGAATGCTTATGAATTTCAACTAATTCCCTTGAATTTTCCTGAATTCACTCAAATTTTACTGAAATCAATAAATATTTTATATAAAGTTATTATAGAAAACGAGAAATGTCATTCAAAAACTGATGTTACACAAAATTTCATAAAAACAGGTTCATATTCAGAATGCTATAATTTCGGTGCAATTAGAGCTAGAGCAATGTTTTTTTTCAGATCTACTAAAAATTGAGCCTTCTTTAATTAATTTACTAGCAATTTTTACCGGCAATGCTCGGAAAATAAGTTATTTTGGAAAATGAGAAATTTTATTCAAAAAATTGATGTTACACAAAATTCAATAAAAACAAGTTAATATTCAGAAGGCTATAATTTCTTTGCAATTAGAGCTAGAGTTATGTTTTTTTCAGATTCATTTGAAATGAAGTGTCCTTAAATCAATTTTCTAGCAACTTTTATCTGCACTGCTCAGGAAATGAGTTATTTTGGAAAACGAAAAATTTCATTTGAAGAATCGATGATACACACAATTTTATAATAACAGGTTAATATTCAGAAGGATATAATTTTTTTGCAGTTAGAGCTAGAGTAATATTTTTTCTTCAGATTTATTTGAAATTGAGTGCCCTTCAATTAATTTTCTAGCAACTTTTACCTGCACTGCTCAGGAGATGAGTTACTTAGGAAAACGAGAAATTTTATTTAAAAATTGATGTTACACAAAATTTTATTTAAAAAACTGTCATATTCAGAAGGCCATAATTTTGGTGCAATTAGAGCTAGAGCAATGTTTTTTTCAGATCTACTCAAAATTGAGTCTCCTTTAATTAATTCACTAGCAATTTTCACCTGCAATGCTCAGGAAATGAGTTATTCTGTGAAATAAGGAATTTTATTCAAAAAATCGATGTTACACAAAATTTCATAAAAAAAAGGATCGAATTCAGAAGGCCATAATTTCGGTTCAATTAGAGTTAAAGCAATGTTTTTCTTTCAGATCCACTCAACATTGAGACTCCTTTCATTAATTTACTAGCAACTTATTCCTGCACTGCTCGGGAATAGGGTTATTCTGTAAAACAAGAAATTGTATTTTAAAATATGATGTTACACAAAATTTTATTTTAAAAAGTGTCATATTCAGAAGGCCATAATTTCGGTGCAATTAGAGCTAGAGCAATGTTTTTTTTCAGATCTACTCAAAATTGAGTCTCCTTCAATTGATTCAATAGCAAATTTCACCTGCAGTGCTCAGGAAATGAGTTATTTTGGAAAATAAGAAATTTTATTTAAAAAATTAATGTTACACGAAATTTTATTTTAAAAAGGGTCATATTCAGAAGGCCATAATTTCAATACTAAACTATTCACTCAAAATCGATGTTTGAGGGCCATAACTCCGAAACTTTCGAAGACAGAACATTCTATTTTTTTTGCTTAGCAGGAAATTTCACCCACTATAATTTTCATACAGATACTTGAGACTTGGCATGAACTGGAAAGAAGCAGTTTTCAAGAAACTAATTTTTTTCCACTTCTTTCACAATTTCTCAAAAATATTGTGGTGTTTTACTTTCCGTAAGATATTCATCTCCTGCAGGATTTTTTTAAGTGATATACTGAATGGTTCAAGCCAATGAAATTCCACTCATATCTTATTTTCATGAAAATATGATTACCTCTTTTAAAAAAAAATCAAAAATAGAATTTTCTCAAAAAGAGCTCAGGCGATTTTTTCTTTTTGGGCTCAGAATGATAGTGAGACATTCCAGAAGTATAATCAGAAGAAAACAGGCTTATGCGTAGTTTTTGTATTAATCGTGGAAAATAACATTAAAAAGTAAAATATATTTTTTTTAAACGACACAAGATACAATAAAATGTCTTATCACAAAATTGTTTGCTTAAATAATATCTCCAAACTTTCTTTCAACTATTTTTCTTTATAGGACTCGTACTTTTCGTTTTAATCGTCAAAGGTAACACCAACAATAAAAAAGTATACTTTTGGAAAAAACCACACAAGATACAATAAAATGCTTTATAATGAAATTATTCACCTTAAATAGGTCTAAATATGCTTTGCTGACCATTTTAAAATGAAATGCGTAATTTTCGTTTTAATCGTAAAAAATGTCACTGAAAATGAGGAAATGAGTTTCTCACCAAAACTAAGCGAGGTACAGAAAAATGTTGGAGAACGAAATTGCTGGTATCAAAAAGATCTACATATTTCCTCATGACTATTTTCTGACAAGATGCATAGTTTTTGTTTTAATCGTGAAAAATGTTATAAAAAACGGTAAATTCTACTTTTCTGTCTAACTATACAAAATGAGGAAAAAATGAACAGACAAAAGTTGTGCAGACAAAAAAGATCATACAAATTTGCTATTGACCATTTTTCAATAAGATGTGCAATTTTTGTTTCAAACGTGAAAAGTGCTATTAAAAACAACAAATTTGAATTTATAGAAAAACGACACAAGAAACAACAAAATGTTTAATGACAACATTTTTTGCCTAAAGCAGAAGTTTCTGGATGAGGTACAGAAATTAATATAACATTTCGTAAAGATCGAAATGAAATCTAATTTCTTATGAAAATTTTTTCGTGTTTTCAAAGAGAAACGCCCAAAAAGTTCACAAATCAAAAAAAGACGGCGAAACTACCCACTTTTTCGGCTCATTAAAGACGAATGTACAATAAATGTTTAACAGAAAGAAAAAAGAGGGGAAAAAGAAAGAGTCAACCATTCCAACCTCTCACTCTTTCTTTGCTCTATCTTTTTATACTACTAGGGACCAACATGTTTCGAAGCCAATTCAGACTTCCTCATAGGGTTGCATATGAATACTATCAGGATTTCTCATAATTGAGGTACCAATAATTAACTAAATTTACCAAATGGTATCTATTTTTATTTAAATATGGTATACAAATAGAAGTCAGTAATTCATAGAAATGTATTATTGTTTTGGATTATTACCTTTTTCTGTTTTGAAAAATGGAATAATCTGAATAGGTTGATTCTTAATCAGCCTACAATGATATAACATACATTTAGTATAATAGGGTTCAACATAATATATAGAATTTCGCATTATGGACTTACAATTATCAAATTACAATTGTCAGTGGTTTCACCTTCAATTTTAAATGGTCTGTGCAAAAATGCTGGAGAAGTACAAAGACTGAGCACAACGAGAATGTGCCCCCGCAGCGGGCAGATTTTTTCTGTAACAAAAATGTTGCTTTGTAGTCCTCAGCAGTAGAATTGGCACATTTGCTTTTAAATCATGAAAATCCAGGGTCTTTAAGCTGAGCTTAAAGTGTAGCAGTAATAATCGTATCCGACACTATCCATGCCAGGCTTCACTCGAATTCCTGTTTCTCAGCATGATAACATCTTTATCCATTCAGAACGAACGATAACGTCACGAACACTCATTGTTTCAAGAAACAAATGCTTGGACACTGTTATCATCCCTTCGTCCGGAATGTTCATTAAAATCTTCTAAGCAGCTTTACTTTAGATTCCAGATAACTATAGTATGGCAACTGAAACCTACACGGAGAAAACTGTTTTGCTTGATCAACAAAAATTTTGTTGGCTCAACAAAATGATTCTGTTGCTCGTCGTGCAAAACTGGTTTGTAGGCTGAACCAAATTCTTTTGATAGACTAATAAAATGTTTTGTTGGCTCATCAAAGTTCACTGGTTAGTCTCACCAAATCGTTTTGTAGGTTTGGCCAAATTATCTTTCATTGAGGAATATAGATATTAGAACAGACGAAAGCTCAAAATTATCCGGACATAAAACTATCGAACAAATGTCTAAGATATTATACCATATTATCTTGGATGTTTCTGATATAAAACTGTAATATCTTAGATATTTGTCATAGTTCAACTTCCAGATATTGACTTTTTGTCTGCTTTAATGAACATCTGTTTTTCTCACTGTTGTTTGTCCTAATAGACCTGTGTTGTTTTCTTGATCACATGATTCGGAAAGGAATTTGGATGTTGAATTGGGTTTAAATATTTAATCATACATTTTTTGTGGAAATAAAGTATGAAATTGAAACGCAAATAGGTTAGTACTTTCACTTGAAGGTGTTGACTACTGACCAGCATCAGCCGAGGTAAAAACAACTCATCTAAAAATTTTCACATGATATTGTCAGCTATCTTATTTTTAAATCTTATCGCAGTGATTATCGTACACTTTCATCATTATTATGTTTCATTAATATTGATGTTTTTGTCTGCTTTAATGAATATCTGTCTTTCTCACTGTTGTTTGTCCTAATAGAGCTGTCTTGTTTTCTTGATCACGTGATTCGAAAAGGAATTTGGATGTTAAATTGGGTTTAAATATTTAATCATACATTTTTTGTGGAAATAAAGTATGAAATTGAAACGCACATAGGTTAGTACATTCACTTGAAGGTGTTGATCACTGACCAGCATCAGCCATGGTAAAAACCATTCTAAAAATTGTCACTCGATATTGTCGGCTGTCTATTCTTTAATCTTATCACAGTCATTAATGTACACTTTCCTCATTATTATGGTTCATTAACATTTATGTTTTTATCTGCTTTAAAGAATATCTGTTTTTCTCACTGCTGTTTGTCCTAATAGAACAGTGTTGTTTTTCAGTCACGTGATTCGGAAAGGAACTTGGATGTTGAATTGGGTTTAAATATTTAATTATACTTTTATTGTGAGTACAAAGTATGAAATTGAAACGCACATAGGTTAGTACTTTCATTTCAAGGTGTTGATCACTGATCAGCATCAGCCGAGTTAAAAACCAATCTAAAAATTCTCACTTGATATTGTCGGCTATCTATTCATTAATCTTATCACAGTTATCAATGTACACTTTCATCGATATTATGTTTCATTAACTTGAGACAAAACATAATTTCACTCGGATTACAATTTCCGCTCACAGTATATAATATCCGCCACATTGGAAACAAATGTTCTTGACTCAACAAAACTTTGTTTAGGACAACCAAACAAGACTCAACAAGTAATTCTGTAGTAACAACAAAATATTGTGTTGGTCCAACAAAATAATTTTGTGCTCACAACAAAAATTTTGCTGCGACAACAAAAGCAGCTCAACAAAACGGTTTTGTTGTGATTACACATTTTTCTTTCAGTGTACAGTTATGGGTCGCTGCCAAGAAGTTGTGAAATTTAAGTCCCGGCAGTTTGTCCCATTTCCATGATTCAATAGTTTTTTTTCGAATAACACTAGGATAAAGTACTCACAGCGATGTAGCTTTGAGCATGGTTTCAAAATCTTCTTTGCTTTTCTTTAGAAATGGAAGATCAAAATATAGCTGTGATTTCCACTATGTAACATGTCCCCAAATACAAATTCGCACACAAAAACTGATTAAATTATGACAAAAAAATCTTATGAATGAATTATGCTTATAAAAATTATTTGTTGAAGAATCTGAAAATTATAAATAGTGATAAATATTTCAATTATAAAGGTGTTTAATTATGTTCAAAAGACTATCCCTGAAACTTTGTTTGCATTCAGGACTACTCATATTTCAAGGCAGAACTCGAAAAAAATCACTATGGAAAATGTAAAAAAAATAAAAATATCTAATTCAATCTATGTGTGAGTATTCACATAAGTACAAGTATGTTCAATGTTCGTAAGATCAACAAAAATTTGAAAAATGTGCATCCTATGATTTTCGTGTTACTAAATTCGGTAACCCTGTTTCAGTGATTACTAATAAAATAAGAAGAAAATTGAAAATGCGGATACACTGCCAAAAAAAACATGAAAAATATATTCGAACTATTTTTTGAGGATTTCTGAATCCATTCATTAGATTTTTTGTCACTTTTATAATGTTTTTAAAATGGGGTTTCATAGTCAAACTTCTTCCATTATCATAATTCAATGTTGATGCAAGAATATAAAAGATTCCTTGACTTGAGACGAATCTATTGACCTATAATATTAATATACTTCATTCAAGATTAAGGATGTTATGGTCATTCATAATGCTTGAAAAATCTAAAAACCGAAAAATTTTTTATTGACATCTACACTATTAACACACTTTATCAAAGAGTAAGGAAGTTATGGTCATTTATAATATTTGAAAAAATTTGCTTTTTGTAGTATAACTTTTTTCATTAACATACATTAGAGTTGATACGAAAATAAAATACTCCTTGATTCAAGACAAATAGATTGACCTAAATATTAATATATTTCGTAGAAGATAAAGAAAGTTATAGTTGTTTACAATGTTTGAAAAATCGGTTTCATAGTGAAAAATTTTCCACTGACATAATTCAAAGTTGATGCAACAATAGGAAATATTTCTTGATTCGAGGTAAATCGATTGACCAACATAAATATATTTCATTTAAGATAAAGGAAGTTATGTCATTTATAATGTTTGAAAATCGGTTTTGCAGTAAAACTTTTTTCATTGACTCAATTCAAAGTTGATTCAACTATGGAAAGGATTCCTTGATTTGAGACGAATCGATTGACCTACAATATTCATATATTTCGTTGAAGATGAAGGAAGTTATGGCCATTCATAATGTTTTAAAAATCGGCTTTATAGTAGAAATTTTTTCATTGACATAATTCAAACTCGATGCAATAACAGAGAAGATTTCTTGATTTGAGGCGAATCGATTGACCTAAATATTAGCACATTTTATTGAAGAGTGAGAAAGTTATGGTCATTCATTGTATTTGAAAAATTTGCTTTTTATAGCATAACTCTTTTCATTAACATACCTCAAAGTTAATGCAAAAACAGAATAATCCTTGATTCGAGACAAATTGATTGACGTAAATATTAATATATTCATTGAAAATGAAGGAATTTATGGTAATTCATAAAGTTTCGAAAACCGGTTTTGTAGTAAAACTTCTTCTTCTGAGATAATTCAAAGCTTATGCAATAATAGAAAAGATTCCTTGATACGAAACGAATCGATTGACCTACAATATCAATGCATTTTTTCGGAAGTAAAGAAAGTTATGGTCATTTATAATGTTTTGGAAATCGGTTTTGTAGTAGAACTTATTTCATTAACATAATTCAAAGTTGATGCAACAATAGAAAGATTCCTTAAATCGAGATTATTGATTCACCTATAATATTAATATATTCCATTTATGATTAAGGAAGTTATGGTTATTTATAATGTTTTGAAAATCGGTCTCATAGTAATACTTTTTTCATTGATACAATTTAAAGTTGATGCCATAATAGAAAGGATCCCTTGATTCGATGCGAATCGATTGACCTCAATATTGATACATTTCATTGAAGATAAATGTAGTTATTGTCATTTATAATGTTTTGGAAATCGGTTTCGTAGTAAAACTTCTTCTACTGAGATAATTCAAAGCTTATGTAACATTAGAAAAGATTCCTTGATTCGAAACGAATCGATTGACCTACAATAATTATACATCTCATTGGAGATGAAGGAAGTTATGGTCATTTATATTGTTTTGGAAATCGTTTTTGTAGTAAAACCTTTTTCCTCGACATGATTTAAATTTGATGCAACAAAAGAAAGGATTCCTTGATTCTAGACGAATCGCTTGACCTATAATATTAATATATATCGTTGAAGGTAAAGGAAGTTATGGCCATTCATAATGTTTTAAAAATCGGCTATATAGTGAAAATTTCTTCATTGACATTATTGAAATTTGATGCAATAACAGAAAATATTCCTTGATTTGAGACGAATCGATTGACCTACAATATTAATATATTTCGTTGAAGATAAAGGAAGTTATGGTCATTCATAATGTTTCAAAAATCGGCTTTATATTAAACATTTTTTCATTGACATGATTCAAATTTGATGCAACAATAGAAAGGATTCCTTCGTTTGAGATGAATCGACTGAACTACAATATTAGCACATTTTATTAGAGAGTAAAAAAGTTATAGTCATTCATAATATTTGAAAAATTTGTTTTTTATCAAAGTTAATACAAAAATAAAATACTCCTTGATCTGAGACAAATTGATTGGCCCAAATATTAATATATTTCGTTGAAAATAAAGGAAGTTATAGTCATTCATAATGTTGCAAAAATCGGGTTTACCGTAAAACTTTTTGTACTAAGGTAATTCAAGGCTTATGCAACAAAAGAAGAGATTCCTCGATTCTGAACGAATCAATTGACCTATGATATGAATATATTTCGTTGATGATGAAGGAAGTTATGGTCATTTATAATGTTTTGAAAATCGGTCTTATAGTAATGTTTTTTTTCATTGATACAATTCAAAGTTGATGCTACAACAGAAAGGATCCCTTGATTAGAGGCGAATCGATTGACCGACAATATTGATACATTTCATTGAAGATAAAGGAAGTTATGGTCATTTATAATGTTTTGGAAATCGGTTTGTAGTAAAACCTTTTTCATTGACATGATTAAAAGTTTTTGCAACAATAGGGAGGATTCCATGATTCTAGAAGAATTAATTGACCTATAACATTAATATATTTCTTTAAGATAAATGAAGTTATGGTCATTTACAATGTTTGAAAAATCGGTCTTATAGTAAAATTTTTTCCACTGACATAATTCAAAGTTGATGCAACAATAGAAAATATTTCTTGAATCGAGGCGAATCGATTGACCTATAATATTAATATATTTCGTTGAAGATAAAGAAAGTTATGGTTATTCATAATGTTTTTAGAATCGGTTTTATAGTAATACTTTTTTCATTGATATAATTCAAAGTTGATGCAACAATAGAAAAGATCCCTTGATTCGAGACGAATCGATTGACCTACAATATTGATACATATTATTGAAGAGTAAGGAAGTTATGGTCATTTAAAATGTTTTGAAAATTGGTATCATAGAAAACCTTTCCCACTTACATAATTCGAAGTTTATGCAACAATAAAAAATATTTCTTGATTCCAGTCGAATCGATTGACCTATACTATTAATATACTTTGTTGAGGATAAAGAAAGTGATGGCTATTTATAATCTTTTGAAAATCGGTTTCATAGTAATACTTTTTTCATTGATTTGATTCAAAGTTGATGCAACAATAGAGAGGATCCCTTGATTCGAGGCGAATCGATTGACCAACAATATTGATACATCTTATTGCAGAGTAAAGAAGTTAATACTTCTTAATTCGAGACCAATCGAGTGACCTATAACATAAATATATTCCATTGAAGATAAAGAAATTGATGATCATTTATTAAAAAATCGGTTTCATAGTTGAACTTTTTTTAATGACATAATCCAAAGTTGATGCAACAATAGAAAAGATTCCTTGATTCAAGACGAATCGATTGACCTACTTGTATTTTGATATTTTCACTTTCCCTACGAGGAAGCAAATATAGTTACTACCAAATCGTAATGAATAAGCAAAGAACTCATCAAATGAGCACCATACAATTATAAATACAAACAAAATGGAAACGCCCGGAAGGAACTAATATATTGTTAAATATAGGAGACATTTTTATTTCATATTACATATTGCTCAATTATTGGTAAACAATAATTATTGTGTTGCTTGATCATTCTCTCTTTTCAAATATTTAATTTTTTTTATGGATTTTTTTCCTATTTGCATTCGTGTTGCTCCCTTATTCTTGGAAAAAAGGTAAAAATAGGTATTTCTTCATAGGAGTTGTTCAAATAATTTACGTTTGCTGTTAATTTAAAAAGTATCACAAGAAAACGTGATTTGTAAGACATTTTTGGTTGATTCCTTGAAAAAATTAGGCTATTTATAGAAATAAGATCGAAATGTGCATGTTTTTAACGAAATTTTTGAAAATAATTGACAGTTATTGTTAATTCGAAAAATATAACAGCAAGAGGTCACTGGCAAGACATTTTCGGTCGACACTGTAGACAAAATTGAGTCTAGTCATGGAACAATATTAAAAACCGACATTCGTTTATGAGAATCGTTTAAATAAATGAAACATTTTGTAAAATTGCAAAATATGACAATAAGGAGTCATTGAAAACATTTTCAGTTTATTCTGCGAAAAAATTTGAGCCTACTCATTCGGACGTTGTTTAAGTGTATATTTGTTTACAAAAATTGTTTAAAGATTAATAGAGAGCAACTATTTTTAACTAATCGTAATCGTATATCAGTTCCTCTCATACTTCATGCAAAAACTATGAATTTCAACAACTAATTATTGCAAAATACGAAAAATAACACTTGTTCATTAATTTGCTTACTATATATCATTATAAATTTTTTTGTTCTTCCTTCAACAGACAAGAAATTATTTTCGTAAAATTCTTATTCTGATTTAAGGCCCGTTTCATTGAGATTGAGAATCTTCTGAGCACTGGCACACTTGAAAACTCATTTTGAAAAAATCATTTGTTATTAAATAAAAAATGTTACTTTGAGAAAAGTGCAAAATTTTCAGTTACAAGTTATACTTGGAAGTCTTTCGGTGATTCAAAAAAATACATTTAAATCTGTCGAAAACTAAACTTTCGAGCGATTTTTGTCCAAAAAAAGTGCTTTTTGGCACACTTTGCATCGTATCGTAAAACGCGTGGGCAGTCCCTTTGCCAAGAAACTTCTAGAACCAGTTTTTTTGCAGAATTTTCCCCTTCTTCACAGCAAAAAGAGAAGCAAATTTTCACAGCTGAATCAGGTTTCAGAAAAGCAAAAAATTCAGTGAAAAACATTATAAATTTGAGAGGGAAATATTTTAATTAGTCGGAAAAAGTGATTATAGGAACCAATTGACCTTTATGATTTCTGTACATTTTTATTTCGGAGAGATGAAGCCCGGGAAATTTTCGTCCATAGCTGAAAGCATACGCTCTGATATTCACTTTTTAGTATTTTCGCCCCGACTTAATTCGCCAATACAGAGTAAAGTGGGATAAAGATGGTGCGGGAATAAAAATAATTCATCCTCTCTTTTTATCCCTTTTTTCTTCTAGGTAATATGAAGTTTATGGGTTTTATGATTGCATTGGCTCATTCCTTTAACTGAATAAATTTACAATTGGTACAGTTACCTAGAGATAAATTTACATTTTTACAACGGCGAAGATGAGTGCAGAGTATGTAAACGAGAGTCAGAATTTTATGAACTATTACTTCAACTTCGAAATTGTGCCATTAAAGATGATAATGGTCATATGCCGCAAACCCCTTGTAATATTTGTTTCTAAACTCATTCCCTATTCGCATCTATGTTTACAACCTTATGCATCAATTTTTATTTCCTTTAATACACTTTATTTTTCCGATTTTCTTCTACTTGTTGGGTATGAAGTAAAACAATTTTGAAAAAATAAAACAGGTAGAAATCATATTAATGATTTATTTCTTCTTTTCACAATGAATGCAAGTTGATCAATTTTTTTCGAGTGTAAGCTGCTATGCCACGACCAAGTTCTGACCGTCTACAGGCACATTAGGTTGGTCCAAAAATCGCGAAGTTTGAAGAATGCGATGTGTTCTCGGGAATTCCTGTTCCTCTTTGAAAAAAGAAAATCCCTTAAAAAATGTAATCCGATCGGATGAAATCATGCACTCCCGTATCGAGATCAGTGATTAAACTCTCAATATCTTTGTTATTTTAGATATCTTCTACATTAACTCATAATTACCATGTAAATTGTTTTCATGTTTATATAACTTTTATCTATAGATTTATTTTAAGATAAAAGATAAAACAGAAAGATATAATAAAATAATATAATGAAAAATAAGGCTAATAATGTCCTAAACATTTTTTTGTAACCATGAAAACAACGAAGATATTTAGAGTTCCATCTCTGATCTCGATGCAGGAATGAAAGATTTCATCCGACTGTACCATGTTTTTTAAGGGATTTTCTTTTTTTCAAAAAGTAACAAGAATTTTCAAAAGCACATTGCATTTTCCGAACTTTGCGATTTTTGGACCACCCTGATGCACTTTGAAACATGAGCGTTCGGAGGAATTTCCGACATTTGTTTTAATGGAACAGTTATGTTAGATTAGGTTAGAAAGTCACTCTCTTTTCTTGAAATTTCTGGTGTTTTCTTGAAAATTGGACTTTTTGAGTTGAAAATTCAACCATTTTGTTTAAAATTGATTCCTTTGTTGAAAATTCATACTTGCGGGTTAAAAATTTATCTTTTTTGTACGAAATTCGCGGTTTTGGCTTGAAAATTCAACAATTTTGTTGACATTTTTTCTTCTTTTTTGACTGGAAAATTCTTCATGCTTGAAAATTTAACTCTTCTCTTGAAAATTCGTCTTTTTGGTTCGAAGATTCATCTCTTTTAGTAGAAGTTTCAACTTTTTCAGTTGAAAACTTAATTCTTTTGTCAAAAATTCATTTTTTGTTTTGTAAATGAACTTTTGTAATTGAAAATGAAACTATTTCATTTTTGGTTGAAAATTCATTTTTTTAGTTGAGAATTTAACTATTTGGTTGAAGATTTATCTCTTTGGTTGAAAATTTAACTAGTTTGATGAAAATTCGTCTTTTTGGTTAGGAAATTCATCTCTTTCGGTAGAAATTTTATCTTTTTTGTTTAAAAATGCAACTGTTTGGTTGAAAATTAATTTTTTTTTTTTTATACAAGATTCAACTATTTTCTTGAAAATTCGTCTTCTTTGGTTGAATACGACTGTTTTTGATCTAAAATTACAATTGAATTACTTCTTTAAAAGTTGTATTCCCTTGTTGGAAACTCTTTTTCTGATAGCAAATAAAATTATTTTGTTGGGAACTCGTTTTATGTTTGGAATTTTTTTCTAATGAAAATTCATTTATTTTATTTTTGGTTGAAATTTATCATTTTTAGTTGGAAGTCCAACTATTTCCATGAAAATTTGTGTTCTAGGTATTGGTAGAAATGTCTCTTATTATGTTCCTGGTTGATAATTAATCTTTTTCGGTTAGAAATTTCATTACTTGGTTGAAAATTTAATTATTTTGTTGAAAATTCTTTCTTTTTTCGTTGGAGATTCATCTTTTTCATTGAAAATTTAATTATTTTGTTGAAAATTGTCTTTTTTGTTGAATTCAATTGTATCTCATTCCAAATTGAAGTCTTTTTTGGTAGAGGATTCAATTATTTGGTTAAATATTCGTCATTTTCGTTAAAAGTTCAACTATTTTGTCGGAAATTAGTCTCTTTGTGTCGATAATTCAACTATTTGGTGGAAAACTAACTTTTATCGAAAATTTATATTTGCGGATTGAATGTGCAACTGTTTTGTAGAAAAGTCGTCCTTTTGGTTTAAAAATTCATCTCTTTGATAAAAACTTAATCTTCTTGGTGAAAATTCAATCCTTTTTTTAAATTCAACCATTTTTGCTGGAAAATTGATTCTTTCTGGTTGAAAAGTCTGCTGTTTTGGTGGAAATTCATCTTTTTGGGTTGAAAATTCAACTATTTTAGCAGAAACTTCAACTACGTTCTTGAAAATGAACTTTTTTGTCTAAAATTCATATTTGCGGATAGAAAATTCAACTGTTTTGTAGAAAATTCGTTTTTTCTTTGCTGGGAAGTTCAACAAGTTAATTGAAATTTATTTTTTTTATTGGCTGAGAAATCTTTCTTGAATAAAAATTTAACTCTTTCTTGGAAATTCTTCTCTTTTGGTATAATTTTTATATTTTCTAGTTCAAAATGCAACTGCTAAGTTGAAAATTGATCTGTTTTGGTTGAGAAGTCAACTAGTTTCTTAAAAATTCAACTTTCCTGCTTTAAATATGAACTGTTTGGTTGAAAATTCGTCATTTTGGCAGAAAATTGATCTTTTTGTTTGAAAATTCAACTGCTTGGTTGAAAGTTGCACTAAATTTTCGGTCATGACTAACCTACGATTTTTAATAAAAAGTATAACAACTGGCTCTCGACAGATGTGAATGAAGATGTGTAAAAATTAATTTCGAATCCGCAAAAGTGGATCATTTCAACTTGAAGCTGATAATCAGAATGATATGCAGCGGTTTGATATTTAGGGGTTGACGCTCAGAAAAAAGTTTGGTTGATTCAACGAAAATTTAATTGGATCAAACAAATAAATGCATTGCTGTAGGGTCAACCAAATGTTTGGTTGATTCAAAACAAATTTATCGGTCGATACAGTTGGCTTGATTACACTAAATATTTTGGTTGATCCAACCAAATATTTTGATTGCTTTAAACCAAAAATTTGCTAATTCAATGGAAACATAGTTGAATTTTTTCGACATCCTGGCTCAAGTTATTTATTTTTTTAACCTATTTGCTGGAAGTGAGCATTTTTAAGTTTTTCAGCTACGTTCGAAATTTTCCACATACTGCTGCAGCCCCCAACTCTTCAACAATCGAATTATTGATGTTGTCGATCAGTTGTTCACATCACTAATTTTTTTCGAATAATGCACACACGACACCAAATTATTTCGTTACATTCACAAAATGATTTTCTAATAAATAATATCTTCCGCTCAATACATTTATTTGGTTAAACAACTAAACACGCTCAAATAAATGGTTATTCTGAATTGACCCAATGAATTCATTGCGTTTTTTAAAAAGAAGCAAATTTTTAGTTGCGCTGACCAAAGTTGTTGGTTTTAACAAGCAAACTATGTTGAATAAACTGTTTTGTTGCATCAACTTAATTTTTTTCTGAGTGATACTGTGTTATCGAAGTTATTATCCGTCGGATTGACAGCCTGCATTTCCATCGTAACTTCTAACAACGTGATACTTGACTGCAGTCAGGAAACTTGATGCTCTCGGAAGGTTTGTTGAGTAAACAAATAAAAATCTTTCATGACTGAGTCTTCTCGAGAAAGCAGTAAGTAAAACGTACCTATCTTGAGGCAAAAGACGAGTACGTCGTTATTTGTTCTCAAATGTCTGAGTTGAACTTCGGGTGGGAATGCTCATCCAGCATCACGAGATCGAAGCACTGTGGTTTCATACGTATTACGAGCGGAACTAGGGGTGGAGGAGGGGTCCACTTTGAGCCTCCAATTTGTTCGAAGTTAACATAAGCACGGTGCTCAAAAGTGGAGTGGGCTCCATCGCCGAGAATTTTCGTACGAAATCGTTTGTTCGTTTAGAAGATTATACACTCCACTCAGGGTTGTGTCGAGGACTCACCTCTCTCCAAGGTTCATATGAACGGGGTTATCTTCGTAATTGTACCACGGAACCACCCAACTATCCCAAGAATATAGTTTTCCCGCTTCCAAACCTTTGTGAACGTCCATGTTGCACTCACTTTGGAGAGAGAAAGAGAGACTATTTCTCGTCTTCATTCTCCTCTCCTCGACCTCTCTGATAAGGACAATAGCTGTCAAGTGCTGCCCTATTCTGCATCCGCTCGGTCTATTCGCCTACTTTTCTCAACAACTTTTCCGTATCTACCCTTTTCTTTCCCATTTTAGCTCTTTCAACCCACCCAGAGAACATCACTTCTTTCCTTTATAGTATCAAGAACAAGAGACCAGTTCAATTGCAAATAGTTGCAAGTAACATCTTACTTCCTTATAATGAAAGGAAGTGTTTCGGGTTTCAATCGTGTGCAAAACTACGAATCTTACAAAAAAATTACTCCTTTCTTTCCTCTTCTGCTATTTTCACTAACTTGTATTGAATTTTGCTTTCTTCCCATGTCAAGTCGTTCTCTATCCTCTCTGTACTTCCATGTAGCGCCTTCTTCTTTGCCATCGCTTCCTTCGTATGTTCTATATTCTTTAATTTCACTAGTTTCAGCTGCTTTCCTCTCCCCCTCTACTTCTTACACTTTTCACTTCCTCTACCTCTACCTTCGCATCTATCCTTTTTAGTACTTCTTATACTCCTTCTTTCAAGTTCTTCTCCATCAATCTAAGACCCTTCGTCCTCTCTCTGTTTTCTTTTAATTTTTTCCTCTATTTTTCTCAACCCTTCCTTATTCTTATTCCTGATATTCCCCCTTATAAGTTCCCTGTTTGACCCTTCTATTTTCTTCATCCTACTTTTCAACTTCTCTACCTTTCTATAAGGCTCTTTTTGCTTCTCTAGTCTTCGTTCTAAACGAGACTGCAATAATGCTCGAAACTATTGTTGAATGTAGTCAGCCTAAACAAAACAACTCGAAAAATTCTCTCGATCGAGTTCATTAAATAATTAGAGTAAATGAACATGCCATACATCTCTTCCAATATCAGTGTCATTAGTTGCAATAATCGGTTAATTATGAAACTGCAATGTATGCTCAATGATTGGATTTGCTGTTCATTTGCTTCTCCAATTTCACGCATGGATGGTTCGGGCGTCAGATGACAGGCAGAAAATGGAACAATCATGTGATGGGTCGAGAGATGCCTTTTTCCTTTTTCCTGTCTAGGTTCAGTGTCCGTGAAATTCATAAATAGATAAGTCTCTCTATCCCTTCTTCACTTGAATGGCTTTAACGATCGTGAATAATATCGTTTATGCTTGGTTGTATGTTCCAGTCATAAAACAGGGCTTAGAATAAAAGCGGAAGGGCTGCAATTTTTTAACTTTGAACTATGCTGTAAAAAATTTTTAATATTATGTTATTCAGGAAATGTAATTCTAGTAAAGTGAAGAAAAACAGCTATATCATCATATTTTACTATGGCTGATGATATCATTTCTCTGTAACCTAAGAATGAAGTTTCTATATTTTTATCCAATCAAGAGCTTTATTATATGTAATAAAATGAAAACGTAGCTATATTCTTGTATTTGTAATGATTTGATTAGTATGCCTGACCATATCACTCGTAGCACTTCGAATGAAAGATTGCATATTCATCTGATCACTCTTTTGACTCTGTTACTATTAAGCTACTTGAATTGGCTGAAAATACGAAAAAATTTTATTTTACTTCTGACCATATCACTCGCACTACTTAAAATTTAAGTTTCCTCAGTGATCTGATCAATCTGTCTGACTATATTACTATTCTATTACTCGAATTTGTTAAGAAACATGCAAAATTTTTATTTTATTTCTGACCATATCACTCGTTATACTTAGAATATAAGTTTTTACATTAATCTGATCACAAGGCCTGACTCTGTCACTATTATACTATTTGAACTTGTTAAAAATATTTTTTTAAATTTATTTTAAGTACTAGAGTAATGCTATGGTCAGACATAGTGACAAGAGCAATACAATATTATTCCTCTGCTACTTAAAATCCAAGTTTCCTGAGCGACCTGATCAATCTGTTTGACTGTATTACTATTCTACTACCTAAATTTGTTTATACATGCAAAATTTCAATTTTGTTTCCAACCATATCTCTCATACTACTTAAAATACAAGATTTCACATTGATATGATAACCTTGTCTGACTTTTTCACTATTATACTACTTAAATGGGTCAAGGATATGAAAAATTTCGATTTCACTTCTGACCATAACACTCGTCCTACCTAAGATAAAAGATTCCACATTGATCTGATTACTTTGCCTGACTCTATCACTATTATGCTACTCAAATAGGTTAAAAGCATGAATAATTTTAATATTATTTTTGACCATATCACTCGTGCTACACAAAATACAAGATTCAACATTGATCTGATCACTAGGTATGACTTTGTCACTATTATACTATTTAAACTTGTTAAAAACACTTTTTTAAATTCATTTCAAGTACTAGAGTAATGCTATGGTCAGATATAGTGACAAGAGCAATACAATATTATTCCTCTACTACTTAAAATACAAGATCTTACATTGATATGATAACCTTGTTTGACTTTGTCACTATTATACTACTTAAATGGGTCAAGGATATGAAAAATTTCGATTTCACTTCTGACCATATCACTCGTACTACCTAAGATAAAAGATTCCACATTGATCTGATTACTTTGCCTGACTCTATCACTATTATACTACTCAAATAGGTTAAAATCATGACAAATTTTAATATTATTTCTGACTATATCACTCGTACTACTTAAAATACAAGATTCAACATTAATCTGATCACTAGGTCTGATTCTGTCACTATTATACTTTTTAAACTTGTTGAAGGCATTTTTTGAAATTAATTTTAAGTACTAGAGTAATGCTATGGTCAGATATAGTGACAAGAACAATACAATATTATTCCTTTACTATTTGAAATTCGAGTTTCCTCAGTGACCTGATCAATCTGTCTGACTGTATTACTATTTTACTCCTTAAATTTGTTTATACATGCAAAATTTCAATTTTTTTCCAACTATATCTCTCATACTATTGGAAATACAAGATTCTATATTAATCTGATACCGTTGTCTGACTTTATCACTATTATTCTACTTAAAGAGTTTGAAAGTATGCAAAATTTTGATATTATTTTTGACCGTATCACTCGTACTATTTAAAATTTGATTTGATCACTAGGTTTGACTTTGTCACTATTATACTATTTAAACTGGCTAAAAAATCTGTAAAATTAATTTGACGTACTAGAGCAATGCTATGGTCTGACATAGTGACAAGAGCAATATAATATTATTCCTCTAATATTTAAAATCCAAGTTTCCTCAATAACCTGATCAATCTGTCTGACTATATTACTATTTTACTACCTAAATTTGTTTATATCTGCAAAATTTCAATTTTGTTTACAACTATATCTCTCATACTATTGAAAATACAAGATTCCACATTGATCTGATAACATTGTCTGTCTTAATCACTATTGTACTACTCAAATAGATTAAAATTATACAAAATTTTAATATTATTTCTGACCGTATCACTCGTACTACTTCAAATACAAGATCCCACATTGATCTGATTATTAGGTCTGACTTTGCCACTATTATACTACTCGTACTTGAATTTGTAAAAAACATTTTTTAATGTTACTAGAATAAGAATGTGGTTGTATTGTTGCACTTGTTGTTATCTGATTATTATATCTGTCCATATAACTCTTACTACTTAAAATTCCAGTTTCCACGAAAGAGTATTCTCAGTTGTGACGTCACGCGCTGTCACCGACCTTTGGGGCAATAACAGTGCCCGTACACCCCTATAGTG
>JAUMHM010000031.1:40887909-40899051 GCA_032362435.1 Melikaiella ostensackeni | reverse complement strand
TGCTGGTATCTTGCCTGCTCATCATTCTCTGCAAATCATCGACTGATCCTGCCGTAACAGTCATATCATCTGCAAACACCAGTCCACGCACTTTCACTGTTCCGAGATCAATACCTTCTTTGCCTAAAAGATCCATTCTTAAAGACTGCTAATATCAAACCAATCGCTTAGTTTCACATTTACTCTTACACTCGCTTTACTACCATTATATATTGCTTCCATCGCTTTTAGAAGCTAACGAATTACTCTATACTTTTTCAGGACTTTTCAAAGATTGGTTCTTTCTACCTCACTGAAAGCTTTTTCCAGATCAACAAATGATCAGAAAACTTTTTTTCTACTCTCAAACTTTTTTTATAACCTTTCTCAAGCTGAATATCTAATCCATTCATCATCTCCCTGGCATAATTCCACATTTGACTTTCCAGATCCTTTCTTAAGTTATTCCCATAACCTTACCAATAAGTATTTTGGAAAATGTTTTGCGCACGGTACTTAGTAGGCTAATTGCTCTATAATAATTAGTACAGTCAGCTTTATCACCCTTTACCATGTAGAGTGGAAGATAATCGCCTTTCTCCAAACATTCGGAACTTCACGGTTCTTAGCAAACATATTGATAAATTTGTTCAGCCACACAGAGAAATATTCGCCACCACTCTTAAGCATTCCAACGGTGATACCATCAACACCACCAGCCTCACCATTTTTAAGTTTCTTAATTGCGGATACAATTTCGCGGATGTCGATTCTTCTTTCGTCACCTGCGTCGGGATTGTCTTACGTACCCTCTTTTGTGTTACAGCTCTTCATGTTCCATAGCTTGACCTCCATACAATTTCTTTAAACAATCACTCATCACTTTGTCCGTGTTCCATACCATTTCACCATTAGTCCATGTACCCTTTAAATTTGTATTGCCTGATTCTGTGTTCCAGTTATCTCTATGATTACCTAAATATGTACTCAGCTTTTCACGATATACTATTTATACTTCTGCTTTCTGCCAATTCTCTATTTTGACTTGCTTCTGCTTCCAGTTATTATTGGTTCTTATTCCCTTCCATCCTTGACCTAGGTTCCTTTTTGAAGCTACGAGGTAGTGACCCGCTTCACATTCAGAACCTCTCATAACCCTTGTATCTCTTACTAGACTCTGAGTCTCTCATCCGCTGCATCGAAGTCAATCATACTGCGGCTTACGCCTCTGCACCAAGTATACATGTGTATCATTTTATGCCTGAACCAAGTATTTGTAATAAGCATGAACTTTTTGAGTATAAGCTAATCAATTTCTCCCCATTGTTTTTCGTTTTTTGGATCTCCGAAATGACCAAGTACCCTGTCGCTATTTTTGCGTTGCACACGAACCCATTCATTCATATCCCCGAGTAGTATGATTCTTTCCCCAGGATCGCAATGAATAGCCTTCTGATTTCCACTTCCATTTTGGCTAATCATAATCTAGGAGGTACACATTCATACTTTTTGATATGCTATTTTGCCCTCTCGTTCATACAGGGTGGCGGTACGACCTGGAAACCTTAAAAAAAAATTGGAAATGACTGAAATTTTTTGAATCATAAAAAAACTTCAAGAAACTTGGAAATGGCCTGGAGTTTAATTTCCAAAACCTCGATTTTTTTTAGTATTCACTTTTTAAAGGAAATTCCTCTTAAATTTTGCAAACTTCGCGAAAATGAGGAAAGTGAGTTCATCCTTACCTACATTCGCGAACTTATCTGTCATGTGCAGTCATGTCTCGACCAGTGCTGATTTCTGCCACTAGGGCTGGGTGTGAAAGTCGAAAATCGAACGGACCTCTCTTTCTACTTTAAAAATGAAGGGCTTAGACAGAAAAATATTTTCGTTGCCTTGATCGTCCTTAACGTACTGAGTAAAAAATTTGTTTATAACAGTAAGATCAATAATTATAATTATATTGCAAGGAATCTGTGATTTAATGTAGCATAGGAGATAAATAAATAATTTTTGATCTGTAAAACTAACTCAAGGTTGTGACATGATTTTGACAAATTCCCTTTCTAAATATGTAATAATTTCATCATGCAATAATTAAAAAGTCAGTTGTGACTTTATTTTCGTAACATCATAAATATATGATATTAGTCTGTGACTATGACTTGAAATATTCAAGAAACTATAAAAAGACCAACCGCCTCTTGTTCATTGCGTTATGGTCTGACGAAAAAAGTTTGTAGGAAACCTTTACTTTATTTCTATGGGGGCTTGAAACTATTTCGATAACCAAAAAAGTACAAAAATCACAATTAAGTTATTCTAAGTTAACCTGGAAAATGTAACAAGCTTGACCTTAAAAAACCTTGAAAAAGTTGGAAATGACCTGGAATTTTAAATCATCCCATGAGTCACTACTACGTTACTATACGTTTACTATTTGTTATTATTTGTGTTTTTCATTATTTATTCATTTATTCATTCAAATGACGAGCAAGTAGCCATACATTTGTGATTGACAAATCTGAACAAGAAAAAGTATCTAACGAAAAGTTAGCTCAATTTCAATTCAATCTAAACTTTTTCTGAATTTAAGAAAAATCTACTACGACCTGATGCTTGCGTTGAAACCAGAGTATAAAGGGCCGAAGACAGTAAGCCTTTTCTTATCTAGTTCATTCGCAATACTGGTAATTCGAGATATTGGTGAGTGTTCGCCGAAACTGAATTTGCATGTATATGCATGAAATTCATGAGATCGGTCAGTAGAGAATCGCAGGGATCGTAGGTATTTACTCAGCAGATGTAAATGTACACTTTCGAGTAACTGAGGACATGTTATAATTCTATTGACTATCTCGTGCAAAACGACAACATCTTGCGCTTTACTATGTGACTTCGAATATTTATTTAAAATATACACCAAACTACCAACTTGATGCGAAAAGTGTTCTCCATGAGTATAAAATCATGTCCAAACTAAGCAGGTAAATCGTTATAAGGTGGTGTGTCCATTCACAACGTCAGTTCTCCAAACTTTAGTCATTCAAAAGAAAAAATGAAAACAAATTCAGAACCAAAGGAGTTATGATCGGTTTGTGTTCCATACTGAGGAGGGCACCAACCTCCTGCAGTTTGATCTTTGATGTGGGAAAAAATCCGTTCATTACATTTCAAAGGAAAGTATGAAAACAAAGCCAGAATCAAAGGAGTTATGAGCAGTTGTGCACTGAGGAGGGCACCAGCCTCCTGCAGTTTGGTCTTTGAGGTGGGGAAAAGGTCGTTCATTTCATTTCAAAGGAAAGTATAAAATCAAAGCCAGACCCAAAGGAGTTATGATCGGTTTGTGTTCTATACTGGGGAGGGCACCAGCCTCCTGCAGTTTGGTCTTTAAGATGGTAAAGAGGCCATTCATTACATCATAAATGTGATAACAATTCCCAACGTTGAATAAAACCTGACAGGCTTTGAAACTTCCCTAGATTTCCATTACCCGATATTTAATTACTAACGAAACTATTGGATGTTTTTTGTTCCAGGACGTCCCATAATCCACCCACTTACGCAAACCGTGAATGCATACGAGGGGGAGTCCTTGGACGTGATAGTCGAATTTTGTGCCGAGCCGTCCTATACGAAGGTCCTATGGATGTCGGAGAAATATGTTTACATACCTGGGAGTGAAACACGTGAAGGAGTCCAGGCGCTGACGATAGAGGTAAATTTACCTGCACCGGTAGCACTTGAAACATGGCTACTTCCGCACGTATTATTCTTGAGCTTAGATCAACCAACTTGCTTCTCTTGCCTATCCAAGCAATGCATTTCATGATTTTGTATTCCACCCGAACCGAATTAATTATCCAGCCATTTCGTGCGGCTTTACCTTCAATCCTCTTATTATAGTTCACGAGCCTTGTGAAAACGAATAAAGTAGACAAGTGCAGTGATTAAATATGCTGACCAGAAGTACTAAATTAAATGGCTGGTCAAATATGTAAGCGCAAGTTTAAGTGATTCAGAGGAAATTCAATCTCCTACCCAACCTTATTTTATTGAAATCTATAGTCAATACCTGAAAATTGGTGGAAAATGTATTTTTTTTCAGTTAATAATTATGAATAATAATGTTGAACTGATACTTCTAATAATTAACGATATCATCAGTGTACCTGAATCTCCCACAAAAAATCACAGATTAGGAAAATATATTTTTTATAAGCGCGCATCCACGACAAATCTCAAAATAATGAATCATATCGATTTTTTGTTATTTTGGCACGATATAAATTTTTTAATGAATGAAAAGGGTTCTTTAAATTAGTATTTACAACTGTAGCTAACCTCCCAAAACTATGCAACGATGAAAAAATTCGTATGCATCGTGAATTGTCATTAAATTTAAATAAATTATTTAAAGTCATAACTTTTGACTATTTGAATTAAGAAACGATTGTTGATAATTCGATAATTGTTGAAAATTCGTCTTTTGGGGTTTGAAATTCATCTTCATTATCTGTTTTGGTTAAAACTTCATCTTTCTAGGTTGAAATTTTTTTTTCTGTTGAAAATTCGACTGTCATTAAAAAAATTCATCTCTTTGATTTGAAAATTAAAATATTTGGGTAAAAATGCAACTCTTTTTGTTGAGAATTACTATTCACTTTTGTGAATCTAACCATTTGGTTCAATAATCATATTTCTTGGTTGAAAGTTATCTTCTTCGTTGAAAATTTATCTTTTTCGGTAGAAAAGTCTTTTCTTTATTGAAAATTCATCTACTTTGGTTAAAGATATATTTTTTTTAATTTCTACTATTCAGGTTGAAAATTCTCCTTTTCAGGTTTAAAATTTGTCTTTACTATCTTTTTTAATTAAAAATTCATCATTCTTGTTTAAAATTTTGTTGTTGTTGAAAATTCGACTGTCATTTTAAAAATTCATCTTTTTGACTTAAAAATTCAAATATTTGGGTAAAAATGCAACTCTTTTTGTTGAGAATTATTTTTTTTCTTATAAATCCAACCATTTGGTTCAAAAATCATATTTCTTGGTTGAAAGTTATCTTCTTTGTTAAAAATTTATCTTTTTGGGTAAAAAAGTCATCTTTTTTAATAAAAATTCATCTATTTTGGTTGAAAATATATTTTTTTTAATTTATACTTTTCAGGATGAAAATTCTTCTTTTCGGGTTTAAAATTCATCTTTATCTTTTTTGGTTAAAAATTCATCATTCTCGTTTAAAATTTTGTTGTTGTTAAGAATTCGACTGTCATTCAAAAAATTAATCTTTTTGACTTGAAAATTCAAATATTTGGGTAAAAATGCGACTCTTTTTGGCTAAAAATATTTTTTTCATAATTCTACTTTCTAGGTTGAAAATTCGTCCTTTAAGGGTTAAAATTCATCTTTATTATCTTTTTTTTTCAAAAATTCATCTTCCTTGGTTAAAAATGATTTCATTGTTAAAAATTTGACTGTCATTAAACAAATTCACCTTTTTGACTTGAAAATCCAAATATTTGGGTAAGAATGCAACTCTTTTTGGTTGAAAATTATTATTTTTTCTGTGAATTCAACCATTTGGTTCAAAAATCATCTTTCTTGGTTGAAACGTATCTTTTTTGTTGAAAATTTATATTTTTGGGTAAAAAAATCATCTTTTTTTTATTAAAAATTCATCTATTTTGGTTACAAATATTTTCTTAATAATTCTACTTTTCAGATTGAAAATTCAACCATCTTCTAAGCGATTTATATTCTTGACTTAGAAATTCAAGTAATTTCTTAAAGATTCAACTCTCTTTGGTTGAAGTTTTATCTTTTTTGTTTGAAAACGCAACTATTTGGCCAAAAATTCAACTATTTTCTTGAAAATTCAACTATTTGTTTGTGAAAACGTCTTTAAGTGTTGAAAATACAACTATTTGGTTTAAAATTTTCCTTTTTATTGGTTGAGAATCCAACGTTTCAGCCTGAAAATGCAATTATCTTCTAAAAAATTCATCTTCCTTGCTTGAAAATCTCACTATTTGGCTGGGAATGCAACTTTTTTGGTTAAAGTTAAACCTTCTCGTTTGAAGATCCCACCATTTGATTGAAAATTCATCTTTGTAGGCTCAACATTCAACCATTTGCTTGAAAATTCAACTATTTGCTTAAAATTCTTTTTATTTTTAAATTCATCTTTTTGGGTAGAAAAGTCATCTTTCTCGGTCGAAAATAACTTTCTTTTCGAAAATTCAACTCTCTTAAAAAAAATTGGTCTTTTTGGTTTAAACATTCTTCTATTTGGTTGTAAATTCAACTGTTTTATGACATTTTTTTTCTGCTAAAAATTCAACCATTTTGTTGAAAACTCATCATTGCAGGTAGGAAATGCAACTATTAGGTTAAAATCTCATCTTTTATGGTGGAAAAATCATCTTTTTTGATTGACAATACATTGTTCTTGTTTGAAAATAACTTTTTTGTTGAAAATTTAGCTTTTGAGGTCGAAAATTCAATATCTTTCTAGAAATATAGTCTTCTTGACTTGAAAATTGAACTATTTAGTTGGAAATACAACTCTACGATTGAGTTTTTTTCTTTTCAATTTACAGAGGCGCTGAGAACGCCGAGTCTCCTTGGGAAGAACGAGGGTATCTACAAATTTTTACTTCAATCAATTAATGAAAGCGAATATGGGATTCGTCCTTCACGTATCATTTTTAGGGTAATTAATTAAGTCTCTAATCAATTAAGAAGTTGAATGTGGTTATTTAAGAAGCAATGATTCCTTTATTGTTATTATAATAGAAGTAATTGAAAATTGTTATACCGCCAGGAAAAAGTAATCAAACGACTAGTAAATGAATGAAAATACAAAAGTAAATTCAAGAATAAACATTCAAGTTAATTTTCTAAATAAACAGCTAGTCTTCCACTATTCTATCAATAAGAAATATTATTCGTGACAATACCGCGAATAAAAATATGATTTGGAGTTGATGAAAAAAAAAAAAATCATGGCTTGACTTATTTTGCATTTCAAAGTTAATGAATATTAGGTATATGATGATTGTTCCGTTAGAAACATTTTGTTACGTGAAATATAAATATCATGTTTGAAAGATTCTGTTACAAAAATTGAATTTGTTGAAAAGCGCGTGATGAAGTAATGAAGTGAGAAATTTTTCAGAGAATTTTCGAGAAAAATGTCTGAAAATTGGTAATCCATTGATAATAAAATGCAAATAAAGATCGTTTCTAAGTATCCGTAATATGAATCACATTAAGTTGAAATCCTGGTTAAAAACGACGTATCTAAACAGATACGTTTTTTTAAAAAAGGATTCTGGTTTGTTCGAGACCCACAATCCTTTTTAAAAAAATTGTAAGTACATACCCACGTTCTGCATCAGGATTAGAGCCCTTTTTGATTTTACATTCCTCCCAGATCAGACCTCGATCAATTTTGTTTACATCGAATTTTGTTAAGAAGTCAATTTTAATTAATTAGTCGATTTCAATGTACGCTCATCCATTTTTTTTACTTTTAAATTCTTTGCAAAAATTATTTCAGATTCTCTACATACAAAATACTTTCGTGATAATTAAAAAAAATTTGTAGATGCGTGAATTATAAAAATAAAATATACTACCTTATATTAAAAAATTCTCGTCATGTAGATACGCCGTTCTGGGAGGAATGTAGAATCAAAAAAGGCTCCAATCCTGATGGAAAACGTGGGTATGTACTTACAATTTTTTTAATAGGGATTGTAGGTCTCGAAAGAACAAGAATCCATTTTTAAAAAAATCGTATCTGTGTAGATACGTCGTTTTTAACCTGGATTTTAGCCCTCACTCAGGCTGAACTCCTGGAAAAAGTGTAGATACGGTCATACATTTATGGATACCCACTTTCTTCATCAGGATTTCTCAAAAATTGTTGTGAATACAGAAAATGTGACCTTAGTATCTTCATCATTATTCATGCTTTTCAATTAATTTTTGCATAGTATTGCATTATTAACAAAAGACATGAATTTGCAATCGAGTAGTTGAATTCAATCGAAAACACGAATTTTCAACATTATAGTTGGAATTTCAAACAAGAAATATTTTAATTCTGAATCTAAAATAATTGAATTTCACCAAGGAAGATGAATTTTCAACAAAATAGTTGAAGTTCCAACTAAAAACAGATTAATCTTCAATCAAGAAGGATGATTTTTTGGAAAAATAATCAAACTTAAAACCAAATAAATAAGTTTTCAACGGTGAATGATGCATTTTCCACCAAGAAGATTAATATCATACTAGACAAGACAAATTTTCAACTAAATATATAAACTTACAACCAAATATTTGAATTTGCAAATGAAAAGATTAATTTTCCACCAAAAAAACGAATTTTCGACGAATTTTTCTACGACACAGTTGAATTTTTAACCAAAAAAGAATGACTCTCTAGCATAATTGTTAAATTTTGGACAAAATAGTTCATTTTTTGACTAAAAAGATGGATTTGCAAATAAAATGATAAATATTTAACTAGGGGAATGGATTTTTAGCAAAGTAGTTCCACTTTCAACCAAATGAGATGAATTTTTAAGAAAATATATGAATTTTCTACTCAAAACGAAAATTTTTTTAACCAAAAATAGAATAGTTAAATTTTCAGTTAAAAAATCAATTTTTAATCGAAGAAAAATACTTTCAACAAAATAGTTGAATTTTCAACCGAAAAGATGAGTTTTCCACTGAAATGATAAATCTTCAACTAAAAAATGTTCTTTTTTTCAACAAAGTAGTTCCACTTTCAACAAAGCAGTTCCACTTTTAACCAAGTAGATAAATTTTTAAACAAACAATATGAATGCTCAACGAAAAATGTAATCGCTGATATTTCAAACAAAAAATATTCTAATTTCAATCTAAAATAAATGAATTTCACCAAGAAAGACGAATTCTCAACCAAATAGTTGACTCTTCAACTAAAAACAAATTAATTTTTAATCAGGAAGAATGAATTTTCAACAAAATAACTGAACTTGAAATTATTAGTTGAGTTTTCAACAGCAAAAAATGAATTTTCTACCAAGAAGATTGCTATTATACTAAACAGGACGAATTTTCAGCAAAATATATGAACTTTCAACCAAATCTTCAAATTTACAACAAAATACATGAATTTCGAATTATATAGTTGAATTTTTAATTAAGGAATGTAAATTTTCAAAAAAAATCGAATTTTCAGCAAAAAATTTCAATTTTTAATAAAAAAAATGAACTTATAAAATTATGGATCTTCGACCAAAAAGATGAATTTGAACAAATTAGTTCAACTTTTATGTCAGTACTTGAATTTTCGAACAAAAGAGATGAATAATTTAGAGCCAAACAGTTGCATTTGTTATCAGAAAGATAAATTTTTTTTTAGAAAGAGATGAATTTTCAACAAAATAATTAATTTTTTAACCAAAAAGACGAATTTTTGACTCGAATGATGAATCTTCAACCAAAAAAAAATGATTTTTTAACAAAGTAGTTCCTCTTTCAACCATGCAGTTGAATTTTCGAATAAAAAAGATGAAATTTCAACAAGATAATTAAATCTGTGACTGAAACAGACTAGTTTTCAAACAAACAGTTGCATTTTTAACTGAAAAGATTAATTTTCTATCAAAAAAGACGAACTTCCAGCAAAATGCATCAATTTTCTACCAAATACTAGAATTTTCAAGCAAAAAAGATAAATTCTTAAGGAGAAATGTTACAGTTGATACTTCAACTAAAAGCGATTTTAATTTTGAATCAAAAACAGTCAGATTTTCAACCGAAACGGATTAATTTTCTACCAAACACTTGTTTTTCTTACCAAAAATGATGCAATTTCTACCACAAAATATGAACTTTCATGTTGAAAAGGTGAATTTCCAAAAGAGTCATTTGTTTTTGCATAAAAAAATTCTTCTAAAAAGAAATTTAATTTAATTGTCTTTTTTTTCAAAAAAGACGTATTTGAAATAAAACAGTTGAATTTTCAACCAAAAACTATGAATTTTTAACAAAATTGTTTGATTATCAGCCAGATTATAAGATTTCTAACGAAAAAAGATGAATTTTCAACCAAAAATTTAATAGTAGAGTTTTCAACCAAAAAGAATGAACTGTAAAACAAAAAAAGTTGGATTTTCTTATTGGGTTCCATTAATTCCGTTTTCATTTGAGTTGAAAACCAGAAAAGCGGGAAGAGAGGGAAGTAGGGGAAAGACTGTGCAGCCTGCGGTAAAGAATTAAGAATTTTCATCATTCATGCTCTAGAGAACACTAGTGTAAATAAACATTGAAGTTCATTTTCGAAACTTTAAGGATATCATTCTAGAAAACTGGAAATTTGGTCTTCTGAAACTAATTTCATTGAGGTTCTTCGTTTATTTCAATGACAGAAATTATACGTATATTCGTTTATTCGTTTTTGGTTTTAATTTATTAAAATATTTTGATCGCTTCTAAGCAATTTATAACTAGGCCTTTTTCTCAAAATAGGACAATACTTTGTATTATCTGAACGGCTCTTTTTTTAAGGGGACTCCTGAAAATTTTTGCATTGGGACCTCCATGTTTCTAATTACGCTACTGCTTTCGATGAAAAAGTAGATACCTAGATTTCAAATCAGGACGGCAGAGTAATTAACGAGAATTTGCGTGAACGCAAGACCTACCCTTAAAGCATTGTAGAAGCAAGAGGGTTGTAACTGCTTGATTTCGATATGCTCTTGAATAATATATTGAGCGTCGGTTTTGAATAGTCCCAAAGGTGAAGGGTTGAAAAGAGAACCGTGAATAGAGAACACAGGAATGGAATGCTGAATTGAGAATTCGAACCATACTCCCGTAAGTCAAGGGTTGGCAAGACGAAATGCTGAGTTAAATGGAGCAAGAAACTGCGACTCCTTGCATGCAAAAAACTTTGGCTCTACGTCTGCTCCAAATCGGGCTGAGCTGCCATGTAGCTCGAATGTAACGTTCAACAGAGAATATTGAACGAGTCCTTATTAAGTATTCATTCTATGTATTAGTTCTCGATCGAAACATTATTGAGTAAAGTTGACGAAACTCATTTAATTTTCAAAAGTCCTTAAACACCATGTGAAAATATTTCGTCTTGAGTTT
>JAUMHM010000031.1:40864767-40877971 GCA_032362435.1 Melikaiella ostensackeni | reverse complement strand
ATGTCGCGTTTGTTCGCTGTATAGCTCCAAATCCAGTGTAAAAGCCTAGGACCTGGAGCTATACAACGACCAAACGCGATGGAAAGCTGTACACTGGGGTGGCCCCTATTTTTCACTTTTAGAATTTCTTTACTCTCAACCCCCAGTTTTGTTCGAATACCCAAAAAAATGATCTCCGAATTTCAGCCGAATCGGTTAATATTAACCCGTGCCTCAAACACCATAAAGTTTAACACATGTTTCTTATGGGGAAAAAACAGTTTTTTCCATAAATCATCACGATTCGGTAATCTGACGATAACCAGTAATTTCTTAAGCAATTTTAAATTGTTTAAACAATTTTTATTTGCTTAAACTTCTGATTTATTCATATGAGTCGAAAATATCATGGATTTTCTAGACAAATGTCAATTTTTGTGAGTACTACTTTGTTTTTAATACTATCCTAAATTGTTCAAAGAAACTTAAATTGTTTAAACAAACTCAAATTGCCTAAATAATTCCATATTTTCTAAATATTTAATTTTCGCCATTCTTCTGCAGATATGAATATTTGTAGGTACTAATTTGTTTTTAAGCAATACTCTAGAATGTTTAAACAAATTAAAATTGTTTCAAAAAAATGTATTTGTTTGATTGTTTGAGAGTATCGTTCAAAAACAAATTAGTACCTACAAATACTCACATCTGCAGAAAAATGGCGAAAATTGAATATTTAGAAAATATGAAACTGTTTAAACAATTCAAGTTTCTTTAAACAATTAAGAGTACTATTAAAAACAAATGAGTACTCACAAAAATTGAAATTTGTCTAAAAAATCCATTACATTTTCGACTCATATGAATAAATCAGATCTTCAAAGTAATAAATTTTTTTTCAACTATTTCAATTTGTGTAAGCATTCTAGAGTATTGTTCACAAATAAATTAGTACCTACAAATATTCACATCTGCAGAAAAATGGCGAAAACTAAATATTTAGAAATATGAAATTGTTTAAACAATTCTAGTTTGTTCAAACAATTTATGGTTCTTCAAACAATTAAAAGTAGTATTAAAAACAAATTAGTAATCACAAAAATTGACATTTGTCTAGAAAATCTATTACTCTCTTGACTCATATGAATAAATCAGATTTTTAAACAAATGAAAGTTGTTTCACAAAATTCCAAATAGCTTGAAAGTACTGCTTATTGTCAGATTACCGACACGTGATGATTTATGGAAAAAAATTACAAAAAGCGTTAATAAACCTCAATATTAGATCAAATTCATGTTTGGCGTTAATGAGTTATTCCTTGGACACCCATAAGAGTACCATAAAATAACTCAACTTTTAAATTTATGACTGACATTTATTCTTATATGAATTCTGAACAACATATTGCGAGGTGGAATAATTTGCAAGATTTTATAGCTTTGAAATCTTAGATTAACAGAAAACTGCTTTTTCCCCATAAGAAGCATGCGTTGAACTTTGTGGTGTTTGAGGCACGGGTTAATATAAACGATTTGGCTAAAATTTGAAGGAGATCATTTTTTTAGGTATTCGAACAAAACTGGGGAGTGAGAGCAAAAAAATTCTGAAATTTTTTTTCTGCTACGTATGAATAAGAGCCACCCTACTGTATAACAACCAAATGCGACGTGGCGATGTACACCGCCTAAACACGACATGGAGCAGTATGGAATGGAGGCGTCTATTTATGGTTGTCGCTAAGTCGCACAGTGGGCCGGTTCGGAAATGTACTGTTCATAATCCACTACAGCTGACACTTCTTGACCGATTCTACTGTTTTTTTTTTCAGAAATGCTTAGCATCAAATTCTCTAGAACATCACTAGGCCTGATTTTATTAGTTCCTTTACGTACTTAATTATTTAAACAAATAGAACGTCAAAATTAGACATTTACCAATATTTTTTTTTTAATGAAAAAAAAAGCGAAATTGAATCGTTGTTATCAGAATGAAAGAACATATACCTCAGGAACATGAATATTTAGTTTAAGATTCAACCCAATGGTTATAAACAAATTATATAAACAATTACTTGAATTCGGTGCTCAGACACAGAAAAAAAACTTTTTTAAAAGTAAAAAGTACCTAAATCTCTCACAGGTGTATTTCTCAGGATGGAAAATGTCCACTAATTAACAATGATTATTTTCATGAACATTTTAATGAGCAAATTGTAAATTTTTGGATTTTATCGATCTCACGGTTTTTCTCCTCGTCAAACTACTGTCAAATCAATTATAAATTATGCTTTGTGAGTACAGAAAAATGTAAACGTTAATGAATGAATGAAAGTATAATGGAGGTAAAATATATAATAATAAATATATAATGAAATATTAAAATAATGAGTAGAATAATATGTAAAATAATAAGTAAAATATATAATAATGAATATATAATGAAATATTAAAATAATGAGTAAAATAATATGTAAAATAATAAGTAAAATATATAATATAATACGGTATGATGAATGTAAAATGCAGAATGAAAAATATCTTATTATTAACAATGACTATTTTGATAAACATTTTAATATGCAAATTGGAAATTTTTGGATTTTATCGATCTTTCTGTTTTGTTCTCATCAAACTACTTTCAAATCAATCCTAAATTATGATTTGTCAGCATTGAAGAATGTAAACGTTAAATATTGCTGATGTTGATAACAATATTATAAACGAATGATAAATTTTGTCTTTTTTAACGAAAAAAAATCGTTTTTCTACTAAATCATGCTGCAAGTACCTGAGTGATAATATTCCACCAAAAAAAATGTGTCGCCTACTCACATTGTTTTCACTAACAATCTTATAAACAAATATTAAAGTTCGAATTTTTCAACGAAAATTTTTTCATACTAAATCATGTTGCAGGTAACTCAATCAAAATAGCCCCGGTTGACGGTAACAATAAATAATAATATACTGTGAGTGCAGAAACAATTAGGCTACAGATTACAACTTTAAATTATTAATAGTCACTAATGTTAGAATTCAACAGTTTTTCTCAAAAGAAATTTTTTCAAGTGAATCTCGTTCGATTTTGCTTTCAATAAGAATTTTTCCAGTAATTGTGTAATCTGCCATGTGAACTAAGTTGGAAACCGTTGATTTTTATTTTAAGTTACAAAAATGTTTCCAAACGTATATAGCGAAAAAGCTGCTTATCTTCATGAAAAAATAATTATCAAAAAAAACTGTCTATAACGGTCTCAATTTTTTATTATTACTTAGTACCAATACCCGCTGATAATTATTAAGACACTTCTTCAATGAAATACCACTGTCATAACTATAATCACCACTATAAAAATGCATTAAAATAATAACAAAAAAACCGCTTATTCAGTCATAAAATAGCTATAGCTTACCATTTATTCAATAATTGTTTAATAACAATAGCATTTGAGAGTTTGTGAAACACTTTCTCGGTAGAACATTACCATTGCGTCACCTGCAACATGACTTAGTGAAAAAAATCATTTAATTAATTCTAAATTTAATATTTGTTTATAATATTGATGATAAAAATAAAAATTGCGAGTTATCGACACACTTCCTTGGTGAAACATTACCACTGAAATGCCTGCTACATAATTTAGTAGAAAAAAGAATTTTCTCTGATAAAAAAAATGATTTGAATATTTGTTTACAATATTGTTCTCAACATCAACAATATTTAACGATTACATTTTTCCGTGCCTACAAATCATAATTTAGAATTGATTCCTAAGTAGGTTGATGAGAAAAAAAACGTGAGATCGACAAAATCCAAAAATTTATAATTTGTTCATTAAAATGTTGATGGAAATAGTCATTGTTAATTTATTGTTATTTTTTGTTCTGAGCATCACACCTGTGGGAGATTTAGATATTTTTACTTTAAAAAAATTTTATCTGCGGCTGAGAACCGTATCCGAGTAATTGTTTACATAATTTGTTCATAACGATTAGAAAAAATATTAAACTAAATCTCTATGTTTCTGAAGTATACGTCCTTCATTTTGATACATAACGATTCGATTTCACTTTTTTCTAAAAGAGAAAAAAAATAATATTGGTAAAATGTCTTTGACTTTCTACTTGTTCAAATAATTAAGTGCACAGAAAGAAATTAGGAAATCAGGCTTAGCGATGTTCTAGAAAATTTAATGCTGGGCATTTGTAAAACAAATAACATTCAAATCGGTTAAAAATTGTCAGCTGTAGTGAAATATGAAGAGTAAATTCCCGATCCAGCCCACTGTAGGTCGTTCCTGGTCGAACAAATCCATTTTTTTAGTTTTCGATTTTTGCAACCTACAAATTGGAAGATAAAAATTATTCGATCCCTTCACTGAAAAAAATCTGTTTCGATTTTCGTACAGCAGCTTTAGCAAAACTCGTACGGCGTGCTTGTACTCTTTTCATATCACTAGTTCCCGTACGAAAATCGAAATAAATTTTTTTCGGTGTTGAAATTGCTACAATTTTATTGTGGAATAAGACCCCAAATTTTACAAAAGAAATGATAGATTTTTTGAGGTCTTCATTAAACTCGAAACATAAAAATTTGATGGCGAAAAAAATTCTTATAAAAAAAAATTAACGATTGTTGTGGTTTAAAGGTAACTAGAATAATTTAGCAATAATTTATGCCTGACATTTAACTGTAACTGTAAACAATTATGTTTTTTAATTAGGTCAAAAGTAGTAGATCATTTTTTCATCAAAAGGGAAATAATTGAAAGACATCGTTTCAGAAATTCGAAAATGTTGATTCTCAATGGACACTCCAGTCCAATATACATATTAGAATTCAGGGATGGGAAGTAACTAGTTCGTTTCAACTAGTTACAGTAATTAGTTACTTTTTCTGGGTAACGATTGTGGTAACGAGAGTACTTTTGTAAGTAAGTAACGGATTAGTAACTAGTTACATTTTTTTCAATAACAGTAACTATAAAAACCGTTACTTTCTTAGTTACTTTTGAAATGCAGTTCGCAATTTTCCTTAGGACAATCAATCAATTTTATTGCTTTTCCAACTATTTTTTCATTTTCATTATTCAAATTGGGCGGCAGATAGCTATAGAGATTTATAACCCAATATAGAAAAATTGAAATTTCTCTCCCACCCTGGGATTCGAAATTTTCTAAAATCTATAAAAACACTTAGAAAGAAATGAAAAAATAATTTCAGAGTTAAATGTTCATTTTTCTTTGGTTGATAATAAATTTTCTTAACCGGAAATTTAACTATTTCAATTATTTTACTTGTTATTCTAGTTGAAAATTCATCTTTTCTTGGTTAAAAATTTTATTATTTGCTTGAAAATTTCATTATTTTGTCCAAAATTGAACGATTTTGAAAGAAAATCATTTCATTTGGTTAAAAATTCAACTGTTTTGTTGAAAACTTGTGTTTTGGTTGAACTAAACTGTTTTTTAATTAAAATTACATTTTTTTGGCTGAAATATATGAACCATTATACTTTCAGTTGAGGATTTATCTTTTTCTTTCTTTTTTTTCATTCTTTTTTTTTTGGTTACAAATTCATATATTTTGTTTAAAATTCGTCTTTTTTTGGTAAAAAAATCAATCTTCTTGGTTGAAAATTCATCTCTCTGGTATCAAATTGCAATACTTTGTTGAAAATTGATCTTTTCTAGCTGAAAATTGATGTATTTTGTTGAAAAATCATCTCTTTGGTTTCAAATTATCGAACAATCTTGCGGACAATTCGTTTTTCATTGTTAAAAACTCCCATTTTTGGCTTGAAATTTTAACAATCTGGTTGATTTTTTTTCTCTCTTGACTGAAAATTTAACTTTTTTAATGAAAATTTTTTTCTTTGCTCAAATATAACTGATTTTAATTTGAAGTTACATTTTTTTTAAATATATGAACTACTACATTTTTCATTGAGAATTCATCTTTCTGGATAAAAATTTTATTATTTGGTAGCAAATCAACTTTTTTATTGAGAACTCTCCTTCTTGGCTTGAAATTTCAACAATCTGGTTGATTTTTTTTTCTCTCGTGACTGAAAATTTAACTTTTTTGATGAGAATTTTTTTCTTTGGTTAAATGTAACTGTTTTTAATTCAAAATTACATTTTTTTCGTTGAAATATATGAACTACTACACTTTTAGTTGAAAATTCATCTTTTTTCGTTGAAAATTAAGTTTTTCAGTTGAAAATGTAACTATGACATTTTTGATTGAAAATTGATTTTTTCAGTTAAAAATTCATATATTTTGTTTAAAAATCATCTTTTTTGGTAAGAAATAGATCTTCTTGGTTGAAAACTCATCTTTTTGGTTTCAAATTGCACTATTTTGTTTAAATCTGATCTTTTCTAGCTAAAAAATCATGTATTTTGTTAAAAGTACATCTCTTTGGTTTCAAATTATTGAACAGTCTTGTTAAAAATTCGTTTTCCTTGTTTGAAATTTCATCTCTCACATTCTTCATTGAGAATTCATTTTTTGGATAAAAATTTTATCATTTGGTTGAAAATCAACTTTTTTGTTGAAAATTCGCCTTTTTTGCTTGAAATTTTAACAATCTGGTCGATTTTTTAAATCTCTTTACTGAAAATTTAACTTTTTTGATAAAAATTATTTTTTTGGTTGAATATATCTGTTTTTGATTCAAAATTAAATTGTTTATTGGTTGAAAAATTAACTATTACATTTTTCGTTGAGGATTCATCTTTTCCCGTTAAAAATTAATTTTTTCAATTAAAAATTCAACTAACCCATTTTTGCATGAAAATTGATCTTTTCAAGTTGGAAATTCATGTATTCTATTTGAAATTCATTTTTTTTGGTGAAAAATTATGTTCTTGATTGAAAATCTATCTCTTTGGTTTCAAATTTCACTATTTTGTTGGAAATTCGTCTTTTTTGATTGGAATTTAAAATATTCCATTTCTCATTGAGAATTGAACTTTCTTGGATACAAATTTTATTATTTAGTTAAAAATCAAGTTTTTTGTTGAATGTTCGCCTTTTTGGCTTGAAACTTCAACAATCTGGTTTATTTTTTTCTGTCTTGACTGCAAGTTCAACGATTTTGTTGAGAAATTGTTCTTCGGTTGAATGTAACTATTTTTGATCTAAAATAAAAATATTTTTTGATTGAAAATAAACTTTTTTGTTGAAAACTCCCCTTTTTGGCTTGAAATTTCAACAATCTGGTTGATTTTCTTTCTCTCTTGACTGAAAGTTTAACTATTTCGATGAAATATTTTTTTTCGGGTGAATAAAACTGTTTTTGATTCGAAATTACATTTTTTTGGTTCAAATATATGAACCATCACACTTTTAGTCGAGGATTCATCTTTTTTTGTTGAAAATTAATTTTTTCAATTGAAAATTCTACTATGACATTTTTGGTTGGAAATTGATCTTTTTTAGTTGAAAATTCATATATTTTGTTTAGAATTCGTCTTTTTTCTGGTAAAAAATTAATCTTCTTGGCTGAAAATGCATCTCTTTGGTTTCATATTGCACTATTTTGTTGAAAATTGATCTTTTCTAGCTGAAAATTCATGTATTTTGTTCAAAATTCGTCTCTTTGGTTTCAAATTATTAAACAAGCTTGTTGAAAATTCGTTTTTTTTGGTTGAAATTCCATCTATTACATTTTTCATTGAGAATTCATCCTTCTGGATATAAATTTTATTATTTGGTTGCAAATCGACTTTTTTGTTGAAAACTCCCCTTTTTGGCTTGAAATTTCAACAATCTGGTTGATTTTTTTTCTGTCGTGACTGAAAATTTAACTTTTTTGATGAAAATTTTTTTCTTTAGTTAAATGTAACTGTTTTCAATTTAAAATTACATTTTTTTTTCGTTGAAATATATGAACTATTACACTTTCAGTTGAAGATTCATCTTTTTTCGTTGAAAATTAAGATGAGTTTACAACAACAAAGTAAATTTTCAATCAAGAGAGACGAATTTTCAATCAAATAGTTGAATTTTCAGCTAAAAAAGATAAGTTTATGAACCACAAATGGAATCGTTAAATTTTCAGCTTAAAAAATTCAATTTGAACAAACAAAAATTAACTTTCTTCCAAAAAGATGAATTTTCAACTAAACAGTTGAATCTTCAACCAAGAATATTAATTTACAACAAAAAAGATTCATTTTCTACTCGAAAAGACAAATTCCCAACCGAATACATGAATTTCCTCCCAAACTGTTGAATTTTCAACTTACAAAAAGTAAATTTTTAACCAAAAATGACATATTTAAATTCACATATGAAAAACTTTATCATTAACCAAATAAAAACGAATTTTCAACAAAATAGTTCAATTTCCAACCAGAGAGGCGAATATTTAAAAAAAATGAAATTTGAACAAAGAAGTTTAACTTTCAACCAAGAATAATGGATTTTCAACTTAATGATTAAATTTTTAATCAAGTATTTGTATTTTTGAACAAAAGAGATAACTTTTAAACAAATTAGCTGTATTTCCAACAAAATAATTAAATTTTGAACTAAACGGTAGAATTTTTAACCAAACGCATTCAAGCATAGAAAGGGAAAAAGGGGAGGTTTCTTGTAACCAGGGGAAAAAAGAAGAATTTTTGAAAAAATGAGAAAAGAGGGAAATAGGGGGAAGAGTGTGAAGCCTAGAATATGAAAGTGCTTTTTGAACTTATTAGGTTATTATTAAACTGTACCGTTGCAGGGCCATCTTTTGCAAAATTTGCAAACTTTGTTCAAATTCATCGTCAGAAAACATATTAAACGTTATCAAAATCTAAATCAGAAATCTTCAAAATCTTTAAAAATGTTTAGAAATCTCTTTAAATATTCAAAAATCGTTTGTACATATTTAAATCTTTTGAAATATTTCAAACGGATCGGGAAAAATTGACAAGTGCCCGGGAGAAAACCGGGAAATGGCCGGTAATTCAAAATCATACATCGGGTACACAACCTGACTTAATTTTTTGACTAATTTTTTAGAGTAATGATTAATATTAACGAAATAGTAGTATACTGTAGTATAGTATATTAGTGGTTTGAGAATTAGAATTTAATTAATAACATGGTGGTTAAGAGGATCATAGTGGTTAAACAGTTCAATTGTAGAGAGAATGAGAAATGTTTCTTTGAAAAAGGGGCTTAAACAACAACAAAAATACAAAATTTCACAAAGTCCAAAAAAATTATCGAAGATATGTTTGTTTGAGCTTTGCTAATAACACGTTTTTGTGTCTGAGTCTAGCCTTCTACCGCAATTATTCTACTTCTATAATTTTTTGCAAAAGGCCTAGTACTCAAATAGGCTGAACCAATTTATTGATAAAATTGAGGATCTAGAAAAAATACAAAAAAATTTCTTTTTTCAATTATCTACGATTCTTCAAGTCATCATTCGGATATGAATTCAAACAATGATGCAACGTTTTGATCTTATTTGTTCAAAAAATCAAGGTAAAAAGATATGATATTACTCATATTCTAAATAAGTCTATTCATAATGGCCAGGAATACAAAAATTAAAAGAGACAAAAAAATAATTTAAAATATTTTTTCCACAGTATATCGGACCTTGCACGTGTTTGAAGTTCCGAGCGTTCAGATGAACGAAATACTCGTATGCACAGATATACATAACTTTATAGTATTTTCTATTTTTAAACAAGATTTTTGACTTCAATAAGAAATTGGATAGATTGAACAAACATTGTATAATAAAAAATATTTTATTTTTATTTTTAGGTAATATTTGAATTCAATTATTATATGTTTTATTATTTATAACTGTTATTGGTTTGGATTATTACCTTTTTCTTCTGTGAAAAAAGGAATAATCTTAATAGATTGGTTCTAATTCAACCCACAAAATTTAGTTTTCCTATAAATTACCCCTGTTGAGGGAGTATAAATTGGCTTCGAAGCATGTTGGTCCCCAGTAGTATGAAAAAGACGGAAAAGATCAAGAGTATGAGGTTGATTTTGGTTTGACTGTTTCTTTTTCTTCCTCTTTTTTTTGTTTGTACTTTTATTGTATATTTTATTTTATATTTCATTTATTATTTTTATTTATTTTATATTGTATTGTAATTTTTATTTGTAAACTTTTTGGGTGTTCCTTCTTCAGTACACAAAAAATTTTCATTAGAGAGTAGATTTCGTTTCAATCCTTAAAAAAAATAAGATTGTTGCTGAAATGTTGCGAGTTATAAGCAAGGATTATAGTCAGTCCTATATTCCACTTTTTTTCTAAAAATCCCCTATATGTGAGAATTTTGGCCATTTTCCCCCTTCTCTTCTGAAGCTGAATTTCCGTCTTCTTCATACTACTGGGGACCCACATGTTTCAAAGAAATTTAGACTTTCTCGTCAGGGGTAATTTATATAATAAAATAAATATATAATAATATAATATATATAATAAAATTTTAAAAAATAAAAATAAATATATAATATAATAATGTATAAATATATAATGAATATAAATATATAGTATAAATGAACAAATTTTCATTATTGAACCTTGTTTGGTCAATCCTTCCATTTTTAAAAAAAATTTTGATTGTTCTAATATAGAAAACACTATAAAGTTATGTCTCTGTGCATGGTAGCCTTCGTAACCATATTCAAGAAAATTTATCAAATTCATTTGTATTCTCATTAAAAGTTTCTTTGTTATCTTTTTTGTTAAAGTCAAAACATATTTTCTTGTTAATATAAAATATCTTTTTTGGAAAAAACCCATGCAACTCGCATTCTATCAATATATCCTTCCGTAATGCATCCAGTCTAAGTTTTTACTATTTGAATAAATTGATTAAATTCTTCGATATCCCTACACCGGATTTTCAGTAAGATCTATCATAAAATCACATTCCACTGAATTCCTTTATCAATTACACTGAAAACCATATTTATAAAAACATACATTTTGCCACAACACTAATTGAACAAACTTTCAACTATTTTTCAAATTTTTTTAAAATTTTGTTGGTTTTCTTTCTCTTTTTGAAGATAGAAACATCAATCCACTTTGCTAATATAAATCTTTTTAGATTATGAGGAAAATTCTTCATTAGAGAGAAAATTTAAAAAAAAAAGATGGTCGACGACTGACCGTCTATAATGTCCCTTAGACAAACGATCATTTTACCATTTTTTCGAGAGAATAACCTGTCCAAAACCCTTGTAAGAATCATCTGTTCGAAGAATGCTAATAGATTTTAGGGAACTATACAGAAATATTGAGTCCCAAATATTAAGATTCAGAATTTAGTCCAAAGAGACAATCAACATAGTCAAGTATTTTTACAATAAATTGTGAAAGTCAATTTTGATTGTATTCAATTATTATACCTCAAATTATGTACATCTTTCTGGCAATCTTATGATATTTATAATAAGTACCAGGATGGCATTTTAATTACATTAACAGTATATTTTGAAGAAACAAATTTATAGTAGACTCAAAAATATATTAAATATATTTGAAATCAAAAATCTCTGTAAAAATCATAAGATTAGGGAAAAATATAAATAAAGTACTTAATCGTACATAACAACAGAATGCAAATATTGGCCATATGGCATCTTCTTCAGAATACCATTTTTTGTAGGCAACGAGGGTATCATTTCTTTTACCTGAATGTATATAAAATCTTTTGGCAACCTTATTTTTTGATAAGTACAAGGTTAAAATTTTAATTAGTTTTAGAATGAAAAAAATCTGAAATAATTATTACAAGGGTTGTGTACACATAACATGGGAAATGAAGGAAATAGATTATAGGGCCAATATTAAATTTTGGGGGTTGATTTAGAACCAACTTAAATGTTTGATGTTAAATGTTAAACCTTTTGGCAATCTTATTTTATGATGAGTACCAGGTTAACTTTTTAATCAGTTGTAAAATTGAAAGAACCTGAAATAATTATTACAAGATTTATGGACATATAACATGGGGAATGAAGGAAATAGATCATAGTGCTAAGATCAAATTTTGGGGATTGATTTAAAACCAATGTTAAATGTTAAATGTAAACCTTTTGGCAACCTTATTTTATGATAAGTACTAGGTTAACATTTCAATTAGTTGTGAAATTTAAAGAACCTGAAAAAATTATTACAAGATTTATGTACAGAGAACATGGGAAATGAAGGAAATAGACCATAGTGCCAAGATCGAATTTTGTGGGTCGATTTAGAACCAATTTATTCAGATTATTCCATTTTTCAAAGAAGAAGAAGATGATAATCCAAACAAATCAAGCATTTCTAAAAAATTGCTAACTTCCTCATTTTTGTAAACTATATTTTAGTAAAATAGATATATTTTGTTAAATTGAGTGAACCATTAACACCTCGAAGAATCGACTAAGGACTGTAACTCAACGGAACAGAACCAAAGCCTATGGCTTGATGTCTCTCTTTGTTAAATTTGAAGAAATAATTTTTAAGAAACATGACCTCTATTGAAGTCATCTTATGCAAACAGAAAATTGCACAAGAAGTCTTTAAACCGAGTATGTTTTCAAAAATCAGTGTGAATGCCTCATTGGAGACAAAAATGTGACGAAGAAAGAAGAAGGAAGGAAGGAAATAGATCTTTGTCTCATTCTTTCTCCGTCTTCTTTACAGGGACTATGGAATAGAATGATTTGAGGTCATTTGGATCTCCTCATCAGGGACATTTCATAGGATACTACGAAAAAATATTTCAAACTCATTTTGTTGTTTTTTGTCACTTTATCCAACTGCACCCGGGGAAATTATCTCTTTTGTCTTATTTATATATATTTTTTTTGTTTCTCACGTTTTGTCCTAGGCTGACTCACTGGTCTCTTCAGTGAGGCAATGTGAATCGGCACTGTCTTAGACATGTTTATAATTTAATTGACCTCGAATCAATTATATTCCTATTCCGGCGACGAACCGTTCGATCTGGAATCGCGGAGAAATCCCTCCTCCCTTGTACCCAACTACATGTGTTTACAAAATTACTCTTGATTGTCTCCCCTTATCCATGTTTGGAAACCGGTTGACAGATTCTTGAAAATTAAGCTCTTGAATTTAAATTATGATCCTAAGTAATTAAAAGAAACTTTAAGTATTCATAGGCAACCCTGCATATTGGAGCAAACCCTTGCTTAATGTTCCTCTTTTGAAATTGCTTACAGATCAACATGAAATCTACT
>JAUMHM010000031.1:40854660-40864667 GCA_032362435.1 Melikaiella ostensackeni | reverse complement strand
GCAACCCTGCATATTGGAGCAAACCCTTGCTTAATGTTCCTCTTTTTAAATTGCTTACAGATCAACATGAAATCTACTTTCTTATAAAAATTTTTGGTGTACCGAAAATACCCAAAAAGTTTACCAATCAAAATTAAACTTCGAGACTACCCGCCACAATTGGCGATCTCTTCTCTTGAAATCACTCTCATGGAACATTGTAACTAAATGAATGTGTCCCATCAAAAAGTTAACAACCTGAAGTATTTCAGGAGTCAGCACGTTTCTTAGATTGACCGAGAAACTTTTTACCCGACTGCTCGATACCCATCTGTGAAAGAAACCGTGAAAGATGTTGAATCTCACTGCCTCATTCTTCCGGAGAGTAATGAAATCGTTTAAGAATGTTTTTCGCCTGCATTTATCCTGTTCTCTCAACCCCATCCTCTTTCTCACCCTGGAGAACTATCCAAGTTCTCTCAAGATTTACCGAGATTTTTCTTGTATTCTCTTTCGCAGGACGGAGGAACAGAGGCGTGTTACAGGACTATCCTCCGCTTCGACTCCATCCAGAGGTCGCACGCCGGGGAATGGCTACTCCTGGTTCGGTCACCGGAAGGGATTGCGGACGCTTCCGTTTTACTGAACGTGACGCAGGCATCCGGATACAGTCATGCCCACTTCCGATCACTGAGTCTCACGAATCTCCTTCTGTGCTTGATCCTAGGTATTCTATGGTATCGTTGATATGTTTGATATTCAAGCGACACGAAAATAATGTTTTCAAAAAGAAGAAAAGAGAAAAAGTCCGGCTCATCCCTCCGGATACCACCAGCCATTAAGGATCGCCGATCCTGTATCAATGCGCTTCATAGAAAATCCAATTTTCTAAAGTGCGAGCTCAGTATTACGAATTGATTTAATTGACCTAGTTTCTCCCAAGCATCAAGTCTTAACGGGAAAACGCTTCTATAAAGTCTTGTGCCACGATTTGCAAAATATTGGAGCTGAAAATATGTGTCCTGATCAAATTACATATTGGATTACGCTAGTTTACACGAAAAATGTACCAGCAGAAAAAAGGGGTTTTTAGACTAATTGCTGGTCACTGAAAAAGAAAATGACCATTTATTTTTTCAGAGAAGCGTTTTCGAGATATTTGCAAAAAACGAGTTTTTTCAGTTACTGGCATGAGTCCTAATAACGGTTGATCCCATTAACATAAACTATGTTTAGTTCGAAAGATATGATCTTTCACTTTCCGACTACATACTGTCTGTGTCAATTAGATTAAAATTTTTTGGGTTATATGCGACGAAAGTAAAGGAAAAGTGGATTTTCCGACCTTATTTGAAAATCACTTACTTGATCCATTTTCTCAAATTCCATCGCCTATAAACTAATAAATTTCAATCCGATCGACACAAACAGTATATCGGCAGAAAGAAGAAGAACATACCTTGTGAATGATGTGCATTTCATGTTAGTTGAATCAACCGTTCTCGTGATTTCTGCCAGTAACTGAAAAAAGAGCCACAAAACACGTTTTTTGCAAATATCTCGAAAACTCTCCTTCGGGAAAATAAATGAGTGTCATTTTCTTTTTTAGCGATCCAAAATTAGTCTAGAAAACACTTTTTCTTTTAGGTACACGCGGTGAACCAGAAATTTGTGAACTAGAGTTATAGGCCGGTCAGTGAGGACATTGAAAATCGAAAATTTTGATTCAATGCGAAAAGTTTTCAATTCTTGAGGATCGATAAAATAGGTTGCAAAAATGATAAGCAGGGGCTCCAACCTCAGGGGACAGGTCGGATGGCCCACAGTGGGAAAGAAGCACCTTTTTTGGACAAAAATCGACCGACAATACAATTATTAACAGATTTTGATGTATTTTTTTTAGAAATGACCGTCAGTCTTTCAGGTCTAACGAGTGACTGCGAATATTCCACTCCTACTAAACCAAAATTTGTTATTCAACAACAAATTTTAAACTTTTTTTGTCTAACTTTTCAGTGATACAATTTTTTCAAGAGTTTTAGATTTATTGAAAAAGGTCATAAATCAATGTCATAAGTAACTAAAAATAATGTCAATTGGGTGAGAGTGAAAAAAATTTGTTTTTGATGTGCTAAACAAACTAATGAACAAAAGACCTTTTTTCGTGATTTGCAATGATTAGCTGTTTCAAATCCATAGCTTTTGTATGAAATATTACATATATTAATTTGCGCTTACAATTAGTTGATAATAGCTACTGTTCAACAATTATTTGAACAATTTTTATTAAAAATTTCGTACTATTTTCTACAAATAGGCTTCATTTTTTTTGCGTTTCTAATGAAAATTTGTAACCTCATTTTTAAGGAAATAATAATCTTATCTTGTTTCAAATTTTTCTTTAATAATATGCTACAAGGTGTAGCAATCACCAAATAAAACAAGTCCATGAAATATTTTGACCATATTTAAGAACAATGGGGAATTACTATTATTATCATTATTATTGGAATTTATATAATTCATTTTCATAAACAAATCCACATTTTCATGTTTTTTAAAAATAGGCTTGAATTTTTCACGGAATCAACTAAATATGTCTCGCCAAAGACTCCTTGCTGCTATATTTTTCATAGCAACAAAAAATGTTAATTTCTTAAACAATTTCTATAAACAAATGCACTTTTTGACCATATTTTCATAAATAGGCTTAATTTTTTCACGAAATCAACTCGAAATGTCTTGTCAAAGACACCTTGCTGTCATATTATACATAGTGATAAAAACTATTTATCAAATCAACAATTTTTATAAACAAATGCACATTTCGATCATTTTTTCATGAATGAGCTTAATCTGTTTTTTGCGAAATCAACTCGAAATGTCTTGAAAAAGACTCCTTTTTGTCATATTTTTCATAATGACAAAAACTGTTAATTATACAAACAATTTTTGTAAACAAATGCAAATTTTGACTAGTTTTTTATGAACAGGCTTCATTCTCCTCTCGGAATCAACTAGAAATGTCTGGCCAAAAACTGCTTGCTGTCATACTTTTCATAGTGACAAAAATCGTTATTTCTTTAAACAATTTTTATAAACAAATGCACATTTTCACCGTATTTCATGAATAGGCTTGATTTTTCCATGGAATTAACATGTCTTGTCAAAGACACCTTGCTGTCATATTATACATAGCGATAAAAACTGTTACTCAAATGAACAATTTTTTTAAACAAATGCACATTTCGATAATTTTTTCATGCATAGGCTTGATTTGTTTTTCGCGGAATCAACTTGAAATGACTTGTCAAAGACTCCTTGCTGTCATATTTTTCATAATAACAAAAATCGTTCACTATATAAATAATTTTTATAAACAAAGGCACATTTTGACCAATTTTCCATGAATAGGCTTCATTTTTTTCGAAATCAACTAAAAATGTCTAGCCAAAAACTCCTTGCTGTTATATTTCTCATAGTGATAAAAACCGTTAATTGTATAAATAATTTCCATAAACGAAAGCACATTTTTATTTCTTTATTTTTAACAACAGACTTAATTTTTTGCGAAATCAACTCGGAATGTCTTTCCATAGACTTCTTGCTGTCATATATTTTAAATTGATAGAAGCTATTAATTCTTGGAACAAAATTTAAGCCTATTCATGAAAAAATGGTCAATATGTGCATTTATTTGGGAATTCGTTTGTATAATTAACAGATTTTCTCACTATGCGATATAAAAGTGGATAATTCAATGCTTATGAAAATTTAATACAATACAAAATACAATACAAAACTATACAAAATCGATAAAAAAGGCGATACTCTAATAGGGGAACTTTTCAATCGTACCTGATTTCCAATTTTTTAAAATTTTTTCACCAAGAATATACAACTTAGACTGAAGTGCCTATTTAGTTTCGAAAATCATTTTTTTTTTCAATCATCCTAATGAGCAAGCTCTTTACAGTGAAACTTAATTCAAAGAAAATGACAAATATTTTTTTCAAAAACAGGTTTCCTTCATCGAAAATTGTTTAAAAATCTAATATAAATTTTTTCGAATGAAAAATAAACGTGTCGAATCAAAAAAAAAATTTATTAATCAATATTTTTCCTTCAGCATCAATGTTTCTTGAAGTTATTATCGTTTTGATTTCCCCACAACTAGATGAACTTCTCCTAATCTAACTAGTTTTGCCTCAATTCAGCAACACTTTCATTCATTTATTTATCTATTCAAATGTAATTTCGATTTCACAGGATGTTTTGTGTACAATTGCGATTGGTTGGTTATTCCCATACGAACCGTCAACCTTCAGTGCTAGTTGAATCTATAAAAAATGCTATTAAAATATCAAAATTTCAAAATTTCAAAAACTTCCATGGGGGAAAGAGTGTATAAACTTCTCCGCTTCGTGAAACACTGGCATACTTCAGAGCCAATTTGAGATTGATGCTGAAAATTGTTAATAATTTTACGACGTTGCATTCATAGTTATATAGAAAAAATGCTTCAAATTGTTTGTTTAATTTGCAAAAGTTTTTGAATTTTTTTTCATGTATAAAAAACATGATGTTTCAATGATTGTTAATTTTACGAGGTTCCGTATCATTCATGGAATTGCGAAATAAGTATGAGATGTGAAGGATGATTTAAAAAATTGGCAACCAAATCTCAATACGACTGAAATTTTCCTGATAGATATATACTGAATATAATTCATTTTTCGCAACTCTTATATGTATATAGAAAAATATTTTGATGCAATGCTCAAAACTCACCTGCCAATTTTCAGTACTTTTACAATTTCTTCCTTCAAGCTATTTATGAAAACAATTATTTTAAAAATTTCAAGTTCTGGACCTCTATAATGGTTGTAGATCTAATAAATTCTGGGAAAAGCCTTGACAAACGTTACAGCTAATTTGCAAAAGTTTCGAAAATTTTTTCGAATAGTTGTGCAAAATATCAGAATTTTACGATTTTTTATACGTTTCGGAACTCGAAGATGGTTCCAAAATGGGATTCATTGTTTTTGCAACCTAAATTCATCAGTCCTCAAAATCATTAAACTTTTTGAATTATTTTCAATTAATTTTTTTTCACTAACTAGCCTATTATATGTATATTTTTTGTTAAAATGATAGTATTTGCAGGCTACTCAGACACAACTGAATAAAAAGAACTTTCCTTCTCTAAGATATTTTCATCAAAGAAAAATGCATATTGAAATTCAAAAACCTAGAGACAGAATCCTTGAAATATTTCTTTGCTATAATCTCGACTTGTAGAATATTAATGATGAGTGACGAAGAACCTTTCGGCCTTTATTTTTAGGAAAGAAAAAGCACTGCATGCAATCAAGATTAAGGATGTATTTTAAAGAATAAATTATAATACTCTCTCTGACATGTTTCAATCAAAAATCTATTGTAAAAATAAATTCTTGTAAAGAATACCGATTTGTAATAATCATTAATTTTTATGCATCTGTGTAAAAATATGTGAGAGAATATAAAACTAGATAACACGACGCTGGGCTTGTCTTGAGAATATTGCTACGTAAATTGTCACACTTGAAATATGTTGTTAAAACGATGTAAATAATTGTATAGGTAATTTGTATGTAGAGCGACAGTGGAATTTGTATTATCAAGTAGGAGAATAAAGAGTGAGTGAGTGAATGAGAAAGAGAAGGAGAAAAAAAATTAAAAGCGAAGAAAGTAGGATAAGAAATTTTTCATCGAATTCTTCCTACTTTGTGCATTGAAAATAATGTATAGAATTCACATAATTCGGGTCTCGATAATTCTACAAAGACATTTCATGCTCAAGAATCTCAAAATTGAGCAACTTACGGGCGGTATTTTAAACAATGAAGTAAAGTATCGGTTTCTCTCGAATTTGAATACACCACCAGAGTTTTCATTTAATGTAAAGCATAAAAAAGTTACCCACAGAGAAATGATGTAATTTATCGAGCAACAAAAGAAATGTAGGTTAATGCTTTCAAACTTTTGCCCTAGTGAAAAAGAAACTTTCAGCATGGAATGACTTATTCATTAACTTTTCAGAAACCTTTGTTTTATTCAAATTGCTCAAACAATAGTGAAAATCTCAACAACTAAAAATGCGAAAAGTATCCGTCTGTGAAATTTCACGTTATATGCAATGTATACTTTAACAATTTTGAGATTAATCTACGATGAAATGTTATTTTGTTGTTTATAATTTCCCGAATTATAAACTGTTTGGAGAAAGAACGTTACATGCTTCGCGTGAAGAAACTATTAATCTACAATGTGAAGTTATTTGGAAGATAGGTAATTAACAAATTGTTGTATATGATCTTAGGTAAGTAGGTTTGTAATATGTATATAGAAAACTGTAAATCAGCGATTGCCGTGTGCCGCGCGACGAATTATACAGTAATACTGTTAGAGATATATTTGACATTTGTTAATATATTTTTATAAAGTTTTATTTAGAAATAAGTTCTCATTCGTCCCGATTCTTTCGAATGACGCATGTTATCTTTTACTCTTCGCGACTTCAGGTTTCAGGTTAGAGGTAAATTGCTTAGGGAAATGCGTCGTATTCGGTTACGATAAGAGCTTCTTGCACAAAAAACCGAATGCGAAAGTCCTTTGCAGTAATTTTCTTATTAGGCAAATCAAACTTTAGAGTACTTTTCAGGTATTATATTGCGAACTTTCATGGCGAGAGAAACACAGAAAAAACTGGGGGTAAGAAACGTTGCAGGTAATCGGTGAAACGTTTCTTACTTCTAGTTTTTTTTTGTGAACCTTTCAATAGGCGACTGACTTTGTTTAGTTTTATTAAGGTACTTCAAATGTTAATATTATTCAAATTTACCTAGTTTTAGTGATTTTCTGTCTTTTCACGAGGTTCTTATCTTGTGAACGTGTTCATATGTAATAAATGCTGATTAAGCAGTGCAATGGATCCCAATCGTGAGGACAAAATCACATGAACTGAATAAATACGTTTTTCGTGCGAAAGTTTGTGAACTTTTATTCAACTTTTTTCACTACTATTTGAGTTTTTGAGTTAGAAGACACAAGACAATTTATGTCATTTGTATGATACCAGAAAAACAGTAATTTTTACACCTGTCTCCCTAATTCCTACGTATATAAAACCTATAAATTCAGGGATTTTTTTGATTTATGGCAGGAAAAAGTATCTTCCTTTGTCGATTGAATATTGCGGCTTTTATTGCCCTGTACAATAGTCTAGAAAAACAATCGTTAATTTGTAAATGCCAATAACTGTTTATGAGTCGTATTATTTTGTAACTACTTCTTACTATTTCATTTCGATGTACAAATATTTAACTGTTATTAATAAAGAGAGTTCATTACTCAATATTTTATGGCGCAAAATGATAATTTAAAGTTTAGTCAGCTGACAAACAGAAAGAGGTATTTAATTTTATATTTTGCTTTTTTCTATACCTCTCCATACTCTTCGAGGTTTATGGAAGCCGAGAATTTCATCAAGGAGAAGCTGACAGAAATTGAAAATCTCAAACCCGATCAGCTTGCAGAATTAACGACCCTTATTCCGCAATCAATGAGAATTTTCGTAAAATTCGAAATCGTGAAAATCACGATTTTACAAATCCTGTAAATATTATATGGAATATATTAGATGCATAAAAGTGTCATTTTTAACATCATATTCTAGAAAATGTCCTACTGCAGAATTGTATCTTCAGGAAATTTGATGTTCAACGACATTTTTATAAGAGGAACTTTTGGGAAATTTGTAATAAATCAGAAATTCACATTTTCCTCCTATAAAAGTTAGAAAACTGTATTTCCAATCTTGGAATAGACATAAAAAGTTTTACGAACGATTGAACTCTCGTAGTTCTAGCAAGTGAAACACAATGTGATATCTCCAGTCAATATTCAGTTATTCAATCACAAATACTACGATATTTGAAAATTTAACTTCAATATTGCTTTTCGATAAAACGTACGTGATTTTTCTTTCATGTATATAACTAAGGATTGTATGGTTCTTTCACGTCATTTTCTCATATTTAAATTGACAGAGAGTTTTCAAATAACAATCAATATCCATCCAACGCTGAAAATTTTTATTTTGTTTAAGTCTTCTTTATTTTGTTTATGCTTTCTCCCTTTTACGGGCTCAAGAGTCTTTACAGAACCATTATATGTTTTCTTATCGATAATCCATAATCACTATTCTTAATCTTAGACGCTTGCGACCTTGCCCTCGACTTCCGTTTTCTCTTATCTCCACCAATCTGAAAATTGTAGCTCTATTCCGCAACATAATTTCATTATTTTCCTTTTTTAGGAGTCATTTCTTGGCTTTTCCCTACCCCGTGCAACGATATCTCTATCTTTTTTTTCTTTTTCCCTTAAATCTTCCAGCTTCTTCATCCATTCCCCAGTCTGACCATTTCCATTCAACATCCACTTTATTCTCTTTTTCATACTCTTCCCTTCCCCTCCGTCACCTGTACACCTTTTTAACACATGCAACCATGATTCCTGCTCATACCTGCATACTCTACACAGATTCTCCTCTTCATTCGTCCAATACCCATATGCCCTTACTCCTCTTCTATTCTGAATCTCACCACTCTGTTTCATTTGCTCTCCTTTTTAATATTTTTCAGGTATTCCGTCTCCCCCTCACTCCTAACCATACTATACTATCTGTTGTACCTTGGCTCAAGATTTTTTCCCATCTTTCATCTCCTTGCCTTGCCGTCATCTCTGCCTATATTTCCTGCCATTCCCTACCCCTCACTTGCATTCCACATTCAAACCTCCTTTCGTATCTCACTTCCTCCCACTTCGAACGTCCCACGTTACCCCTCTTCTCTTTGTCCATAATCTCCCTCAACATATGACCTGGGCGGCTCCACTGTTATATATAATACACTGGATAGAGAATGGCGTACGCTCGCTTGGTCGAGTGGTGTCCATGGTTGGAACCATTTTAAGTTTGGGATCTTTGCAGGAATGGGCGCAAAATTTCAAATTCGCTCGAAGCGGAAAATATGATACTATGCAATATAAGAGCCAAAAATTCTTCTACACGATAAAATGCATAATAATCCAAAAAATTATGTTACATTGCATTATATTTATAAATTTTTCAAATTTTTGATCGAATTTTACTGGAATTCTGAATTTATTTCACAATGAATTCATAATTTCAAAATGAATATACATTATATAGTCCTTTGAAAAGTACAGTGATTGAAATGGGATGAAGATAGTTATTTTCATTTGTATAGTTAATTCAGATTTAGGATGGGGTAACCTGAAATTGAAGTTCGCTTATAAATAAACATGAAAATGTGAACATCAATATTTTCCAAAAACGCGTTACACGCAGTAATAAGAGACAATATTTGAATACTGGCAACATATTTTCATCTAATTGCAACATGTTTTTCGATATAAGAAATGTACGAGCTGAACTTACGAGTGAAAAGAACGAGTCTCCCCGGCATTCCATTTTACGCCGCAATAAAGACATAAATTTACTATTTTACGTTTCGTTGATTAATTTGTTACAAAATACAGGAAATTGTTCTATATTTCTTTAAACAACGATCGCGCAAAAGTAAAAAACACAAACAGTAGATTGAGCCGATAATAACACATCACTCTCCCAAAATCTGATTTGACCCTTTCTTTAAGATATCTTAGAAATGAGATTTTTATTCAAATTATTTAAAAATTGATATATATTTAAATATGAACAGCAAAATTAGGAATGAATTTCGTTTATAAAAATGATTTATTCTTTTTTACATTGGAAAATATAATAATAAATACATATTAATAATATAATAATATATATTGACAAACAGAAATAATGATAATTTCGATTTAATATGTTAAACAAAAATAAATAAACATAAATATATTATGACTTGTTAACACAAAAATAAATATAAGTCTTTTTAGATTCACAGAAATCATCACTATTTATATCTACACTT
>JAUMHM010000031.1:40825931-40836129 GCA_032362435.1 Melikaiella ostensackeni | reverse complement strand
GAATCATATATCTATCCGAAAATGCAAAAAACAAAAAATCGAATTTTTTGATCACACAAGGTAGAAACCCCCCTTAATTCTTTATATGTGTTAGTATCACTCAACATACCTTCGCATTTGTTATAGTATTCACTTTCAGACATGATTCAGACATGACACTACCAAAGTGTCTGAAATTATTTCATTATTATTTATTCTAGTTGGAATAGTAGTAAAATAATGCCCAAGATTCAAAAAAATATATATAAGCTTTTCCGCTATATCTATATCAGTTAGATTTTATATCCATTTTAGATCATGTTTTTTACAATCATAATTATAGTATTTTTTTAGCCAAATGAACTTTTTTACAGAAATTGAAATAATACTTTCAACATATTTGTCCAAATATAATTTTTGTGAGTTTTTGTACTCTTGAATAATTTAACTATCAATTTTTTAATTTATCTTTAAATCTAAAGAAAATTCCTGTTTTTCTAAACTGCTAATTGTCTATATAAATCTGTAATCTTATCACTCAAAATATTAACCTTAAATTTCATTTTATGTTCAGTGTAATTATTATAAGTAATACTGCATCTAAATGCAATCTTTTGTGTACAATTATAATGTGTGCAGGAAGAAATCTATTTTTCCTACATCCGAGAAGAAATCTAAGTTGGTTTTTCATGTCTTCTATGTGTACACTTAGCTTGCTCCAATCCATCAACGCTTCTACCGATCCAAAATCCTTGTATTTTTCCCTAATCCTCTGGAAAAATCCGTCCTTCATTTTCAGATAAAAATCTTGTTGATTATATAGTTTCGAACATACTATTTAGATCTGCATAGATGTTGTGGCTTTGGCCAGGTGATGGTAATTAAATAAATTGATCCTAAATTTTTTTTTGTCTACTGGCCGTGGAAATCCTTTATTAAGGTAGTTACATTGAAACGTTTCGTCCGTCGATACCGGACCTCATCAGTAATACGATTAAAATCTATTGAGAACCATTCTTACAAATACTAAATCCGCCGCTGCCGAAATAGATGAAGGAGCTAATGAAGGAGAAGATAATGTTTTAACCTAAAGAAGCTCCACGTCGTGATGCGAAAGCTCGTTTAAATAAATTTTAAACGATCAGCAAACAACATACTTTAATCGATTGCAAGGCGCGAAAAACGTGATGAGAATGTATTCGCTAAAGCCGAAGAAGGTTTAACAAAAAAGAGTTCACAATCGCCAATTTAAAATTTGTCAATGGTTTAACTTCTAATTTTTAAATGTCTCTGCACATGTGCGGGAGAAATATGTGGACAGAGCGCATAGCGCGAGATCTGACACACGTTTTCCATACAACGATTTTCCATTTTCCGAGCAGTTAAAATGGATAGTATAAGCAGAAGTGATTAAGTACAGATATGACTGAGTGACCGAAAATCGCTATCCGAATCATGAGCTTGATGTTCATGAAAGGTAAAGGTTATTATAGTACACGATGTATGACGTCGATCAAATACCCGGATGTTGTTGTACTATGCGGTCGTTGTTTCGGGATTTCGACATTGATTCTATACTCAGAGTTGGCTGACGGTCGTTAGTCAATTCCGTACATTGGCTTATTTACCTTGGCAATTACACAAAATCCACGGTCGCAGGTAAACAGGCGTGGTTATCATTCGAATCCGCTCACGGAGCATAAAGCTGGTATTATGTTCCCGGGTGTTATCTACGTCTCTACCGATAACCACAAACAAATCACAATTACTTCTCGATTTCTGTGAGAAGTGGGGACGTGAGGAAGATGCAGTCGATCTTTATATATAAAGAACTTGCAAACTTCATCAGGTTGTCACTTTTTCGTAGTCCTCTAAGTACTTCTCACTGAAACAAATTCAAAATTATGGCAAATTGGGCGCGCGTATCTTTATTGTTTCTCAGTGCACTTCCACTCATCGTCAATGGATTTACAAATCGTGAGTACAAATACAAATTATTATTTGAGTTAAATATCAACGTATGGGTAATTCAGATCAAATAGGTCACTTTCCTTTTCCAATTTGATATCATTTTTCTTAAACACCCTGATTCATTTTACTGTTGGGTACATTTTGGTAAATTCTTTATTTTAAGTCAAAATTTATCTCTTTCTGGATAATTACTTATATGTGGATTAGGATGAACAATGAAAATTTAAATTTTGCAAACACTACCCTCTGAAGTTCCTCCTTTTAGTAAAAAAATATTGTCATAAATTTTTTTATTAAAAAAAAATGTTTGAGAGGTTCCGCTTAATGAATTATCTTCGTTTTCGTTTATTAAAAATTACAAATTTAAGACTACAAAATTCTCTCACCACTAGAATGCATTTTTTCTAGTTCATTTGAATTCAATCTGAATTTATATAAATTTATCCTGAATTCTTCCAAATTCAGTTAAATTTCTTATAACTCTCATCGAATTTTTTTTAATTATTTTGAATTGGGTCATTTTTTTACTTTTTTAAGTAAATTAGGCTGTGGCAGCCCTCGAAATTCTGAATTTTTATAATTTTCTATAAGTTTTGCATAGGGACTTCATTACATTTTTAATTGCTGAAAATAAAACCTTATAAAAATAAGAATAGGAGGTCTGCCTTGGGCAATAGGGTTAAATTATATACATTACATGTAAAAATGATAATAGGTAATAATAATAAATAATCAAATAATAATTAATATCAAGCCTTATTTTCAGTAATTAAAAGTTTATGAAATTGGTAGACGAAACTTACCGGAACTTATAAAAACGAAGAATTGTACCAAGATTAACATTAAGTAACTGGCTTACATTCTTTTCAGGTAAATTATAGCTAAAAATGGATTCCAAGTACTATAGGAATCTTTAAACTATAAAAAAGTGTATTTTTTGTGTATTTCGAAATTCAATATTTTTCAGTCACCCGATATTAGTATTTAAAATTTATTTATTATGAAGAATAGTATCCTTATGTTGTAAAAGAAATCCTGTGCATATTATTCTAGGAAAAAAATATTTAAAGGCCCTTTCAGAACATTTTTGTAACGAAGTTCAAAATTTGCGTATTCTAAGCCCGATAATATCTTCAAAACGTTTATCATTACTTCGTGAAATTCAAAGTAATTCCTTAATAAATGAGAAATACTTTCTAGAGGTGAAAGATTTTTTCAGTCTCTGATTTGTATTTTTTTTTAACTAAGAATCTTTATTTCAAGACCTAAAACGGCCTAGCAGAACCTCTCAGCTATCTTGTAACAATAAAAGAAATTTTTTAGCAGTATTTTTACACTAAAAGTGAGAAATTTAGGGGATAGCGTTTGTAAAATTCAAATTCTTATTGGGCACCCTAATGTAGATATTAAAGAAAAAAATAAGAAAGTCAAAAAGCGCAAAAACTAGTTAGATTATACCTGATTACAAAATGTTCAACAAAAATTAATCTCGTACTTGTAAGCTGTAAAACTAGTTTTGAAAGTTTCCTCAAGTTTGAATATTTTGATATAATGTCCGTTGACTACCGGAAGGGCTTTGAATTTTCAAATGTTTATTTCAAATCACTGTTTACACGCATATTTACCAAAACTGATCGTAACCGAAATCTTTCGCAGAAGTAAAATTGTGGTTAACGATTTGCTACTTTCCGTCTGACGTCGATTTAACGAGGCGGAATCCGAAACAGAACGGAAGTCAATAGAGATCTCAGTCGGAAACTAGAGGAACCGGAAGTTTATAAACCAAATTTACTATCCATGGTTAAAGTTCTCATTTTGCATTCCTTTCGAGTTCGATAGCGATAGTCGAAAGGAAATCATTACTTCACTTTTTTTCTAATTCCTTAATATTCCAATTTTAATCTTGTTTAATGTTTTTAATAATAATATATTTGATACATCATTTTCAATTGTTTAATATAAAGCCTAATAAATACTGAAAAGTGGTAGAGAGTGCTGTAAATTCGAAACCATCAAATAATAATTCTGACTGAAATCAGTCATTTTGAAATAATGTTGCTGTGAGGAGTCAGTCAGTCGTTATTATTGCATTATATACAACAAAGCCAGGTAATGCAAAATTTCACGCGTTGCAATTTCTCTTTGACCTGAAAAAGCGAATTCTAATTACAGAAGTGGTAATTATCATACATTGATTTTGGAATTTCATGTGTACCTTTTATGTGGAAATATGCGAAGAATTTGAATTATTTTATAGAGGAGAATCCCATTATTTTGGATTGACTCTAGCTCTTATTTTTGTGAACTACATTTTTTAAAAATAATTAATACGTTTAAAAATATCTTCGGAGGGCAGCATTTTTTTAGATACACAATAGGGTGGTCTGAGAAAAGGCTTGATATTTTTTCCAGCATGGCACCCTTTCAAATATTTCCTCTTAGTGACAAAACGACCCTTGATTTTCGACAAAATACAAATATTTAAGAGTCGATTTTTCTAAAAATAAAATACTGATTTTAGTTAAACGAGTGATCCTAATGAATTCTTTTAATAAAATATACAGACATCATTTAAACGTTTGCATAAGAAAATTCATTTTACGGATACCAGAGCAAAATACTTCCAATAACAGCGATATTTAAATAAAATTAGCATTTTATCAATAAAAATGACCTGAGCGGCCGTCAATTTTGTTCAATTCTCCAAAAATTCTGAATAGTGCATTTCACTAAAAACAACACATTGTACGCATACCAAAGTAGAATAAGTTGATAACAGCGTTTATTAAAATGAAAAAACGGTTTCATTCATAAAAAAAAAACTTGGGGGGAATATGTTTTTTTAATTTTGCCAAAATCAGGATTTATTTTGACACCAAAAGGAGCAATTTTCTAGAGGTGCCATTTTAGAGAAAGAATAAAGCCTTTTTTAAACCACCCTAATACCTAATAGTGTAATATTTCAAATGATAAAAAAATAGGTGTATATTACAAGGAGGGGATTCAAGTCAGAAGGCGTGACATAACAGGGAGGAAAGCATTACGCTAAATTCTGACAAATTGAGAAAAGAGGGAAGCAGAGTTCAAAAAGAAAAAAGTGCGTAACACGTTACGGATGTTCACTGCGTATAGTCCAGTTTGAAATTGAACGATCCTTAAAATAAAATCGAACAAAATATACTGATTGTTAATTATAATTAATTCTGTAAGATATATTGCTTACCGGAGGAAAAAATAGCTCATGTTAAAATTTTTAAATAAAAAATTAGGCCGAATCCATCTAAAATGAGGCAGAGACTTCCAGTCACGGAATTTCTCAGCGAGGAAAGATGTTTTTAGAAGAAATTAGGAAATTCAAATATCTCAATTAACTTTTTGGATTTTAGTAAGTTTCACTAACCTCTTTCGAAATCTGTTGAAAATCTTAAACAGAGTTCCAAATTGACAAAATAGCAGCGATTTGTTTAAAAATGTGAAAAGTCAAGTTTCACTAAAAAAACCACAATTATATTTTTTGCCAATTTCTTGTTCAACTTGACCTTTTATAACAAGAAAATGCTGTAAATTTGCACTTCTAGAAAAGTTTCACAAAAAATACCTTTTGCTAATTTGCGATATTTTGCATCGTTCACGAGAAACATTTGAAAATTGTATGTTCAGGAAAAAAAATTCTCTCAGCCTCAAAAATGGTTTAACCCGTATAAAACTGATAGACCGTCGTCCTTATAGAAGCAGAAACTCGTTGAAAATATCGGGAAACATAAAGAGGATGGGGTTTTATGCAAAATATCTTTTTCATGTTTTCAAAATTCAATAAAAAGAATAAAGAAGATTTTCTGGATGACACCGCTTTTTTATCTTATCGTATATTTAAAAAAAGTTTCTGATTATACAAGGAAGACGTCCTATTATTTTTTTGCGAGCTGAATCATTTTTCTCAAAAACGATGCAAGATATCACAACAAAACAAGATTTGAAATGGATTCGGTCAATAGTTACTTAGATTTTTGGGTTTTTTTACCTTGTCTGTAAAAAAAGCTGCACTTATTATTCAATCCTAATGATCAAGGGATGATTTCATTCTTTGAAATATTCTCTAACATTCTGATTGGTTGGTTTTTATTATGATTCAAATTCTTTAGAAGAAAATGAATTAAGAGTGTCTAATATTTATATGTTTGAAAAATTTTTGTTTAATAAGAACTAACTTTTTTTCCAAAGAGCGCTTAGATTACTTCTTCAATGATACGTCCAATAAATATAGAGTCGAGGAGTAATCCATTCTGGAAATCTCTTGTACACTTTTCATGAAATTTTGATTGTCAAAACAATTTTTAAAAAACAACCAACATGAATTTCAAAAAAGTGGAATTAAAAGTGAAAAAGTTACATAATCTCGCCTCCGGAAATCATTTCATACCTTTGAAATGCCGTTAATTCTTTTAAAAAATTGTTAAATCCCTTAAAAACATCTAAATCGTGTGAAAATTCTTTGAAATCTTTTGAATCCCATGAAAATTGTACATAATCTCTTGAAATCCCTTCAAATAATAAGGCTCCCTGTAAGTCCCTTGAAATCCTTCAAAAACTCTGGAAAACCGTCAAAATTCTTCAATAATCCGTGGAATTTTTTCGAATTCTTGAAATCCCTTGAAATCTCTAAAAATCGGTTGAAATCCTTGAATTTCAGTGAAATATTTCGAACTATTTGGAGATCCTCAAAATCTTTGGAATCCCTTTCAAATTCAGTGGAATCTCTAGAATCCGTAAGAATCTTTCTGAATCTCTTGAAGTCCCTTGAAATATTTCAATATTCGTTCAAATCTTTTAAAAGCTATGAAACATCATAAAAATCGCTTGAAATCCTTAATAATATTCCGAAATCTCGTGAAATTCTTCTACGTTTTTAAAAATCTTACGAAATCCTTTGAAATCCGTGGATATACTTCGGAATCTTTTGAAATCTCTTAAAATCCTTTGAAATCCCATGAAGTCATCGAAACCACTTTAAATCTCTGAAAAATCGCTAAAATTTTTTAAAATCTTTGTTAATCTTGTAAAATCCCATGAAATCTGTTGGAATATTATGAAATTTTTTCAAATCTCTACAAATCTTTGAAACGCAATTAAATTCCTATGACATCCCACCAAATTCATGGAAATACTTCGGTATCTCTCGGAATTCTTCGAAATCCTTTGAAGTCCCTTGACTTCCTTTGATGTTCTGAAATTTCTTGAAATCCCTTGAAATCTCTCAAAATTTTCGTAATTCTCGGGAATCGTTCTTAATTCCTTAAAATCTCTCAACATCCCTAAAAATCCGTTGAGATCTTCCCATATCTCTTGATATCCCGTAAAATATCTTAAAATCTGATTAAATTGCTGGAAGTCCCTTGAAATCTTGTAAAATCCCCTGAAATTTATTGACTCCCATAAATCTTCTGAAACTCCTAGTAAACCCGCAAAAATCGAAAATATCCTGTAAAACATCTCGAAACCTACAATATCTTCCAAAATTCATTCAAAAATGATAAAATCTTTGAAATCTTCTGAAGTATTCGAAATCGTTTGACGTGCCATTGAAATTTTCAAATCTCGTGAAATTTTTTAAAATAATAAGAAATTCTTCGAAATCTCATTAAATTCCTCGGACTCTTTCAAAATACACTATGTTGTTTTGAAACCATTGACATTTTTTAATCATTTTTAATCTTTTGAAATCCCTCACTATATCTTGAAATTTTTATTATCTTTCATTTTTCAAGTTCTTAAAATCTTTTAAGATTACTCAAAATCTGTGAAACACCTCGTTATCCTTTGAAATCGTTTGAAATGCTCCAAAACTTTTGTAATCCCTTCAAATCTTTTGAAATGTATTAAAATCTCGTAAAATTCTTTAAAAGCTTTGCAAGTCTCGTTAGATTCCGTAAAAATTTGGATATTCTTTGAAATACTTCTTAGTCCTTTGAAATACGTTAAAATCCCTTGAAATCTGCTGAAACCCTCTCAAATCACTAAGAGTCTTCCAAATATTTGTGAAACCCTTGAAATCTTCTGAAACATTTTTTGCAGTGAAAATAATTAACATATTGTTGATATTTGGGCATCCGCGTGAAAATGAGCCTTATGGCCGGTTCTACTTTAGGAGATATTCGCGTTTTCCTAAAACAGAGTCAAAATTACTATTTTCGAATTTAAGTGGAAAATGGTACTAGGACCTATACTCAATCTATTGGTACTATAGGAGAAACCACCCAACAGTAGATAATGATCAATAGTAAATAATCCCAATTAACTAGAAAACTATCCAAATATGTTTATTTGTTCTTTTAGTATAACATTTGGACAATGATACTATCTTGCGCGACGATTTTTCATTTAAAAAGTATCATTATTTATTGTGTGAGAGCAAAAAATTGATTTTCAGCACGAAAAAAAAAATTTAACATTATTTTATTCATGCTTTTCATCTAAATGCAATTTTTCTGAGGTATGTTTTTATATTATGAAAAAAATTTGAAGGTTAATGAACAATATGTATCAGACGAAAACTATTGATTGTTATTATTCATAAGTACTTCAGGAATTTCTATTTGACATTCCATTTTCTAACAGTAGATAACCAACAGTAGATAATCGTGGTATTTCGCTGGCGCAGTTGGTAGCACTGCGATGATCTCGAGCTGTATTCGCAGAATGACGCTAAACATGAAGTGTCACATTTGTTTAGAAGTTAGCGAGGTTATGTTTTTGAACGTTTCCAAAGTATTTATGTTTATTAAATAATTCTATGCACTTGGAAATATATCATTGTCAAACTGGAACATAAGAAGGATTATTCATAGTAAGCAGGTATGTCAAAAAATTATAGTATTGTGTGAATAAAGATATTTATAAGTTATTATTATTATAAAAACTTAATACATTTTTTGCAAGAACTTTAATTTTTTTATTTTTAGTAGATCCATTAGTAATATTATAAATTAATTTAGAAAATATGTCTGATCAAAAATATGAAATTACTATTGACTGAAATATGACGAAAACATTTTTAAAGGTTATGAAGAATAATCAAGTGAAACTAAAATTCATAAAAAATTTTTCCTAATTCAAAAAAAAATTAATAGGATAACTCATATTTTGTACTAAATTCTGAGAATACGCTGATTTCGGAGAAAATTTATTTAAGTTTTTTTATTTCTTGTAAGCATATTCTGTGAAAAATTTGCATTTATTTGAAATGAAGATAAAAGTATAGAATCACGGCTAATATTTTTTCGTTCAAATTTGTAAAGAAATTATTTTATTTTATAATGTGAATTTAATTATCGTTTTTGAGACCATGTGATACTTGCCTCAAAATAAATTTTATTGTTAATTTTTCCGCCATCTTCTTATGCAGACGAAATGAGATATCGGATTGAAAATTTGAGTAATTAAATAAAAGACACACTTTTATTTAATTACTCAATTTTTCAATCCGATATCTCATTTCGTTTGCATAAGAAGATGGCGAAAAAATTGACGGTAAAATTTATTTTGAGGTAAGGTTGAGCTCATCAATTTCTTAAGCGATGCTGAAATTATTGAGTTCATTCGCATAATATTTGTTTTGAAAGAGCTCTTATCATATTGTAGGTGCTAAAATGTATTGTTGGAATCATTAAAGAGAATGCTGTTTGCAAGCGTTACAAAATTTGTAAAATACTATTAATAAATATTATTTCAAGATCTATTTCACTTTTGCGAGTAATTTTTAATCCAATAACTTAATTTCTGTTCACTACGTTTTAAAAAGTTCGCGCCTTTTCGCTATCATTTCTCAGGTTGGGTTATGAACTGCCTTGTATGCCGTACCAACCTCACGGAATTTCAGAGAGGAGAAAGTGTCAACATTTTAGTTGCTGTGATTTTTCGTCAAATAAAGATAGTTTCAACTATCTTGTAATTAATTAACTTATTTGGAGTGAAATTATACTTACGATAAATTGTGATTATCGATATCTAATTTCTCTATCATGCCCTGGTGTAAAATCACCAACGATTATCTACTGATGGACGGACGTATCAAAATCGCACCTTTGGCAGCGTCTAATAAAAATGTTAATTACAGCTAAGTAATTCAATTAATACTACTGTTTTCTATGTCAATAGTTATTTAAAAATACAGGCTTTATTTGCATACTGAAATCTTTCTGTTTTGTTGCAAACTGACGCACTAAAGCGCTATGGAATTTTTACCTATCTA
>JAUMHM010000031.1:40799610-40813854 GCA_032362435.1 Melikaiella ostensackeni | reverse complement strand
TGCATCTTCAGTTACATGTGAAACCATCCGACCCATAGGTGGTTACAGCCAGAGGAGATTACAATTCGTACTTTCGCGAATTTTTAGATATAGAAAAAAAAATTTTCCAAGTTTTACAAATGCCCCTAATAGATAGTTCAACTAACTATCTCTAATTCAAATCACTTCATTATCTTCATTAGAACTCAAAATAGTTCAGTTGTATATTTATGTCCAAAAAACGAACAATTTGTTATATTTTGAAAAATTTTCAACGGCAATTTGTTGACAAATGTTTAAAGTACCACCGTGAATTTTTTCAGATTTTTCCTATTATTTTTTCAATAAAAAACTATACTCCAAAGTACACTGTCATTAAAAGCTGCCAAATTTCCTTACTTTTTACCAGATTTTCAGGTCTGTAAGCTATAAACATTTTTTTGGCATATTGCTTTTTTGGCTCAAAACGAACATCATTTTGACTTTTAAAATGATCGTTCATTCATTGAGCTACCATTTCTTCTTCACTTACTTGTTTAACGTGAAAGCCAAAGGATTTGAATTTTCTCGCCGATAGTAGTCCATCCCCTTTTCCAGCTCCCCTAATTTTTCGGTACGACTAGGAATAGCCCTATAATATAAAACATTGTTTAAGATCCATTCTATTTGAATTTAATATTAAGAACTGTGAATTCCTATTATATTGATGAATGAGAAAAATAAGTCTGTTTATCATTAGCTCCTTCAATACCATCTGCACTAATGTCGAGACTAATTTCAATGTCAATTATGCCAGGAAAATCATTTTTAATATTTAAAAATATATTTTTAATTAATTCAATGTAGGTACACAAATTTTCAGTTAAAAAATTCTTTTCGATAATAATAACCATTAAGCACCTTTTTTACATTCTTTGACAATTTTTTTCTTCTTAAAATGAAGCATCGGCTCAAAGAGCGTTATATGAACAGAGATTTTGTCTCACTGAAATCTATGTTCATACTGTTAGTTTTTTTGTTTCGGAAATTCGTCCACGGTAGCACTGAAATCGGTAAAGTTTAATTATGACGTTTTTAAATACTGGGTTGTGAATATACTAATTATACAACGAGATTAACAACATTGTCTTGAAAAATCATCGCAACTCCAAGAAAGAAGAAAAACCTTCAGCTAAGCGTCCAAACTCGGTATTCACTATTCCTCAAAATCAAATAATATTTATTTAAAATACAAATTATAATAAGTAGGTATTCAAAATACTTGAGAAAAAAAATAAAATTCATTTTAAAAAAGTTAAATAATTCCTATTCCCAAAACAAATAGCTATCAAGATGTATTTGTTTTGAGTACCTAGGTTAATGATACAACCTTACAAAAGTATTCAAATATTTATAGACATTTATTTTAACGAATTTTATTTTCCTTTCGGAAAAATTTGATAGAGTGAACTGTAAAGTATTATTTACTTAATAGAAGATTAATATTGAATACTATTTTAAAGAAAACTAAAAAGAATGAATATGGAAATCCAAAATCCGATTTTAGCGCTACCGTGGATGAATTTCCGAATAAAAAACTAACAGTATGAACGTAGATTTTAGTAAGTCAGAATCTCTGTTCATACAACGTTCTTTGAGCCGATGCTTCAAATGTTGTTTTCCTTCTAGCTTTAAACATTGTTTTAAGATGTACTTCTGTTCATATCCATTCCAGTTTTATAATATGGAACACTTTTTTGAAATCTTTTGCGCTCGAACATATACAAAAATTTGTTTTCAAAAACCACTTTCTATTCACTATCATAGTCTCTATTTTGTACTTTTATTTCTCTACAGTCTTTATTTCTTTGGTTTTACACTTTTTATGTCCACTTTTAAGCACTAGCACTTTGGATTACAGTGAAAGACCTTTCTTATTTTTTCACTCATTTTCCTTCATCACTTAAACATATCTTAATCCTCAGGTTCAGCATCAGTTTCCACACCAGAATCGTTTCTTTGAAGAAAATGATCAGCATCCCTACCAATACCGGAATCGTTTTCTTCAGATTCGCAGCTGGACCGATTTGTGCATTATTCAATTCTTCTAAAAAACTGTATCCCTTGATCGATAATGAGTTCAGCTTCGATTCCTTGGAGCTGAACAACGATTGAATCGTTTTCATTACATTCCGTCAAAAATGAGTATTGCTTTATTGCGATTGATATCAGGCAGTATGCTCGAATGTCCTGTTCAGTAAACGATCCCATCAACCACTCCGCTGGCACATTCAAGTCAATAGTGAAAAAAGAGTAGCCTCGATCATCATCATCGGCTTGGTTTGGTCCATCTTCGGGTTTTTTTTCTATCTCGATGATGTTTTCTGTATTTATGTTGATTGTTGGTCCGGTTCCTGGAACGAAGGAGATTTTCCGGAACCAGTATTGTTCTCGGTTAGTGATTAATTCTACAGTAATGTGTCGGAATTGAATGTAAACATTTTCTCCGAGTTGAATTTGACCATTCAAAATACCATACTCCTTCATGGCAATTGCTAGTAGGCAGACGGCTCGAACTTCATCAATAGTGATGCGGTTCAACCAGATGCTTGGATACTTAACATCCGTCAAGATAAATCTGTAGTCCATTGTTATAGTTGTCCTGAACCAATAAGAATGAAAAATCGGTTAATTATCTAATAATTTGAAGATTTAAAAATTATTTTTGAATAAAAATGGTAACAGGTAAAATTTAACATTATTTTCAAAGAAAATATTCAACTTATTTTCAAATTGAAAAAATTAGATTCAAAATATTATTCTTCTGTAAATTTGATTAAAAAAGATTCTTACAGCTTTCAAACACTTTCTTTGCAGAGACGAGCTGGTCCTCAAGATGCTTCTGCTTCCTTATAGTCATGGGGCCTCTTTATATAAAGCTTTAGTTTTTGTTATTTGAGAGAGAAGGTTGGCAAACATTTGATAGAGAAAGAGAGATATGCCGAAATTAGCGATAGTGAACTCACACAAGCGAGAATCTGATAGCGTACGGAAGAATAAAGAAGGAATAGGTACCAAAGAAGTATATTGTATGATGAAAAGAATATAGTCTGGAATCACTGAGACAATTTGAGGAACGTTTCTCTTTAAAATAATTTTCTATCAACTTAACGCTCGCTTATTTTAAAATAAAATAAATTTTCAAATAGTAGAAGAGTTTTCTCATAATCCTTAATAGTTATTGTTTTTACACTAGAACCTTTAGCTCATTTTTTTCTAGTGCCACCCATTACTTCATATGTGTACAATCTAGAACGAAATGCTATAAACTTGTGGAAATTAAAAATTGAAAATTGTGAAAAAATTTTCACCTAGACTGCATCCGAGTGATTTGCTTATTAAATGGAATTCAACATCTGAAGAATTTTACTGAATTTTAATCTAAAAAAAATTTTAGAAAGCGAAACTTTCATTGTAAGCACTAATTTCATCTAACCTAATTTCCGAAAAGTACAAATTTGTTTTTAATTTTTATTACTTAAGCTTGGACTAAAACTGTTCTATTATTCTAATAAAAGATTATTGTTTAAATTTTCATCGTGGAAAGTAATTTACACTAAATGGAAATGCATAAGAAATAAAAAGAAAACTTAATTTTTTGTAGGTTTGCAAACTCCCCTCTTGATGAGTTTTTTGAGATTAAATAGATGAAAACTAATATTCTACGAAATGTACGTAGACTTAAAATACCATAAAAAAGTATAACATACATTATATATTGTGCTATCTTTAATCAAAATAATTATAAAATAAAACCCATACTTTTAACATGACCACAAAAATATTATGACCCACATTAAACTTGCAAGATTGTTTCCCTCGTTCGCGAAGTTTTATTTTAGAAAATACGTTTTAAATTCTGTCAGTTGGTTCTAACGCACTTATTTTTCAATATATATTTTTAATGTTTTTGAAATTTCTGTATACTTAGTAAATATTTTTTATTGAAAGTTCCAGGTTTGAAATATTCCACGTGAGGTACATTTATTTGTGACAAACTTCGTGCACCACCAACATTTTAGAATAATTTAAATGACAATAAATAAAACAATGAGTATTTTATCTCTACTATCATATTTTCGATAAAAGATAAACTTTTCTCAAGGTTAAGTTTTTAAAAAGAAAATAGGATTTAGGATATTTAGGACTTTATGGGAAGTTTCGGAAATTTATGGAAAGTTTTGGAAATTTATGGAAAGTTAGTGAAATCCGTGCAAAGTTTGGAAAAGTTATAGAAATTTTTGAAAATGGATGCAAAGTTCGAAACTTTTGGAAACTTGCGGTAATTTTTGAAAGTTGGTAGGAATGTTTGGGAATGTTTGAAAGTTTTGGAAATCTGGGAAACTTTTGGAGGGTAATGGAAACTTCTGGAAATTTCTAAGCTTGTCAAGTATTCATGGTTTAGACTGCTTATTACATTTACGAAGTAATAATTGGTCTTTTCCCATCTTAAAGTTCAATCTGCAGGAGACTGATGCCCTCCTCAGTATACAACACAAACCGATCATTACTCCTTTGCTTGTGGCTTCGTTTTCGTACTTCTCTTTGAATGGCCCAAGTTTGGTGGGACTGACGTTATGAATGGACACACCACCATATGTGACCGTCCGCGAAGAAAATGACCTAACACCCAAAAAATCGATTGTTAGTTTTTAACATCAATGGATAGTTTTTCATTTGCTCTTTCATATTAAAAAAAATATTCTCTCATCTGAAAAATTCAATTTGTTATTAAACTGCAAAGTGAGGCCCTCTTATAAAGTTCCTGTGCTGAACCGCCGCTTCAATCGTTCCTCCTATAAAATGTAGCTCTCGGGCGTTAGGTCCCTTTCTTCGCGGTCGGTCACATATGATTTAGCTGCTTAGTGTGGATATGATTTTATACTTATGTAAAATATTTCTCGCATCAAGTTGATAGTTGGGTGTATACTTTGAATAATGAATAAAACAAACAATAAAGTAGCCTCGGATAGGATTGACACTTCTGTTGACGAAAGGCATGCCCACGAATAAGTTTCACTCGATGAATCGAGACTAGGCGTTTAGAATGCTAGAGGTGTGAATGATCTTAAGACTAGAGCATTGCAGAATGCAATGCGCATAAGGAAATAAGATACTTTATGTGTACCGGAAACAAAGAAGAAGAAATGCGAGATAAGAAAAATAGAAATTGGACTCGAACTTTGATCAGAAGCAGATAATGAATCACATGGTAGCCATAGAGTCGGTCTGATTATGAATGAGAGTGCAAAACAGCACGTCAAAAAGCATGAAGAGAGTAGTGATGTTAAAGATACCTTCTGGGACTCGTTTAATGATATTATAGGTACTTGCGATCCTCGGGAGAGAATCATTCTACTCAGAGATATAAATGGCTGGGTTGGTGTTCATCGCCATTCGGTACCATTCATGGTACCGTCAGGGTGCTTGGTCATTTCGGAGACCCAAAAACGAACGGTAACAGGGAGAAATTGTTTATCTTATGCTCAGGGAAAGGCTTGTTTATTACAAATACTTATTCCAGGCATAAAATCATCTTTATGTACACTTAGTGCAGAGGCGAAAGCCACAGTATGATTGACTTTGTTGTAGCGGATGAAAGACTGAGAGGGCTAGTAAGAGATACAAGGGTTATTGGAGGATCCTAATGTGGAACGTATAGTTCAAAGTTTCAAAAATGAACCTAGGTCAACGGTAGAGGAGAAGAATTAATAATAAGTCGAAGCAGACGCGCATTAAAATAGAGAATTTTCAGAAACCAGAAGTATAAATGGTATATCGTGAAAGGCTGAATAGATATTTATGACATCATAGAGAAGACTGAAAGACGGAATCAAGCGATACAAATTCAGAGCGTGCATGGATAATACTGCGAGATAGAATCTTCAAGAATGCATTGGAGGGTGCGGTATTGCGACTGTAGAAAGAAAGACTGGAGATGCTTGGTGGAATGATGAAGTCCGCATGCAAAATAATTTTGAAGGAAATAAATTATTTTGAAATTCCATAGGAAGATAAGGAAAGAAAATACTAGCACTTGAGCTAGTCAGAATTAAGAATGCTGATGGTGAAATGGTATGAGATACATACAAAGTGAAAGACTGTATGAGTGACTTTTTCAAGAAATTGTATGCAGGTCAAGCTATGGAGCATAACAACTTTGATACAGAAGAGGATACGCTAGACAATCCTATTGTAGGTGGCGAAAGAAGAATCGATATCCGCAAATTTACATCCTTAATTAGGAAACTAAAGCATGGTAAGGCTGCTGGTGTAGATTGCATTAATGCTGAAATGCGTAAGAACGGTGGCGGATATTTGTTTATGTGGCTGCGCGAATTAATGAATATATGTGCTGAGAACGGTGCAATTCCAAATCATTGGAGGAAGGTGATTATGTAGATTTATGCCAGAGAGATTATATGCGCTTCAGATATTCAGCTTGAGACTGATCACAGAAAAAGTTTGAGAGTAAACAAAAAAGTTTTTTGTGCTTTTGTTTATCTGGAAAAAGCTTTCCATAATGTGAATAGAATTAGTTATGAAGAACGGAGTTTCACTTAATAAAATTTTTTAAGAACAGAATCCTCCATTATTAATAATAAGAATCTCGTCCTCCAATGTTTCGAGATGCTCCATTGTTGATTTCTAATTTATGCAACGATCGTCGCATGGATATGCGCGTAATTTCAATTAATTGGTATCTGAAGACTCAAAATGCCTAACTAGAGGCGTAGGTGACAAAGCATCAGAACACTGTCACCGGGAGTGATAGCGTCCCAAGAGACCTCATGACAGAAGACACTGACCCTAGGAGTGATAGCCCGTCCTGGGCGAATCTTCTAACGTAAGAGAGAAAACAGTGTCCGTTAGTATTTGTACTTTAAGTAAGGCACTTTCTCGAAAATCCACTTTGTATAATTTACTATAAGTCAGTCCATCAGTCGGTCATTCAGTTCGTCAGTCACAGCAAGTGTCAGTTTCATGTATTAAAAAATTTCAAGTAATTACGTATAATACTCAATGACAATCAGTTAATGACGGGTGTTGGTGCAACTGGCCTATGAGACGCTCAGCACATGCTACTCAAAGTCACAGTTAGTCTTCGCCCACAAGGCGCAATCAGATGGCATCTAGCATACGAAGCGCTATGCACATTCCACTTAAGTCGCTGTCAGTCATGGCCTACAAGGTACAATCAGATGGCATCTGGCCTACGAGGTACCATGCGCAGGCTAACCGAGTCACAGTCAGTCATGGCCTACAAGGCGCAATCACATGACATCTGGCTTACGAGACGCTATGCACATGCTATTCAGAGTCACAGTCAGTCATGAACTACAAGACGCAATCACATGGCCCACAAAGCGCTGTACACATGATAGTCAAGTCACAGGTAAGTCATGGCTTACAAGGCGCAATCACATAGCGTCTGGCCTGCGAACCGCTATGCACATGATACTCAGGTCGCAGTCAGACATGGTCTACATGGCGCAAGCACATGACATCTGGCCTGCGAGGCGCTGTTTACATGATACTCAAAGTCACAGTCAGTCATGGCCTACAAAGCACAATCATATGGCATCTGGCCTACGAGGCGCTATGTACATGCTACGCAAGTCACACTCAGTCGTGGACTACAAGGCGCAGTCACATGGTATCTGGCTTACGAGGAGCTGTGCACAGGCTACTCAAGTCACAGTCAGTCATGGCCTACAAGGCGCAATCGCATGGCATCTGGCCTACGAGGCGCTATGCACATGCTTCTCAAAGTCACAGTCAGTCAGTCAAGTCTAAGGCCTGTCATGGTCATACCAAGAGGAGTCTTCAGGAGAACAAACAATCACAGTAAGACAGTTATTAGGACCAATCTCCAAGCGTTTGCAGTAGAAACCAATCACAGTAAGTCATAATAGTATTAATTCTGCCATCACAACACAATCTCAGCATGGGGTTTCACATTATAAACATAGTCAGAATCTATCACATGCAAATCAATAAGAGATAAAAGAGAGAAAGACAGGGTGTTACACCTCTAGATTTCAGAAGCTCGTTAAATATGATGACAAGTGAGAAAGAACTTGGTGTTTACAAAAATTAAGTTCAAAAATAAATATAAGTTGTCATTGTCTTGGGGCGACTGCGACTCGGCAGTGAATTAACAAGTCTGGCAGTTTGGCGTGGGGCAGCGAGGGAATAACGTATTATCTTTTCAAAGTCAATAAAATAAAAATGCTATTTTAAAAAATCAATGGATATTTGAAGAGGCAAGTCGAAATTCCACTAATTTGCTTCACTTTAAATACTTTGTAGTGGAGTATGAATTTTGACTTTAGAGTTTACAATTAAACGCTAGCACGGCACGCATGAGACTTGTGTCTTACTTTGGCCTTTTAACGACCTCTCCCAGTGATAGTTGAAACAAGACCGGGAGACAATGGTTGGAAACTCGAATTAGTTTTAGTATTAATTTGAAAAATTCAGCACGTTGAACTCGGTTTCAGAAATGGCTACGAGTGCCCAGCACGAAATTTACAACTAAACTAAAAAGATGAAGCGGGACAACGACCGAGCGAGCCACCACAATAACAACACCACTGCTTCACACCAGCGGTCGAGAGGTTCGAGTGACAGACCCTAATAAAAGTGACCGCGTGGAACAATAGTGTCAGGGACAAACTCCCAAGAACTATAAACCTCATTAGTAATAGTAACATTTTCCGATCGGAAAACTTATTTTAGATTGTAACTAAATCAAATTGAATAGGCTCGATTAATGATTTCATTTTGTAATTGTATTCGCATTAGATTTCAATTAAATCTTTTTTTTTGCAGGGTAAATAGATATGATAAATACACAGTTGGATTGTCACCAGATAATCTCTAAGACGTTGGAAAGGGGAACCTATTCGACCTACATTATTTGTGCGACCAGTCATAGAGGTGCCTTACTCCTGTGATAGGTAACAGTAATACTTTGAGAAATATGAAATGTTTGTAATTTTCTATCTTCAACTTCCAATATCCCGAAAACTGTTACTCATAAGCTAAAAATTAATATAACATGAAATATGCATTTTGATGAGATCTACAACTTTTGTCTGAAATATTTTCCGAAATTCCTATTATTTATGGAAATAAATGGAAAAAACATGATTTTATACGTTTCTTATGGTTCTTTCCATGAAAATCAAATTCGCGTCAATTTGTATTATCATATTCGTAATCAGCGCGTCAAAGTACATAAGTATACGTAGTTTCAATAAAAATCGGAGGTCCGACGCTTTCGGAACTACACCCTTATATTATAATCTAGTAAGATATTATTCTTGTAACTTAAACATTCACATTTGTGTTAAGTAAATGACTTAAATATAAAAAAGTAAATAAAAAATGCCCGCATAAACATTCATCTTGATATTACTCTATAGTAACAAGATGAGCAATTTGAAGAATATGACTTTTCATCTAAGAGAAAATCGCCTAAATAAACTTGCTATTGATTAGAATTGATGCAGATATACTTAAGAGACATGAGTAATTAATTTAATGATGAGGTTAATTGTTATAAATAGTTTATTTGAACAAATTCTTCAGTAAATCAGTTTGGTGTAAAAAATATTTTGTTTTAAAACCGTTGTAATTTATTATCAGACCAGTCGACGTAATAGAAAAGTTAATGCTGGAATGAGAAGATTTCATCAAAAGACAATTTTTCATGAAAAATAATTTAAAATTTGGATTGCTTAAGCAATTTCTCTAAAAATGTGCATTACGAAAAAACTAATAGCAATATGCAATTCTATGTGAAAATTCACACACAGTCCATGCGTTAGACAATTTTTTGCTGAACACTATTTGTTATACAGTACAATAAATACAATATACTATTTGTTATGTAGCACCTATAACTAAATGCGTAAGCAGGTATCATACGATCAAAGTAAACCCCAGGAATAAATTTTATCTTCAAGTTGGGTACACGGAGAAAAATGGAAATAAAAAATTAGGTCTACATTGCTGATAGTCCAATAACTCATTACTAAACTGGCGTTGTAAAAAAAATTCGAGATTGAAAATTCTATAATGTACGACACACCCATAGCATAAATGAATACCGTACAGAAAGTATAAGGAGTTGAGCGCCTCCAAAAATGAATACCGGTACCACGTGGGTCGTGTGCCTGAAATACCAACCTACGAATGCAGAGTGGGGAGTAGAGGGAGTTGAACGCTCCTAGAATGAGTTCTGAGCCAGTTTAGTAACTAGTCCTGTACCGTACGTGTTACGTGTGCACGACGCTACTGGATGGTTTATTATATAGAAATAAGTTTCATAATTAAGCCGTACATTACTGTTATTAGAGAGACCAGTAACTACTCTCGGCTATAATAATTAATAAAAGCACTTTTTTATGCAATGTGGTATATTTGATTTAGTAATGAAAGCTAATGCTAAATGTAATTTGTGCACTGCAATTCATTAACAGATTCGTATATCCGGTCAGTAATATTTATATTGAGGGGCTGATAGCTAAAGCGGGTTCAAAATGTCATCAGAGTAAAAATAAGTTAATAAGTTGCGGGCAAAAACGAGCTGAAAAGAAACAAGAAAACGAGGATTGTATCGTACACATGACGATATAATAGAATATTATAATACAATCTATTATGTCTTCATATTATCATATACGATACAATCCTCGTCTTTCGTCGTAAATCTTCGTAAATCTTGCTTCTGAGCATTGAACATTGAACGCTGATGATGGGCAGAAAAAGAAAAAACTAGATATAAAATTTCACAGCATGGGCTTGAAAATGGGTTCAACTTGTTGACCCTACGCATATTTTAAAACCACATTAAAAATAATCGTAAACAGATCTTTTTTAAAGTCAAATTTTAAAAAACTGATTTAAGAATGTACATATGCGATACTTTCTGAACTATATTGTGATCTCCAAAGTTACACATTTTTGTATTGAATCCTAGGAAAGATAACTCTTTATTGCCTCAAATGCTTATTAATTTCATAGGGGAACAGTAAATTGCTTTATTATGTCATATGAAATGTACCTGTGTGAGAAGGAGCAGCAGCAGGTAAACTAAATTGTCCATCTGCTAGCTGAAAAATGGAAAAATTTGTTTAAAATTGCAACATTTCATTGAAAAGTTTCTTAATTTGTTTTGCATAAAATAAGCCAACTTAAAATAATTTTACTATAAGAATTGTTTTTATATTATAAAATTAGAAAAAAAACTCGTTTTCTTTCTATGGGTACCTGCATCTGATTAAAATGCCAACTTCCAGCTTGGATTCTCTGAGCAAGGTTCAAAATGTCGTGAGATTTCACGCCTACACCATTCATACACTTGTACAATTTCCATTAAAAATATTTAGAATTCGTACGATTTCCAATGCAAATCATAAATAGTTGAGTCCTTAAAAAAGCTTCATTTTTAATCTGTCAAATTTTGATGATGTACATCTAAGAATAACTTTTTTCTTTTAATTTTTGCCTATGAATTATAATTCACTATAAAGCTTCGAATTCAGTATTTGTAAGACTCTACACTTAAAGTCTACTTTTTTAAATTTTGGATGCATATTTTTTATGAAAAATTTCCCATTTCAAAATTTCTGTAATCGTGAAAATTTTTACTGCAAGACGACAAATGATCGAGAATACTTTTTCCAACATTTTTTTGCTGTTCATGCTGCCATCTTCTAAAAAATTTGTATTCTAAACAATTTTTATTCATATATTATTATAAAATTTTAAAAATCTGTACTTTTATTAGTGAGAAAATCGGTTCAAAATTTGCCGCAATGTATTGAAATTGAATTACTTTAAAGTATTACCAATTTTGAAAATTTCAATCACTTTTCAAAGCTCCATGATTCTTCCAGGTGGTCCAAAACTTTTTGAAAATTTCTTTACTTTTCTTTGTATTCCAGTTCTTTTAAAGCAATTCAGCGATAATCAGACGAAGGGCAGGGAAATTTCACAAAGGGACAAAAGGCTAAAAAAAACTTGAAAACCTGAACAATTTTACATCGCTTTATTCTTCTAAACAGTGGATAGTTAAAAAAATGGCTTTGTCTAGGTTCCCCGAAATTCGGTGAGCGTAGCACAAGTATTTTCGGTGAGCCCAGGGAAACTGGGAATGATAGCTAGGTTCACTGAAATTCGGTGCGAGCGTAGACCAAATATTCGAATTGTGCAATGAATTTTAAACTTTTTCTCTCAAAGATAAATAAAAATGCTGTTATATGCTGTTTGAATTCGTAGAATTTGCGGTCGCGATTGTTCGGACATAACCTTAAAAGTGGCACAAGTGAAAAGTAAAAACGAACTCTACTTACTAGTCACAGCTGGATCTATAATTGGCTGCTTCGCAAAGTCCTCAGGCCAGAAATCGGGAATATCGGCGAGAGGACGCCAAAAAAGTGCGCAACTGCGTGGCGCTGCAATCACGCGAATAACTCATATGAGAACCGATCACTGAAGTGGAATGCGCTCTACCGCCTCGGACGTTTTGGACACATTACTATACTCTCTAGGACCACGTGCTGCTGCCCCATTACAAGGACAATTTTCATCGAATGTTTTAGTTACATACTAAATTCTGATGCGACTTCTACTCCTTTTTTAAATGGTACTGAATGTTAAATGAGCAATTATAATTTTTATGAGTATCGATTAAGATATTTTCCTACATTGAACTACTAATCTAAAATAATTTCGGTTATTATACTATCAGGGAAAGAACTCTACATTTGATATCAATAAATATACATTAGTATAGTATGGAATCTTTCTTTATGTAGATATATTGATTATTTCTTCAGAGTCATAAGTCAAGTGATACATTATTCGGATTGAGTGTTAATACTATTGACTAGAGGTATTTGTTTTGTTCAATACAAGTTTCAATCTTTCTGTTCAAATATGATTACAATATCCGAATAATAAAACCTTTTTTTCCACATGACCAACTATAACGTTAATTACATTCAATCACGGTAGCATATTAAATATTTGTTTTCGGGTAGAGGAATGATCAATATTTGAAAACATTATTCATTTTCTTAGGAATGATTCCCATATTTATGCACTCTTTTTTTAAATGAAAGTTCTGTGTAAAGAATTTGTGTAATCTTTACAAAAGCGATGACTTCCATTTTTCTCCGTGATCAACATCATTTTTTCTCAACATAAGTAGATTGATTGCTGGTTTCCTTGAAAATGATAAGCTTAAATGATTTAGTACTATTTTATCTTGTTCTCCATCTTGTATGTGCCTTAAACCATGGACATTAATAGACAAACCATTCTTGAATTCAAATTTTGTAACATCTTTCATCTCAGTTGGAAAATCTATGTCACCATAATGCAACTCATCACTGAAATGTGGATATGAACTTGTTATGCAAACATCATGATGATGATTCAGAACTGTATCCATGACTGTTATTTTGTTTTCATTTTCTTAGTTCACCAAGATTTTCCAAGATCTTTTCCATTGAATTAAAACACTTATTGTAGCCTTAAGAACTCATTGTCATTAGTTAGTATAGCTCTCAAAAAGCTTGATGGTGATTAGTTAAATTCGTTATATGAAATCAAACTTTCAACATTGAATATTTGATTGTGTTTATAGGTAATATAGGCATAAATAGGTAAACTTTTATGAACATACACTCAGCTCTCGATTTTCTTTGAGTCTTGGGCATTGCCTCGATGACCGTCACTCCGTTCCGAGAATTTCTACGATGTAAACAAGTCAGGGCTGTATGAACCATTTCCAGTAGGAATACATAATATAAATTAAATGTATTTTGTACGAATGTAGATTTTTGTTATCATAAATAAATATCTAATAATGAAGACTAATTAATGAAAAAATAATTTTCCGCGTGTATTCAACAATAAATGCAAAACATGGACGCGAGTGATCCAACTGCCCGCTTTGTGTTTACAGCACTATGTAATTGCGTCGCGTGCGCCGCGCCTCTTTTCCTGCCCCCCGAAACCTCTCATCCACGAATGCGAACCGGCTGAACTTTCGAAACACAATAAGCCGAGGGCAAATGAATCAAGAGTATAAATCAAGATATTAATAAATAAATGAAATAAATAAATAAATAAATGAGGCATGGCCATGGGTGTGATTTACCGCGGTTCTACTGGGAACCGGTGTCATTTTCATGGATGGCAGCCGCT
>JAUMHM010000031.1:40780897-40795712 GCA_032362435.1 Melikaiella ostensackeni | reverse complement strand
AAATCGCGCAAAATCAGATAAAGCTCTTTAAAATCTCTTCAAATCTTTAATATTTTTCGAAAGTCCTTAAAATCTTTTGAAATACACTAAAGGCTTTGAAATCCTTTGAAATCTTTGAAATCTGTTGGAATACAATAAAATCTATTAGAAAACATCGATTTCTTTTGAAATCCTTTGACTACCTCATATATTGCAAAATTCCTTGAAACCTTAGGAAATCATTTAAAAATTTTTAATCTCTTGAAATTTTCTATAATCATGAAATTCTTTGATATCTTATTAAATTCTTCGGAATGTTTTGAATACAGTATATTCTTTAAAATCCTTTAAAAATAATTAAATCTTTTGAATCCTCTGAGACCTCATAAAATCTCTTGACATCCCTGGAAGTCCCTCAAAATTTTATTCCATTCCATTAAGTCCGTAAATTTCTCCAGAATGCATTTGAAGTTCCCTAGAACCCCTTGAAATCTTTAAAATTCCTCGATATCTCAGATACCCTTATAAAATCCCTCAAATTTTTTGAAATCCTGAAAATTCTTGGAATCTTGTAAAGTATTCCAAAATCTTTTGAATCTCTTGAAACCCCTCAAAAATTATTAAATCTTTAAAGTCCTTGGTGATCCTATAAAATAGCGTGGGTACTTTGAAATCCCTTAAAATCTTCTGTTTTCTTCAAAATCTTGAAAAAACGGGCGTAAAATAACACTTAACTAGTAAAATACAAACGTTCAGCGAAGTAAATTTACAAAGAATAAATAAAATAGAAAATTCTAAAACTTTTTATAAAAAGATTACTCTCGCAGTTACCCTCAAAATAATAAATTAAAAATTAAAAACCCTGCAAATCTTGAAAATCCTATTAAAATCCTTTAAATCTGATGAGATTCCATAATATCTTTTGTAAGATTATAAAATCACTTCAAATCTTTACAATCCGTTGAAATCCAATAAAATCCCTTGAAAATCTTCCAAAATTCTTAAAAAGCACGTAACATCGGTCTATATCCAATAAAATTATTAAAATTCTTGAAAATTCTTTGAAATCTTTCGAAATACCCCAAAACATTTCAAATCCTTCGAAATCTTTTGAAATTGCTTGGAGTTTTTCACACTCTAGAGATTCCATAAAAAAATTGAAATCCTCGAAAATGGTATCAATCCTTTGAAATCCGTTAAAATTCCTTTGACATATTTGGAACTCCTCTAAAAACCCATGGAATCTTTTACAAAGTTCTGAAATCTTAAAAATTCTATGAAATCCTTTCAAATCTCTGAAAATTCAAAAAAATCCTTTAAAACTGCATGGAATTTTGGAAATTTTTAGAAATGCCTTGAAATATTTGAATAACTCTTTAAATCTCTTCAAATCTATAAGATCCGCTGGAATCCCTTGAAAATACTTTGGAATCTTTCAAATATCCTAAATCCTCATAAGTCCTATAAAATCGTTTCCATTCTTCCGAAATTCTATGAAATTCTTCAAAACCGCATACAATTTTTTCAAATTTCTCAAAATCATTTAAAAAAAAACCTTACAAATTCCTTGAATTTTTTTTAAATATCCTAAAATATTTCAAGTACTTTGAAATCTGTCGAATCTGCTTGACACTTTTTAAATCTGCTGAGAATCCGTTGGAATGTTCTAAAATACCCTATAATTTAAAAAATCCTTTCAATTCTTTTGAAATCCCTTGAAATTCTTAAAATATATAGAAAATTCTTTGTAATATTTTAAAATATACCAAATTCTTTAAAATCTTCAAGAATCTTTGGAAATACCTTGAATGATTTGAAAATCGCTTCGATTCTTTGAAATCCATCAATTCTTGTGAATAAGTCCTTTGAAATCCATTCAAATATCAGAAAATTCTTCGCAACTTCGTGGGATTGCAAGCAGCTGACGATATTCCTCGAAATCCCTTGAAATATTCGAAATCATATGAAATCCTTTCAGTTCCTGGGGAGTTCATTGAAGTACCTCAGAAATCCTATTCTCTCTTGAAGTATTTTTAAATTTCTTCAAATCTTTGAAATCCTACGAAATCCCTCGGCTCTTGTCCAGTTCTTTGGAATTTGTAGAAACATTATAAAATGCTAAAAAAATGTTTATATCTATTGAAATTTCTTAAAAAAATTCCTCATGTCTCATAAAAATCCTTCGAAACTTTTGAAATTTTCTGAAGGCCCCTTGGAATCATTAAAAATACTCTAAAACCTTTTAAATCTTTTGAAATCCTCAAAAATCCTTATGAAGTTTGGGAAATTGTTTGCAATCTTATAACATATTTTTAAATTTTTTTCTAAAATCCCTTGAAGTGTTTGAAATAATATCAAATCCCTTAAACTGTTCTTGAATTTCTCAAATCTTTTAAAATTCGGAAAAACCTTTCAAAGTTTTGAACATTCCTTCAAATAATTAAAATTCTTGGAAATTCCACGAATTCCCTTGGAAGCTGTTGAAATCCTTTGCAATACTTTGAAATCCCTGGACGCCTTTGAAATCTTTTGAAATCCTTTTAAATAATCTGTTGTCGAAATTCAAACACAACATTTTGGCGAAAGGAGATCAGAGCCACAGTTTCGTGGTTTTTGCGCTGAATCAAGTCGAGAACCAACTTCATATAGGCTGGAATGACTGGCGTGACATACCCCTGGTTAGTTCTAAAGCTTCTAGTGAATAATCGTAATTATTTAAAACAATAACCTAGGGGGAAAATTACTACTGGCCCAGTACTGGAAAGCCCCCCTAATGATAACTGCCTTCTGTACTAGCACACTTCTGATAAGTGTTTAGGTTTTTTAAAATACAAATAAAAATAGATATTTATGCATTACGAGTCATAAGTGAAGTAAATTTCCCGCTAGATGGCGCCAAAATGAACTTTGTAGATTATAGCTAATAAATCGCACTCTTTAAACTAACCCCTACCAAGCTTCAGTCAAAAGCGACGCTTAGTTTGGCGTTTGGTATATATTTGAAGTGAACGTGTCAGTAGTTTTTGAGAAATGGAAAAAGAAGAGTTCCGTGTAATGATAAAACATTTTGTTTTAATTGGACGGCCGCGCAGATCAAAGCCAAGTTGGGCGAAGTTCACGGAAAGTCTACTTCTTAGTTGAAAACCGTTTATTTTTACATAAACGAATTCAAACGTGGACGAACCACAACTATAGATGAAGCGCGCTCCGGACGCCCAATTGTAGTGACCACATCGGATATAGTGTAAAAATTCATCATATGGTTATGGAAGATGGCAAAATCGAGGTGCGTTAGATTTTTGTGGCTGTAGGCATCACCACTGAACGAGGCTATAACATCTTGCACAAAAAACTGGGGGTTGAGAAGATGCTTGCAAGATGGGTGCCACGATTGCTGACTCCCGATCAAAAGCGCAACGGAAAAGACGTTTCAGCGCAGCGTTTGGCGAAGTTGAATCGGAATCAGTAGGACTTTTTGCGCCGATTCATAACTGTGAACAAATCCTGGATTCATCACCATACACTCGAGACAAAGCAGCAGTCAAAGCGATGGGTACTGCCTGGTAAAAGTGCTTCAAAGAAGGCGAAGACGGGTTTGTCAGCTGGGAAGGTGATAGCTACAGTTTTGGGGATTTCAAACGAATTATCCTTATTGATTACTTGAACAAGGGTAAGACTTATAACAGTAACGTACAATGCATCATTATTGGACCGTTTTAAAGTCGAGATACAAAAAAAGCGGCGGCGATTAGCGCACAAAAATGTGCTGTCACATCATAACAACGTACCTGCTCACACCTGCGTAATCGCAATAGCAAAAATACATGAACTGGGCTTCGAATCGATGCCGTAAATGCGTATTTTGCAGACTTCGAGAAATCTTTTCTGAAAAGATTATGTGAGAGACTATGTGGAGAAATGAAGGCAAACTTTTGAAAAAAAAAATTTACTTGCTTTTTTACCGAACTTATCAAGCGACCCTCGTAAAAGCCATTTGGAAGACTGAGCTTTTCCAAATGCTAGAATGGTGCACTTCAAATCAAGGGTCTCTTACAATGTGTAGTTTCGTTATATTCTGAGAATACTGACAAAGAGAGGGGAGTCGAGGGTGTACAACATACAGTGCAGGTTATTGTAATTGTGGTAAGCTCCACGGTTGTTTCGTATGTTTACCGCAATTGCGGTAACCGTTATTGTTCACTTCTCCCCAGTACACATGGGGAATGTATTCTAGATTCTTGTATTCAGATGTGTAGTGTGACGATCAATACTGAAACCAAATGTTTCATCTATCTTTGAATAACATCTATAAAATATTACACAAAAAAAGAGTCACAGAGTCAGTACTGAATTATTCATTACATATTAATAAATTATATACAAAGATGATTGAATAATTGACTATTATGTGTTTTCAAAATACTCTTACGAGACGTGACCACGGTGTGTCCCGACTGGCTTTAACTCAAAAGGGCTCTCACCTCTCGTTTTTTTGCAAATCTTGTTTCTGTAATATCCCGCGATGTCTTGACACCAAAAAGGAAAAAATCGCTGGGGGATTTTTGAATATACTTGATTTCTTATTTTTATTTGGAGGTTATTATGTATATATTCATGGGAATAACTCTAAAGTTCAGCTTCTTTGACTTGAAGTCGGTGATATGGCATCCGGAAGAAGGCTCCAAATTTTCGATACCTCTGGACACCTTGAACGTATTAAAATTATTTGAAACAGGTGCATAAAGTCAGTTTTAATTACTTTTTTTGGAAATTTCTCCTTTTTAGAGCATCCTCTGTCTAAAGTAGCTCAAATGAAAATTTAAATGTGTAAAATCTCCCGTAATTTCCTCCAAATCTGAGAAAAAAGAATGTTCTGTCTCTTACAAGTCCGAAATTGCAGCGTCCTGGAAAATACATTTTTTTATGATTTTTGTTAGGCATTGAGTTTTTTCGAAACAACTTTTTTCTGGTGCCCTTTATTAAAGAGTTTGTTTTCGTGAGAATGAAAATAAGACTAGAACTAAAAGGAAAACTAAAAGAAATCTATATCAATTTGAATCAATCACGAGGTTCGTTTGACAAGTTTTGTGAAAAAGCAAAAACAATTTTTTTCAAGCTAACCTTTATCTCTCAACATAGTCTTGTTCGAGGTCTACACACCTAGTCCAGCGAGATTCTAATTTTTTCATCCCTTCAGAAAAGTAAGATTTCTCGAGGTCTGCAAAATACACATTCACGGCATCAACTACTTCTTCACTGGACGAGAATCTCTTCCCACCGAGCCAGGTCTTCAAGTTGGGAAACAGTCAGAAAATGGTGCGTTGTCGTGACAAAACAGCACTTTTTTGTGCGCCAATAGTGGCCTTTTTTGTGGCTCGGCTTTCAAACGGTATCCAATGTGGTGACCTCAATTGGGCGTTCCGAGCGCGCTTCAGCTTGAGTTGTGGTTCGGATCCGTTTCAATTCGTTTATGCAAAAATAAACGGTTTTCAACAAATGCGCAGACTCCTCGTGAAACTCGTCTAACTCGGCTTTGATCTGCGCGGAAGACACGTTCACATCAAACATATGTCAGAGGCAAAATAAGCGTCAGTCTTGGCTGAAGCTTGATATGCATAGTATATTCCTGTTATATTTTTACTCTTTTTGAAGTAATCACTGAGGATAATTCCTTGGGAAATCCCAAAATACTACGGCAATCACCTTCCGAGCTGACAAAACAGTCTTCGCTTTCTTGGCGCATTTTTACCAGGCAGTACCCAATGCTTTGACTGCTGCTTCGTCTCAGATGTATAGTAGTGGATCCAGTTTTTCCATAGTTATGAATCGACGCAAAAATCCTGCGGATTCTGATTAAACTTCGACAAACACTATGCTGAAACGTCTTTTCATCAATTTGGTCCTTGATCCCCGGTATAACGAGGCCAGAACCGAAAGAGTTACCTTTACCTCGAAAGGGATTTGGCTCAATGGTGTCCGATGTGGTGACCCCAATTGGGCGTCCGGAGCGCGCTTCATCTTAAGTTTTAGTTCGAAACCGTTTAAATTCGTTTATATAAAAAAAAAACGGTTTTCAACGAAGGAGCAGACTGCTCGTGAACTTCGTCTAACTTTGCTCTGATCTGCACGGCAGTATAATTTTTTGAATAAAAATGTTTCATCACTGCACGGAGCTCTTCTTTCTCCATTTTTTTAAAAACTACTGGCGCCATCTAGTGGGAAATTCACCTTACTTATCAAACGATCCTCGCAGTCAGAACATATCGCTTTTCTTTTATAATTACAATACAGCTATCGGAAGAACTTACCCCCGGAACTTTTATCCCCGTCCTCCTCTAGTGTATGTTGAACATTTGTATCAGGTATAATCTAGTTATATAAACTACATAATGAAACAGCCTAAATATATCATTTCCATTCGATTATTACTCCATCATTAATTTTACACCAATCACAAGAAGGCAACGTTTATTCGCATGAAATACGACCTAAAAATTATTTCACGATTGTGATTTAGTCGCTGGATTGTATTGTATATCGCTCACTGATTACGCGAGCATTCAAATTGTAAACGAGGGCAGTCTCGTAATTAATTATAATACATATGACAAATGAATAACGCGGAAATTCGCAATTGATCACAGTGGCAGATGTCCCCTGCGGTCAGGGTGCAACCGGGATACGTACCGCCCGAGTGGTCGGAGGCCAGGACGCCATACCCCGCGAATTTCCTTGGCTGGTGAGCATCACGAGGAAAGGAGGACATTGGTGCGGTGGCACAATTCTCAACTCGAAATTCATTCTCACTGCTGCACATTGCTTCTGCTCGTAAGTGGTTTGCTTTGTTATGGAACGATAAATTTCACCTTTTTGCTACTTGCTGCAAACCAGCATCTAGTAAACTGAAATTCAAATTACTATGAGATTAACATTATTCAGCACACTGAAAATATGATAATAATAAAATGCTTCTCCTTATAGTTTTTTAGCGATAAGAGTAATTCTATATATTATTTGAAGAAACTTTATTAGAGTGCCCTAAAAAAATGCAAAGTTTATTTCTTAGATCATACACCCCTAAACTCCCCTGGTTTGGAATAACGCTGTTAACTCAGAAACGAGTGAAACCGAATTTGAAACTTCTTTCGCTTAGAACGCTCATTTAAAGAAATTCAGAAAAAATCACTTTTGGTGACTAATTTGAACACGATCTTTTCAATTATGACAAAAATATGGTTGAAGTGTTGAGTGGTAGTCGAAAATTGCATTAACGGTGCGAATTTGGAAGCAATCATTCGAAAGAATGCCTTCAAGTTGAGTTAACGGTAGTGTCTGTGAGATCAGACCCCGAGAAACACTCTCGATGATTCGGAAAAATACCGTCAACTCAAATTAAAGTGATATTTATCATTGATAACTAATGCGATTCATATTGAGCTAATCACCAATGAATTAATTCACTATTATTTAAAATACTCTTCAAATACACTGTACGTGAAAATACAAGCCAAGTATCAACTGTTTCTTATTCAAAAACTGGTCATTTTCTTCGGTTTTAAATGAAGAAAAATTGGACTATTTAGAATTATTCAAGTCGAATAATTGTGCTCGAGTTATGTTACATTCATTGGAATTTCTTTAAAACCTAATTTAAATTGAATTCTAGCAAGCTTAAAATGAATGACCTGATTTCAAGAGAATTTCAGCGAATTCAGGCGGATTCAAGAGAAGTCAAACGAACTCAAGAAAATTATGAAGGATTCAATGGAATTCGACGAGATTTAACAAAATTCTAGCGAATTCAATGGAACTCCGAGGAATTCACGCGAGTTCAGGGTGATTCAATAGAATTCATGGAATCCAAAGGAAATTTAAGCGAAATCAAGCTAGTTCCAGAGAATTCAAGCGAATCCATGCGAATTCGACAGAATTAGTGAGAATTCAAGAGAATTCAAGGAAATTTCACGAACTTTAAGCGATGTCGAGAAACTTCAAGCGAATTCGAGGGTCTTCAAGCAAATTTGACGAAATTCAAGTAATTTCGAGAAAATTTAAGTAGATTTCAAAGATAATATACTTTTGAGAAAATCCAAATAAATTCAACAGAATTCTAGTACAATTATTCGCCTTAGATAAACATAAGTAGTCGAATTATCTATGGAAGAGAAAGGGATGCCTCCTACGACATGTATCTTGTGAAAAATCCGTGCTGAAACTATAAATGGTTTTCAGATTTTTTTCTTTATTGAAAAACGAAGAAATTGACCTCCATTTGATCGAGAAAAAGTGAATATTGAGCTAAGTGTAAAGTTTTAAAAAAACCCCTTTTTTAAACGTTTTTTGTCCGTTTTTCGCGATTATCTCAAGAACCGTTCGAGCTATCGCAAAAAAAGAGACGCATTGGATTTAGCGTTAAAAAATACATAGAAATCATGTATCACTTGTTGTAAAAGAAATGTTCTACATTTATTCATAGAGCGACATGTGCACGAAAAGCTAATTCGGAAATAGCATGTCCCATTTCATGGACATATATTTCGTATTTTGTTGAACTATGTAATTTATGTTTAATTATTCTCAAATAATACTTCTAATTAAATATTAGGAATATTTGGAGCAAATAATAATAATACCAATATAGTAAAATTATTATAAGTAATTATTTTTTTCTATAATTCTCAAAAAAGTGCCAGTTTTTCCTCCTGTTTTCTATGCAAAAAGTGACCGATTTGTTGTCGACGACGTGACGCATGCGCAGTGTCCACCTTTCCCGGCAACAGTGGAAAAAGTAGACGGATGCAGTGAAAAAAGTAGACGGACGCAGCGGAAAAAGTGACGCACAGTGAAAAAGGTAAATAAAGTGCAAACTACTGAACGAACCCTGTGGCCTGCTCAAGTAAGTGAAGGTGAGCTCACAACTATTGCGTTGTATCTAATTCCACCACTCCTAACCTTCCTGATCAAACAATGTTACCAACTTATTGTTACGGCCATATTATTGCCATGGTTTTGACAATTTCCATTGTTATTGTTGCGTTAATGGACAAAAAATCGCCTCTTTTTTGAACAAAAAACAGGTCAACAAAAACTAGAACTTTCTAAACAAATTATAGAAAAATTACCGTGTCCCACATGTTGGGAAAGCAACGATTCAAAACTTGTGTAATAGCTCAACACTCATTTTAAATCTTTCGCTTTTTCAACTTTTAGCACAATGTACTATTATTATTTTATTAAGAAAGTATTTATATTTGAATATTGATATCTAAATTATTATTTGTTTCAAATGTTTAAACTTATATTCTTCTATTACATTGCTTTATGTCAAAAAAACCCAACGACCGTATACAATTATCCGGCAAACCTTGGTAATTTATTAAATATTTGGAAACAAATTTAATTAAGGATGTTTAATGCTGATTGTTCATTGTTTTAAGCTATGTAATTCCAAGAAAAGAAATATAAATCCATAGAAGCATATTGCAAGGTATTAAAAAATATATAAAAAATCTAATCGAATGCTTACATTTCGAATAAATAAACTTATTTTCAAAACATATTGGTTATAAAATCAGACTTTTTTAATACTTCAGTAACCTTTTCATCTGAACAAGTTTACAACTAAATAAATGTAAATAACTGAATACTTATTCGATAGTTGCTTTCGCAGTTTTTCAATAGAAAGTAAACATTTTTATTGATTATTTGTAAATTAATAATTTTTGTAATTCTATTAATGACAGTTCTCGAATTGTGAATTTTTTGTGACGTATTTGGCCGTCTATTTTCTAATTCGTAAAGTTACGGTCCACTTTCTCGAGTTAACGGTACTCTTGCGAGTAATTTTCGACAATATTTGAATTTACGGTATTTTGCGATAATTATGCAATAATAATTATTTATATTATTACAAGAAGAAAAATTAGTTACACAATTAGATGCAGATTTCTTTCACGATTTCACTCAAAAAACTCATTTTTCGATTTTTTTGAGTTAACGGTTCTTCAAAAACAGGGCAGTTGACTTGTTTCATTTGGTAAAAAACTAAATGCGTAATTTTGTATTATTAAAAAAAATTAAACCGTGGTCATGGGACCGTAAACAGAACCAAAGTGAATGAAAATATGATTGAACATTAATTACCGTAAAAATAATAAACGTATAATAGAAAATTCAACTGATGGTACCAGACGCTGATGAAAAAAGAAACTTGGCCCAATCAGTCTAAAAATATTACCCTTAATCATAAAAAAGTATTTCTTACAGGGATTTAAATATAACATTTTTCATTTTCACTATCCTATATTGTATCAAGACATATGAGTACTAGATATCTAAAGAATTGCGCGTAAAACTTCAAAAAATGCACAATATATTTCGACCCCTATAAAGGGTAGATTTCCACGCTTAAATGGAGTATTTTTTTTTTAATTGGGTCAAGTTTTTCTTTCTCAGCTTCTAGTACCATGAGTTGTAATTCCTGAGAAAGACTCACAATTCTTACGCAAATTAACGCTGATTAATAGTTTAAATAATTTACGGGCTGTTTAAGGTTTCAGAACCGCAGCTCAAACTTTCTTCTCAATTAAACAAAAACAAACATTTATTTTCTTACCAAATGAAACAAGTTTAGGGGTAGTTGATAAAAAAACATTGGGTTTTTTAGGGACATTCTAATCTTTACATTATCATATGAAATATTTAAAGTATCATAATATAAAATTTTCCATTTAAAATGAATCGTATTTGAAATAAATAGCTTTCAAAAAGTTCCATTCGGAAAAAACAATTTTTGAATTTATTAATCAGTTTGTGAGACGTTTCTGGTTTATCTTCATACCTTCTTCGAATTTGAATAGAATTTGAACAAATTTTAACTTTGAAAGGTTCGAAAGTTAAATTGTGCTGCAACTTTTAATATTTGAATTTCAAACCATTTTTTCGAGAATGCATTCAATCTCAAATTGGTCAAATATTAAGATTTTCAATTTGAAGTTCTAGAAGAAGGGTTTATACTGTTCTAACTAGTTTAAACCAGTTTAAAATCATATAAAAATACTTTGCACCTAGTTTGTACCGATTTAAAACAATTCTAAAATCTTTTCAAAGGCAGTTTCAAATAAACTACAGAGATGTTTAAAGTCCATGAAACCCTAATTCAAACCAGTTTCAAATATATTTAATTATTATTTGATATTGCATATTCTTATTTTGATATTTCTAGTATGGATTTCTGAAGACTTTCATTTTGAAGTTATAAAATTTGAGAATTTCACTAATATGAAATTGTGCAAAGTTTAATCTAATTTGGGAAACTTTGAATTCAGACTCTCTAATCTTGAAGGCATTGAATATAAATAGCGTAACTTTGAGGTCTTTCAAATTGAAATCGTACAATATTAAACGTTTGAATTTGAAATGAATCAATTTCTAATTATTCGCTTTTAATTCTTATATTGTGAATGTTTAACTTTACGGCTCTGTCTAGTATTGAAGGTATGAAGGTATTGTCTCATATTTGTTAAAACTCAATCGTTAAAAGAAACTGATGTAACGATGATTGAATAATTTATGACTTTGTCAGATGAAGAGTTCAATTTTATGGTAAGTTGATTTAGAACCAATCTATTCAGATTAATCCAATTTTCAAAATAGAAAACAGTCTTGAAAAAGGAGATAAAAACCTGAATATTGTATATTCTGGAAGGAAATCTGCTCCATTTTGGATTTTTCAGTAAACTAATCTAAATTTATTGAATATTCAAAACTTCAAATTGACATTTATTGGAATAAAAATGCTGTATTTTAAATAGCTCATTTGAAATGTTAGATTAAAATGTTCTATTTTTGAAGTCACTGAAGGTATCCTCCAAAAAATTGTTTATTTCTCAATGCTTGACGTCAAACTTTTGTGTACAAATCTCCCACCCTCTTTAGAGATGGGAAAATGAAAAAAATCAAAGGAAGTGTCTTTATTTGTTACTACTCAGTCGCTGAAAGAAATTAATGAACCTCTACGTGAATAAGGTGTGGCTTTAGCCAGACGAAAAGTTGAATGATATATTTTTTTGTTGAGACTGTAAAAAAGGGATAAAAACCCAGATATTGTACATTCTTGAAGCTAATTCAAGACTCTGGAAATGGGATTAGTCTGACGAAAGATTCTGTAATAGTGGATAGTACGTAACTTTAAATTCTTGAATTTAAATTTGCTATATTTTGGATTTTTCAATAGATTACTCTAAATTTGTTGGCTTTTCGAAGCTTAAAACTGGAGTTGATTAAAATGAAAATTATGTATCCTAAATGGCTAATTTGCAATGCTTTATATATTTTCTCTATGTTTAAAGTCTTTGAAGCTAAATTTAATCAATTCTTTCAAATGTGCGAACTTGAAATCGGACAAAAATTCAAAGTGTGAATAAATTCGAATAGTTCAACTTTAAATTGTTAATCTTCGAAAATATGTAATAACAATTGCTTCGTTTTCAATTTTTCAATTTAAATTTTTGTCCAAAAACCTCCCACTCTTTTGAAATATAGAAAAAATTGAAGAAACTGTCTTCATTTGTTACTACTTGATTGCTGATAGAGATTGATGAACTTTTAAGTAAATAAGGTACGCTTTGGTCAGACGAAATGTTGGATTTTGTGGAAATGGGGTTAGTCCGATGGTAGATTTCGTAATTGTAGACAGTACGAAATAAATATGCTACAGTTTGGATCTTTTGATACCCTAATCTGAATTTGTTACATTTTCAAAAAAGTTTAAATAGTTCAACTATGAAGCGTTAACTTTAAAAACTATCTGTTAAAAATTGTTTACATTTTGACGCCTGAATCGAAATTATTGTGGGGGACCCCCCACCCTTTTTAAAGACGAGAGAATGGAAAAAATATTAAAGAACTGTCCTTATTTGTTACTACTCAATTCTTGGAAGAAATTGATTAACCTATAAGTGAATAAGGTACAGCTTTGAACAGACGAGAAGTTCAATTTCATATTTTAGTACTCAGGTCTGCCAGAAGAATATTCAAAGTTTCAATTTTGAATAGTTCAATTTTAAATCGTTTATTTTGGAAGAATATCAATTTATAATTGCTTATTTCCTAATATTTGAATTCAAACTTTTGTGACTAAACCCCCCACCCTTCCGAGAGATTGTAAGATGGAAAGGAATTGAAGGAACTGTCTTTATTTGTTACAACTCAATGGTTGAGAAAAATTTACGAACTTATATGTGAATGAGGTATTACTTTGGTCAGACAAGAAGTTAAATTTTCTGGAAATGGATTCAGTCTGACGGTCAATTCCGTAACAGTAGACAGTACGCAAATTTAAATCTGCTACACTTTGGATTTTTCAATACCCTAATCTGAATTTGTTGAATTTCCAAAACTTGAAATTGGAATTTATTGAAGCTCAAGTGCTTTTTTTTTGATAGCTAATTTGAAATGTCTCATTTCAATATTCAAAGTTGAAATAAGTTTGAATAGTTGAACTTCAAATCCTTAAATTTCGAAAATATTCATTGAAAGTTGTTTACTTTTTGATATTAAAATCAAAATAGTTTGTAAGAAACCTCCCACCTTTTTTAAAGATGGAAAAATGGAAAAAATATGAAAGAAATAGGTGAACCTCTAAGTGAATAAGGTACGACTTTGGTCAGTCGAGAAGTTCAATTATATATTTTTCACTTAAGTCTGCCATAAGGATGTTCAAAGTTTTAATTTTGAATTTTTTCATTTCAAATCGTTAATTTTGAAAAATGTCAATTTATAATTGTTTATTTTTTAATGTTTGTACTTAAACTTTTGTGAATAAGCCTTCCAATCTTTTTTATGAATAGGGAAATCAGATAAGATTAAAGGAATTGTCTCTATCCGTTACTACTGAATTATTGAGAGGAATTTACGAATTTATAAGTGAATGAGGTATTACTTTGGTCGGACAAGAAGTTTAATTTTCTGGATATAGATTTAGTCTGACGAAAATTCCGTAATAGTAGACAGTACGCAAATTTAAATCTGCTACATTTTGAATTTTTCAATACCCTAATTTGAATTTGTTGAATTTTCCAAACTCAGAATTGTAATTCATTTGAAGTTAAATGTTGTATAATTAGCAAGATGTGTTCGTGTTGTCGACCAGAATGAAATAATTTAAAGGAGATGTAGAGGTTTTCGTATAACTGGTCCACAGTAGAGGTTTCATACAGGTCCATATATACATATATGGACTAGTAATCTGAAAATCTCTACGTCTTCTTCGAATTATTATATTATGGTCGACAACACGAACACCTATTACTAATAAAACCTCTACACCTTCTTCTAATAAAAAGCTGTATTTTTAGTGGCTAATATGAAATGCCTAGTTTCAGTATTAATTAGAATGGCCCTTATTCATACGTAGGGGAAAACAAATTTCAGATTTTTTTTGCTCTTACCCCCCAGTTTTGTTCGAAAACCTAGAAAAATGATCCTTTCCAAATTTTAGCCAAATTGGTTAATATTCACCCGTGCCTCAAACACCATGAAGTTTAACACATGTTTCTTATGGGGAAAAGCAGTTTTTTGTTATTCTAAGATTTCAAAGACATAAAATCTTGCAAGTTATTCCGCCTCGCAACATGTTGTACAGAATTCATCAAAGAATAAATATCAGACATAAATTTTGAAGTTGATTTATTTTATGGTACTCTTATGAGTCCCTGAGGAATACCTCATAAACGCCAAATACGAATTTGATCTAATACTGAGGTTTATTAACGCTTTTTGAAATTTTTTTTCCATAAATCATCACGAGTCGGTAATCTGACAATAACCAGTAATT
>JAUMHM010000031.1:40736963-40780797 GCA_032362435.1 Melikaiella ostensackeni | reverse complement strand
TTAAAAAGCTATCGAGCAGTATTTTTCATTTTTCCAAATTCGGACTTTTGATTTTGACTCGTAATGTCACCGCGCAGACAATACTTTTACGCGTTTTCGAGCGCTCAGCGAGTTATTGCATCCAGGGGCTCAAATATTCACATCTGCAGAAGAATGGCGAAAATTAAATATTCAGAAAAGATGACATTGTTCGAACAATTTGAATTTGTTTAAACAATTTAAACTCCTTTAAACAATTAAGAGTAGTATTAAAAACAAATAAGTACTCAAAAAAATTGAAATTTGTCTAGAAAATCCATTACATTCTCGACTCATAAGAATAAATCAAATATTTAAACGAATAAAAATTGTTTAGACAATTTCAATTTGTTAAAACATTCTAGAGTATTGTTCAGAAACAAATTAGTGCCTACAAGTATTCACATCTGCAGAAGAATGGCGAAAATTAAATATTCAGAAAATATGAAATTGTTTAAACAACTTAAACTCCTTTAAACAATTAAGAGTAGTATTAAAACAAATTAGTACCCACGAAAATTGAAATTTGTCTAGAAAATCCGTCACATTCTCGACTCATATAAATAAATCAAATTTTCAAACAAATAAAAATTGTTTCAACAACTTCAATTTGTTTGAACATTCTAGAGTATCGTTCAGGAACAAATTAGTACCTACAAATATCCATATCTGCAAAAGAATGGGAAAAATTAAATATTTAGAAAATATGGAATTGTTTGAGCAATTTAAGTTTGTTCAAACAATTCAAGTTCCCTTAAAAAAATAGAAAGTAGTATTAACAACGAATTAGCGCTAACAAAAATTGAAATTTGTCTAGTTAATCCATTACATTCTCGAGTCATATGAATAAATCGAATATTTAAACAAATAAAAATTGTTAAAACAATTTCAATTTGTTTAAATATTCTATAGTACTGTTCAGAAACAAATTAGTACCTGCAAATATTCACATCTGCCGAAGAACGGCGAAAATTAAATATTTAGAAAATAGAAAATTGTTTGAACAATTTAAGTTTGTTTAAACAATTCATGTTTCTTTAAACAATTGAGAGTAGTATTAAAAACAAATTAATACTCACAAAAATTGACATTTGTCTAGAAAATCCATTACATTCTCGACTTAATGAAAAACTCAGAAGTTTAAACAAATATAAATTATTTAAACAATTTCAAATTGCTTAAAAAATTACTGGTTATTATCAGATTGCCGACTCGTGATGATTTATGGAAAAAAAATTCTCAAAAACGTAGATAAACCTCAGTATTAGATCAAATTCGTGTTCAGCGTTTATGAGGTATTCCTTGGGGACCCATAAGAGTACCATAAAATAACTCAACTTTAAAATTTATAACTGATATTTATTCTTTGATGAATTCTGAACAACATATTGCAAGGCGGAATAATTTGTAAGATTTTATAATTTTGAATTCTTAGATTAACAAAAAACTGCTTTTTCCCCATAAGAAACATGTGTTTAACTTTATGGTGTTTGAGGCACGCGTTAATATTAACCGATTTGGCTAAAATTTTGAGTTAATTTTTTTAGGAATTGGAACAAAACTGGGGGTTGAGATTAAAGAAATTCTAAAAGTGAAAATAAGGGCCACCCTAGTATCCATGATTGAAATAAGTTCGAATGGTTCAACTTTAAATCGTTCATTTTCAAAAACATCTACTAAAAATTATTTAGATTTTGAGGATTAAATTGAAATTGTTGTGAAAAACCTCTTACCCTATTTGAAGAGAGGAGAGAGGAAGAAATATAAAAGAAATTGATTAACTCCTAAGTGAATAAGGTACGGCTTGAGTCGGGCGGGAAGATCAATTTTGTATTTATCATTTGAGTCTGCGAAAAGGATATGACAGTTTCAATTTCCAAAAGCTCATTTTTGAATCGTTACTTTTGAAAAATATCAATTTTCAATTGTTCATTTCTTAATGTTTCAATTCAAACTTTTGTGAATAAACCTTCCACCCTTTTTGAGGATAGGAAAATGAAGAAAGAATTGAAAGAACTCTCTTAATTCGTTACTATTCAATGGTTGAAAGAAACTGATGAACTTATAAGTGAATAGGGTATGAGCTTAGTCAGACGAAAAGTTCAATTTTATGGCAATGAATTTAGCCTGACGGCAAATTCCGTAATAGTGGACATTACGCAAATTTAAATCTGCTACATCTTGGATTTTTTAATACCCTAATCTGAAGTTGTTGAATTTTCAAAATTAAAAATTGGATTTTATTGGAACTTGAATGCTGTATTAATAATGGCTAATTTCAAATGCCTTATTTCAGTATTAAAAAGATGACATAAGTTCAAATAGTTCAACTCTGAATCGTTAATTTTCAAAAATATCTATTAACAATTGTTCATTTTTTGACGTTCGAATTGAAATTGGTGTGAAGAACCTCCCTCACTATTTAAAGATGGGAGAATGGAAAAAATATGAAAAAAGTTTATGTACATATAAGTGAATAAGGTACGGTTTGGCAAGACAAAAAGTTCAATTTTATATTTTTTCACTTGAGTCTGCCAAAAAGCTATTCAAAGTTTTAATTTTGAATAGCTCAATTTTGATTCGTTAATCTTGAAAAATGTCAATTCATAATTTTTTATTTCTTGCTTTTTGGATTTAAACTTTTGTGAATAAACTTCTCACTCTTTTTAAGGGCAGGAGAATGAGAAAAAAGTAATGGAATTGTCTTTATTTGTTACTCCTCAGTTGCTGGGAGAAATGAATAAACTTATAAGTGAATATGGTATGACTTTAGTCAGAAGAAAGGTTCAATTTCCTGAAAATTGACTTAGTCTGATCGGAAATCCCGTATTAGTAGGCAGTACGCAAATTTAAATCAGCTACATTTTGAATTTCTCGATACCCTAATCCTAAATTTATATTGATAATTTTCAAACATATCTATTGAAAATTGTTTAGTTTTTGACGTTGAAATCAAAAGTGTCGTAAAAAACCTCCCTTCCTATTTAAAAATGGGAGAATGAAAAAAGTATGAAAGAAATTGCCGAACCTCAAAGTGGATAAGGTACGGTTTTTGTCATACGAAAAGTTAAATTCTCTGAAAATGGATTTAATCTGATGGAAAATTCCGTAATACTAGACAATACGCGAATTTAAATTTGCCCCATTTCAAATCTTTCAATAGCCTAATCTGAATTTGTTGAGTTTTCAAAACTCAGAATTGGAATTTATTAGAACTTAAATGCTGTATTTTTAATAGCTAATTTGAAATGCCAAATTTAGATATTCAAAGCTGTAATAAGTTCAAATAGTTCAAGTTCAGTTCGTTAATTTTCAAAAATATCTACAAAAAAATTATGTAATTTATAACGTTCAAGTTGAAATTGTTGTGAAAAACCTCCCTTCCTATTTGAAGAAAGGAGAATGAAAAAAATATGAAAGAAATTGATGAACCTCTAAGTGAATGAGGTTCGGCTTTGGCCAGACAAGAAGTTCAATTATATATACAATTTTTACTTGAGTCTGCCAAAAGGATATTCAAAGTTTTAATTTTGAATAGTTCAATTTCAAATCATTAATTCGAAAAAATATCAATTTATGATTGTTTATTTCCTAATTTTCAAATTCAAACTTTTGTGAATAAACCTCCCGCCCTCTTCAAGGATAGGTAAATGAGAAAAAATTTGAAGCTATTGTCTTCATTTGTCACTTCTCAATTTTTGAGCGAAATTGATGGAATTATAAATGAATAAGGTATGACTTTGGTCAGACAAAGAGTTCAAATATATACATGGATTAATATATTTATGGACTGCAATCTAAAAACCTCTAAATCTTCTTTAAATTGAATGCTATATTTTTAATGGATAATTTGAAATTCCTAGTTTCGATAGTTCAGTTTCAAACCGTTAATTTTCGAAAATATCAATAAAAATTTTTCTAGTTCTTGACGTAAGTACCTCCCACCCTAATTAAAGATGAAAGAATGAGAAAAATATGAAATTGATTGACCTTTAAGTAAATAAGGTGCAGCTTTGGTCAGACAAGAAGCTTAATTTTTTATTTTTCATTTGAGTCTGTAAAAAGGAGAAAAGAATCTGAATATGGTATATTCTGGAAGCTCATGGAAGATTCGTTGGATGAGGTTGGTTTGTAGTGTTTGCCTTTTGAGGAGCAAAAACTTAGCAGCGTTAATCAAAAACCTTTCATACGTATACTCTCTATGATTAAATGGATACTGTACCACGTATTGCGTACCACGCCTCGCAGTGAATCGAAGCAGCAGAGAATCCAGCAAGCTCTGGTGCTGTAAACTATGATTGCGTGGAGATTACAGACCATCGGTAATTACTAACAGGCATGCAAAACGCTTGGCAAAATGAAGCGCGATACAAAATACAGGTCCACAAGGTCAGTGCATCATCTTCATTCGTCTTCACGTAAAAAAATTCAACAAATATTTTCGATATTCGTTTTGTAAAATTAGGAAAACTATTTGACCACAGTAAATTCTGAGATATCACAACTGTTGCAGCTCAATTCAATCTTCCACTTATATAATATCGAAATGATCCAATCTAGTGAAATCAAAATTTTTTTGAAAGGAATTTTTCTCCTCTTGAATCTCAGTATGAGCAGAATAGAATTTTTATTTCTATGTCAATTAATATTTTCAACAATAAATCAATCTGATCGCTTCTAATTTTCTGATATAGTTATCGAATGAATTATTTTTAAGTGTATTACATATAATCAATAGGACTTGGTTCTGATAAGATTGAGAGAGAGAAATTAATGCCTGTCCTGAAATGACTTGAATTCGGAAAATTTGTACACTAAACAACGATACAAATAATAACAATAATTGTTTATCGTTGATTTATTTATTGCAAAATGTTTCAATACTGTTATATAATACTTTCTGTCATAAATGATCAAATGTGAAATGTTACAGAGAAAAAAAAATTTACACAAAAATTCCTAACATGGGTATGCGCTCAAGAATTTGTTAATAATATTAAAAATATTTAATTATTGAAACTGGAAATCACTTTTTGAGCGGTGCTACTAAGGTTTAGTGGGAAGTAAAAAATTAGTCTTAGAGTAAAATAGCCAAATTGGATATTCGGTGTTGAAATTGGTAATAACAACAATTATAGTAGTGGTAATAACAACAATTATAGTATTGTTAATTAAGGAAAGTTTTTTTGACACCGACAATCATTTCGCAAAATAAATCCCAGCAAGTCCAGTTGAGAAATATTTTTACTACTGAAAACAGCATAGTTGACTATTTGTTTATACCAATTGTTCACACGAATTAACGTCAACATCGAATGAATTATTTATGTTCCCTGAGTATATTTACTACTGGCTACCTAACAAGGTTTAGTTTGAGTGAAATAGCAAAATTGAATATCTGTTATGAACATTGTTAATAACAATAATTATTTTCAATTCTAAGGAGTTTTTAGAAATATACTATCACTTTTCAAATCAAATCTCAGTAATTCAAGTTAAAAAAAAATTTATCGACGAAATGACATAGTTGACTATTTGTTCATACTAATTGTTTATACAAATTGAGTTCAGAATTATATGAATTACTAATGTTCTCTAGGTATATCTACATTGAATATGATATATAGCGATTTTTTTTATGGATTTCTTTCAGAGAAGAAATCAAGACTGCAGAATTGCCCTTTTTGGCCCACTTTGCATTAATTAAATAATCATATTTGTGAAATTGAAAATAGGCTTCAACACTTCTCTTCGAAACTTCATGCAGATCCTTTCTGAAGAAAAAATTTCAAATCCATTCAGAAATGCGACCTGTGGACTATTTCGAATATTAAATTCCCGATTTAGCCCACTGTGTGAGCCACAGTGGCCCAGAAACCACGTTTCGATGGTCAAAAGTCCAAAAATCATCCGATTTTTTCAGAAATTCATTTCATAAAGGTATTTCGAGTTGCTGATTTCAAATTTGATATTGAAATTTCAAGATTCAAAGGATGAATCCAGTATGGCGACTCAAAGATTTTTAAAATTATGAAATTTTTTTAAAATTCATTTCATGAAGGTATTTTGAGTCACTTCTTTCTTAGTGTAATGGTATTTTCAGTCACTGATTTCGAATTTTATATTATAATTTCAAAATTCAAAATAGCGGATCCAATATGGTGACCAAAAGATTTAGAAAATGATCGCATTTCTTTAAAATTTATTTTGTAAGGGTATTTTGAGTCACTAATTTTAAGTTTGATATCATAATTTCAAAATTCAAAATGGCGGATCCAATATGGCGACAAAAAGATTTTTAAAATTTTCGGATTTTTTTATATTCTCTTTGCAAAGGTATTTTGAGTCACTGATTTCAAAGTCGATATTATAGTTTCAAATTTTCGAATGGCGGATCCAACATGGTGACCAACAGATTAAAAAATTTATCGGATTTCTTCAATTTTAATTTTGTAGATGAATTTTAAGTCACTGATTTCGAATTTTCATATTATAATTTCAAATTTTCGAAAAGCGTTTCTGATATGGCGACCAACACATTTTAAAATTATCCGATTTTTTTTCACTTCAAAAACGTATTTTGAATCATTGATTCCAAATTTGACATTAAAATTTCAAAATTTAAAATGGCGAATCCAATCTGGTGACCAACAGGCTTAAAAAATTATCGCATTTCTTTGAAATTCAGTTTATAAAGGTATTTTGAGTCACTGATCCTAGATTTGATATTAGAATTTTTTAATCAGAAATGGCGGATGACTACGTGAAAATAATCTGATTTTCCAATTGTTTAATTGCAATGAAATTATTCATCTATACTACAAAACAAACTAAGTACACAAAAATTGTCCAAAACGTGGACTCTATGTAATGTTTTCCGTAGAATCGAAGAGCGTATTAATTTTTTCCGTAACTCACAGACTTAGACAAATTGCTAAAACAAATTTGGTTTAAACAATCAAAAAATCAGATTCTCTTCTATGAAAAATCATCGTGTAATAAAATGCGCTTATCCCATTATTACCTTCTTTGTTAAAACTATTGGTCTGCCCATGAGCCCTAGTATTTTTCAAAATTGTTTATGACGTTCTAAATTGTTTAAAAATTTTCAGTTCACTACAATTTTTTGTTACTAAATACCATTCCGATAATAAACCAAAACGATTTTAGTATGAAATAGTTTTTTTCCACAACAAATTGATACACTGGATTATTTGTTTGGATATATTGTGTATGACAACGTAGTAAGATTTTGAATGCAATTTTTAATTTGTTTGAATCTATCTTCAATAGTCCCGATCAACAAGGGGTTTATTACATTAATCTATTCAAAGATAAAAACTCATATCCTTGAAATAGATTCTTTTTCCGCTGTGTTTGTATAAATATTATCAAACCCAAAAAGAAGTGATAAAATCGGCTTTAACAGTTTTCTTAGAAATTTAATGCAGATGATTTAAAAAAAAAGAAGTTCCAAATCCGTTGAAAATTACATGTATGTAGACACTTTACTACAGTACTAATTATTTGTTAACATTAATATTGCTGAAGTGAGCTGAAAAATAATTTTTTAAATTTAATTGTCATTTCTTTACTCGTCCATGTCTAAGGACTGAATAGCACAAACAATATTTTTTTCTGTAAAATTGAAGTTGATTGAATTCTTTAGATAAACCTTAAGGCATATTTTTCAATTATCGTTTCTAAAAAAAACTGTGTGAAGACAAAAATTAAAAAAAGGTATTTCCAACGAAATCATTTTTCAACTTACAGAAGATGAAGTGTATAGATTTAGAATCGATCAAAATGAATGAATATGCACAAAGGAACATAAATAATAAATTTTATAATTGACTTAATTGTTATAAACAAGTTTTATATGAAGTGACACAAATCTGAGATTTGTCCACAGAGAACAAATTTTTCTCGATCATTGTTTTTCTATTTTCTTATTCTTTAATTCTCGTAATTGTTGCGATTCGATATTTGAGAGTTATCTAGCAACGGAAAATCCTTAAATAAAAAATTTATATTGTAAATTAATTTGTATAATATTATTATAATGAGTATTTTCTATAATCAATTGATTGGTTGATATTATATTGTAAACAAATTTTGTAAACAAATATTCAGTGCCTGATATTTTCATACGGGAGAAAAGCTTCCCTTTCTTACCTGAAGTTACTGCAATACGTTATAAAAATTTCACCCAGTACTGAGAAATGCTATAAATTAACAATTTATATTGTTATGAATACATTACATTGAAAAACACTGAATTATAATGATATTATTTTGTAATTTACGGCATTTCTCACAAGTAGTTAAAATCTACATAACGTAGTGCAATAATTAAGGTGCAAAAAATACATTTTTACCTAAGCAAAAATGTGTCAATAAAGTATTTGTTGATATAATATTTTCATAACAATATAAATTATCAACTTATAGCATTTCTTAGTACTGGGTAAAATTTTCATAACGTATTGCAGTAACTTCAGATGAGAAAGATTTTTTCTCGTATGAAAATTTAGGACTCTGGATATTTATTTATAAAATTTGCTTACAACAATATATATTATTTATTCATAGATTTTTCGTTCCTAGACAACTCTCAAGTATCGAAACGCAACAATTACAGTCGAGAAAAATTGTTTTTCTCTGCACAAATCTGAGATTTGTATAATTATATACAAAATTTGTTTATAACAACTAAGTTGATTATAAAATTAAATTTTTATGTTTCTCTGGTACATATGCATTCATTCTGATCGATTTGAAGTTTATACAATTCATTTTTTGCAAGTTAAAAATGATTTTATTAGAAATACCTTTTTTCACTTTTCGTCTTTACACAGTTTTTTGTATAAACCAATATTAGAAAATCCGGCTTAAGTGTTCTCTGTAGAATTTAATCAGTTTTAATTCTGGGGAAGTACGTCCAAATCGGACACAAATCGTGACCTGTAAACTGATTTGTCCAAAAAAGTCCAGTTTTGTCTAACTGTGCCACTGTGCGATCCTGGCAACCGAGAGTCGCGTTTTTTTTTTTGAAAATGAACGGAAAGAAGAAACTTATGTCGAAATATAAGAAGGTGCTATACATTGCTATAAGGTGAAACTTTTTCAAAAAGAGCCTTATGGATTTTTCAGTTTTTGGTCCCAACATGTCCATGGGATTATCATCAGTCAGAAAATCCCATATGCAAGGATCTTGCAATCAAATTTGGTACAGCCCCACCTCAAAAAATTAGTGGAACTTATGCAACAAACAAAGAAGATGTCACAGGACGATGATGATTATTTGATAATGATAATGATGATGAATTTCTCTGATTGATGATGATGATCCATGATTGATGATGATAGTCATTACCTACCATTGATGATAATATTATCTGAAGATGTGTGGATGGTGCTAAAAGTTGACGATCTATGATTGATGATATTATCTGAAGATGGTGTTATGTGTTCATGATGAAAGCATATGATGATGTTAATCTACGATTGCTTATGATATTGGCAGAAGATGATGTTATGTGGATGGTGTTATAAGTCAATAATGATATGATGACGAGATGTAATTGATGAGGATATTATGTCAAGATGATGCTATGTGTTGATGATGATGATGCTAACTTATTATTGATGATAAGTCTATCTGAAGATGTGTAGATAGTGTTGTAAGTTGATGATATATGGTTGATGGTGCTATTACCTAAAGATGATGTTACGCGTTGATGATAACGATGTGATGAGATATGGTAATTTATAATTCATAATCATAACGATGAAAGACCCCTATATAAATTATATGCATTAGAAATTGAAATTGAACTCGATCGAATTGGGTGAAATATGACTGTATAAATTTGACATTTGATGCAAGTATAAAATGTCAATATTCACTTGCCAATTGTAATTTTGATACCAAATCTTAATCATTTCAATCAGTTAAGTACCAGTATGCTGCAAGTCACTTCGTTCTAACCTTAAGATCAAAGTAAAACTCCAGGATTTTCTGTGACCTCATCTATTTTAAAGTATTATAACCAGTAAGGTGGTTTAATCAAAATTTTTGAACTTCAGTTGCAATCTTGTCACGTGGTTAATAGGGGAGGAAAATTATTTATGAAGACTCAAGAATATTTTTTGCTAGAGCAAATTCTATTAGATCTTAAGGATGCAGCCACTTGGGAAATCTTGGCTGCAAGGACAGATTTATCAAGTAAAGCGCTACTTTAGCTATAAAAGCACAATTGCTTGCTTGAGAGAGAATAAAGTGGTTAATAACCTCAGGATAATTTTATTTCGAACTCACATTAAGACTGATCAAAGTATTAGAAAGATGATTTCTTCTTTCCGGTTTTTAATTCAACTCTTTCTAATTTTATCATTTAATTTGTGAATTGATCAATTCCGTTCCTTGATTGAAAAGCTCAAGTTCCATTCGTTAATTTTCAAAAATATTTATTGAAAATTGTATTTTTTTTTCCTTTCAAATCCACAATGTTGTGAAGAACGTCCCTCCCTATTTGGGTGGTAGGATGAAAAGAATATGAAAGAAATTGCTGACCTCTAAGTGAATAAGGTGCGGCTTTGGTCGGGCGAGAAGGTCAATTATACATACAATTTTTACTTGAGTCTGCCAAAAGGATATTCTTAATTTGAGGATTATAATATTAAAATAATAATATTAAAATATTAAATAATTAAATTTCGAGAGGATATTCTCATTTCTTGATTTATTAATATCAAATTAATTTACAATCGATTTATTTCACTTCTTATCAAATTTGATTCGATAGTATATTTTCATCGAGAGCAGAGTATTTTCTTGTCTCACTCTACGATAGGGTGTAGCGTGAAATACAAAGATCAGAAAATAAATTATTTTCCTTTTCGCATAAAAGCAACTGTGTAAAATTTGATTTCGATAAAAAGAAGATTTTTGTAATTTTTCAAAATCAGTGGGGATCTTTAATTTTGCTTACTAGTCGACTTCATGAAAAACTCCGGAAAAACCTTTCCGAAAAATTTGAAAAAACTCTAAATACTTTTGCAGAAAACTACAACTAAATACAATAAATTACAAAAAAGTGGACCTTTTGTCGGCTATTCAGACGAATTTTGTACATGTTTGTACTTTGTTGCGAACTTTGTTGTATTTTGTTGTACTTTATTGTATTTATAATATTTGACAAGAAAGTACAGGAATTTACTATTTCTGCATTCAAATATTGTTTTTTTTAGCTAGGATGGCAAAATATAAATGCAATAATCTCTGCAAAATCAAAAAAGTTTATTTCTACTTGAAGCTCTGGAACTTCAACTTCTTTTATTCCATAGTGATTCTAGCGTCTTAGTATTCTATAGCTTAAACTAGAAAGCTTTTTCGTACCAGCAATCATTTGCACAGCCCAACTTCAAATCATCTCCGTACAGTGTTTCAAATAATCATCCTAGATAAAGAACTTTTTTGATCCAAAAATGGTAAATTTTTGTATACTTTTTGCAAAATATTAAAACTACAATAAAACACCACAATATCATAACAACATATAACAATATACAAAAAAAAAGTACGAAAGGCATTCAGGTAATAGACAAAAGTTCTTATCTTCTGTAAGTTTTGTTGTAAATTATTGCATTCATTAATATTTTTCTGTAAAATTGGAGGTAGTTTTTCGCACTTATTTGTAAAGTTTTTCCACCAAGCATTGAGAGAAAAACTTGAAATTTCATTTTTTTCTTAAATTAATTTTTGTGGAATTTTGGATAACAAACTGAAAATGCCTGATAAAAACTACCTCATAAGGTTTTCAGGAGTCAAAAATGGTGAATTATATTTTTCATGAATTCCACTAATAAGTAAAATTGAAAATGCACACTGATTTTGAAAAATATAAAGAAGTTCTTTTTACTTTTTCACCCTCTTTTCAATTTTCCTAGAGAAGGGTTTTGTAGGGGTTTCCGGACAGTTTTTTGAAGAAAGAAGATGTTCATTTGTCAATTAATTTAAATTTATAAATACAGATCTTTCGTTACAGAAATTTCGAAAAACTTTTGTGTGTCCGGGTGAAATTCAGTTTTGGGGACATTCAAATACCAATTGGTATACTACAGTTTTGAGTATTCATCTTATTATAAAGTTTATTTTTTCATTGTGTGTTCTATTAGGAGAAAATATACCTATTAAAAAATGTTAAATGTGCAATAAGTAAGGAAATAAGCGCACCCCACTTTGAAAAAATGTATTCAGATACGTGAGACTGGATGACATTTTCGAATATTTAAATGATTTTTCTTTTTTATCATGTAAATTTTAAACAACGGGATATTGTTCATCTTTATTATTTTCATTCATAATCACCTCATGTATTCTTGAACAATTTATGAAGACATTTGTTTTTTGTATAACATTCTTGATAGTAAATTCGGCAAGTCTGGACTGCTAGAAAAAATAAAATTAAAGGTACCCACTAGGGTGGGTTGAAAAAATTCATTTTTTGAGTTTCGGAAATCTACGGGGCCCAAAATTTTGGGTATGCTGCAAGTAGTTTAACCTGATAATTTCAGTCTGATAAAAAAATAATTCAGCTATCGTAAGTGTATTCTAGTTTTAAGCAGCGAGGAGCGCAAAATTTGTTTCATACCTGATACGTTTATAAATTTTGATGATGCTGATGATTTTGATGATTAGAATTTGTAGTCTGTATTATATTAAACATACCGTGAATGATAAAGATAAATAATTCAGTTGAAAAGACTACATGATAAAACCTTTGAATTGAGACCGAAAAACTTTTAAAAACTTTATTTTTCATTGAGTTATGACTGAAAAGATGTACACATGTTTTATAGAAAATGAAAAATGAAAGATTTATTTTTTTTGTCGTAAATTTGAACTAATTGCACTGTGTTAATTAATCGAAAAATATGAAAATAAAGCCCCACTCTTCCATAGTAAACACTTTTATAGCAGAGAGTTGTCCGAGAAGTACAAAACAGAAAAAAGAAGAGAAAAAAGCTGATAAATCTTTCTTTTTTCATTTTTCTAAAAAACATGTGTACATACTTTCGATCTTAACTCTGTTAAAAATACAGCTTCTTTCAGATTTTTGGTCTCATTTTGGAGGTCATATTTTGCCAAAGAACATGCGATATTATCAAATTCTTAGTACTATTTCCGTGGATTTTAAGGGTATTTAAAATTAGGAAAAACGTAAATTTCAGACATTTTCGGTCAATTTTAGTGGAATTATGCAAACATATGTACAAATTTTCGGTCATCACTCTGTAGATAATAAAGCTTTCTTGAGTTTTTCTGTCGCATTTTAATGGTTATATTCTGCCGAAGAACATGCGATATTATCAATTTTTTAGTGCCATTTCCGTGGATCTGAGGGGTGTTTAAAGTTAGGAGGAACGTAAATTTTAGACATTTTTGGTCCGTTTTATTCGAATTATACAAACATATGTACATATTTTCGGTCATTCTTGTGTTAAAAAATTAGGCTTTCTTCAGTTTTTCTGTCTCATTTGAATAGTTATATTTTGCCGAAGAACATGCGATATAATCAAATTGTTAGTACTATTTCCGTGGATTTTAAGGGTGTTTAAAATTAAGAGAAACGTAAATATTAGACATTTTTGGTCAGTTTTGGTGGAATTATGCAGTCTCTTGAATTAAATAATTCATTTTTATCATTCTCAATATCATAGCATCGGTAAAGACTTCAAATTCTAGTAGGGAAGAATCATCAACATTCATAAATGTGTCAGGTATAAAATAAATTTTGCGCTCTTCACTGTTTAAAACTTGAATATGCTTACGATAGCTGAATTCTTTTTTCATTGGTCTCAAATTTCCACGATAAACTACTTGTAGCATACACAAACTTGTAGGCCACGTGGATTTATGAATTCGAAAAAACAATTTTTTGACCCGTCCTATGACCCACTAAACAATGAACTCGAGCTGCATAGCATAAATTGCCTTCAACTCTATGTACCAGAGCATCATACCAACTATAATCTTGACGCAGTTTTCCGAAATTGTTTTGAAAATTGTGCTGGAAAATTAAATTTATATTGAAGGCAACGACAACAGCGCTGCATAATCGATGAAACTTGCACACCCGACAGGTAGTAACATTCTTGTTGAATTGAAATTTAACTTACTTTTATTTTATATTAAAAGTCTTCTGCTGTAATATCCCGTGCAGAAATTGCCCTACTTAACCCCATTTAAAAGGAGCGCTGGCAAGGCTCTGACTGTATAAATTAAGAAACAGCAAGAAAAATTTGCAAATGAAATTAAAATGCATTTATATAATTATATTATTCATTCATTTCACCAATATAATTGAAAAAATCTTAATCATATTGGTTATTTCTTATGTATAGTAATGATTTTTTTAATTTTGAAAAAGCGCGCCGTGTGACATCAGGACCACAGCGATGTAAATAAAATTCAGCTCTTTAAATGGCGTTGTACAGTGTTAAGACGGAAAGGAAGGCCTAAACAAAGTGAGAATAATATGCGCTCTAAGGCGATTTTAATTGTTTTCTTGGCTTAAGTAAAGAAATATCATTGTTCAAGTTCAAAAGTGAATGAGTTATATAATTTGATTCATTATCGAGGAAATAAGAGCCATAAGGTGCTGAGAGATGATCAGCTGTTTCGTCGGTCAACAATCAACATATATCGGATAGTAATAGGCTTTTGCCAAATCTTTAGCCTTTAAAAACCTCTAAGAAAAGTGTATTTTTGGTCAAAAAGTAATAGAAGTACTTTTTCATCAGAAAATTATGTTTTTCCTGTACAATTATTATAATTTTAAGAACTAGGACAACCTTTGAAAAATTAAGGTAACCAGATAGCTTGACCGGAAAAGCAGGACATGTCCCCACTTCTCGTCCCTTCCCACCATAAAGTTCCTTACCCCTCATTTTCCCAACCCATAATCCAATTTAAATTTAGGCACGTTATTCGAAAGTTGCAGAAGTAATTACGCTTATACATGAGTAAATTACACAAATAACTATTCCAAGGTCAACATTTTTACTTGAACAATTGAATAACACAATCTGTACATTATTTTACATATTTCTCAGAACGTCGCATGTTTTTTAACGAATCGATATTTTTCTTTCTTTTTAAACATTTTTGAAATTCGAGACATGACAAGTCTTTAAAGTTATATTGAATAGTTACAGTATTGTTTACTGTCTCAAGCGTCATCGAATTCCGCTCATCACTTCCCTGAGTATTAAAACCAAAAAAAAATAGGTCCGCAATTGGCGCTATGCCCAGGAATGACAAAAAAATATTGAGCTACTAGCACCATTTTCATGAGAGCAGTGCTGTGCGTGCGCCAATATCGTGACTTATGAGGAAACTGCTGGAAACTCCTAATGACTTCGTCATTGATCAAACCACGAAGGTGATGCTGCGTGGTGAAAATTGGAAACAAATATTTCCAATATGGCCCTTATGGAGTGACACGTGCGTGTATGTGAGAACTGGGTGAACTGCAATTGCAAGCGGCCGTGGGGGCGGGATATTTACATTTGAAATATTGTACTTATTAATATTGTCAGTGATTTGTAATACCGTTTATTGATATTATTACATACAACAGTTAAAGTACACAATAACAGCAATAAATAGCGTTATAAATTATTGTTAACACTATTGGTACATGCAATTTAATAAAAATAATTTTGAAAAACAATAAACAACGATTCTGAGCATGGGCTTTTATTCGACATAAATCCCATAAATCGCTTACAAATGTTTTTTTCTTCTAATACACACAACTGTTTAACGCATCGTAAAGAAACATTGATTCGAATTATGAAATTACTAGAATTGTTATGCTACTCAGATATATATATATATATATATATTTCGAGAATTGAAAAATCTTTTATCAACCGCAACTTGGGACTTCGTTTCGCTAAGTACTGACATAGCTGATGGTTCTTGGGAACTATAACCGACCAAGGTCGGTCCAAAGACTGTGGCAAGATTACTAATTGGCATTTTACACTCTGGATTGCTCGAGGCTCTTTGCAAGTATAAACTCAGAAAAACGAGAGTATCGCGATTCGATTGTGGAAGTTTATAAATCGCTTGATAGAGTGCAACATCTGCGTCTGATTTATTCTTAATCTTGTTTAACGTGTTGAATCCAATTTCTTTCTGAAAAAGATGTGAATAAAAAAAGTGTACATTAGAAGTCTGCATTAAAGCAGAAGCATATGAGTAAAAACTTAAGTAATTTGTGCAATAACTTTTAATTTACAAAAACTAGGTCCCCAATGCAATAAACACTTTGTGGTTAGGTTTTACTCGCGGTTCATCGTAAGCAACTTTTCACAAACATTCACTGCAGAAATGATTGCCCTACTTCAAATGCATTCAGAGACGGAATTTCAAAATTCATTTATCCTCATAAATAACAATTTGCGCTTACCTTATTATATTATTATTCTATTTTTCAATTAGAATTCGTTGACATTTGGCTGACATGGCTTTGCCAGCTTTGCTTGAGCCATAATATCAATGCTTCCACACTAACGATTTCAAAGTTCACTAAATTTTCGCAAACTGAATATTTTCAAGATCCCTAGAAAGGACCCCAGATCGAACTGAGCCGGAAGTCAGATTTGTTACCGGAAGTTCTTGTGCTAGCTTCACCCCATGTGAGTCAAACGTTATTCCCCCATCCCCCTCAACCAGTAATCCCAATTTTGGCATGTAGATTCAGGTTTGCGCAAGAAAAAACGCGTAATATCATGAAAATTATTGAAAGTAGGACAGTATCAGGGTTGCTACAAGACCTGGAAGACCTGAAAGACCTGGAAAAGTCTTGGAATTTTTAAAAAGTGACTGATAAACCTGGAAAAGTCATGGATTCTTGAAAAAAATGACTGGAACATTTTTAATTGTCTCTATTTCAAAGTCTTAATAATTTAGTATTTTATAGCGAATTCTATATTCGAAAATTGATACGAAGTGATTTTTCCAAATGTAAACGATTTGAACGAGCGCGGAAAGATGGCAGCAAGATCACGATGTTGGCAACATTGTGATGTCATCTACATAGTCGCTTAGATTTGGTTGGGTCGAATTTTTTAAAAAAGTGGACCTGAAATTTTTTCAAAATTAGACCTGCAAAATGTGGAAAAGTCATGGAATTTCGAAGCCAGACTCTTGTAGCAACCCTGACTAGGACAGCTATAAAAAAATCAGGACATGTCAGGTCACGCTATGAAAAATCTGAGATGGCCCATGTCATTTTACTCGATTAGAGCCACACCAGAAGTACAGAAAACTGGTCAGAACCTCACTAGGCCCACATCAAGATTCCTGCACGGATAAAGGTCCTATACACGTTGAACTCCTAGTCAAGAAATAAATAAATGATTTGAGTCTCGAGAAAGATCTTTCAAGGTGCAAGGTACACAATGTGTTAAATTAAATAATCGCAAGCCAAAGTAATCGGAGTATATTATGTGGAAGAGAGAGCGATGCATCTCGGGTAAACCGTATAATCCGTGGGTCTAGGAACAATAGCAACGTCTCTGGGAGAATGGAAAGGCCCATTAAGGTGGCTTTGTAAAGAGCACAACGAAACAGAACTCGAACTTTGGAAATGCTGAGTATAAGGGTTCGAAGCAGGAATGAGATAGAGGGTGGGTGGGCGAGGCCAAGTGTCGTAATTTTGTTAATTATTCAGAGGTGCTGTAGGCCGATTAATTAACCGAAGCCCACGTTGCTGTGAGGGCAGTCGACTGTTCAAAGACTCTCGTGTCGCTGCGGAACAAAAATCCTAGTTAAATAATTGCCACACCCCTCGGGGATGGTCTCGTGAAAAGGGTGTAAGCTCTGGCCAAGGAAGAAGGAAGACTTGAAGAACGCTGCACTTAATTTTCGCGATAATTAGTTGTCAGCTTTTTTCCTTTCCTCCTCCGCCTCAACTTTAACTTATTACGCTCCTTTACTCAAAAGTCTTCGGAACTTCCTTTGCAGCGAGGAATACCATAAATTCTCATTCTGAACATTTTGTTGCGTAATATCATCTCTGCATTTCATTTCAGGAAGCTGAATTTCTGAAATGGTTCATCTATAATCATTTGAAATAAATTCTCGTGAGGTGCGGAAAGCCGATTTGACTGGCGCTTTATAGGATCAAAGTGCATCAGAATCCATTGGATACGTATTTTTTCTTTTGATCCAATGAGCCTTACTTTCTGAGATATCGAAGTTTAAGTATTTACGTTTGAGCGCTCGACTCACCACTATGGAGCGTGGACCGCTCGCCTCTCCACTGACGAGATGTGGGCCGCTTGCCTCTCCACTGACGAGACGTGGACCGCTGGCCTCTCCACTGACGAACGTAATACTCAAGCCTCGATATTTTGGAAAGTGAGGCCCATTGGATCAAAAGAAAAAATATGCATCTAATGGATTTTAATGTACTTTCATCCTGTGAAGTTGAATCGACGTCGTGAATTCGCGATCTCTCCCTATAAGTTTAATTAAAGACGAAATTTCCATTTTGTGTGATTTCGCTTGACTTAATGCATAATTATAATTTTTCAGCGGAGCCGAGAAATTAAATTTCAACCAATTTAAAGTGACCCTAGGAGAACATGATCTGAAACATCCAGAAGTTCCAGCAGCGAGAGTGGAAACTATTAGTAAAGCTACAATACACCCTGAATTTAAGTGCAAATTTTATGTTAACGACATAGCCCTTCTGGAAACTACTAATTCTATGTCCTGGACTGAAAGCGTACAACCAGCTTGTTTACCATTAGAGGCAGGTAAAGCTGGATATAGCATCTTCAATGGAGAAGACGCTATTGCGTCTGGATGGGGCTGGCTTGGTGAAAAGGGTGAGTTTTAAAACAAAACTTAAAATATACATTAGACTGGGTAAAAATGAAAAATTTTGGAATTCGAAATCGCTACACTGCAAAAAAGTAGAGTACACTCGAACCCCCATAGAAGCCCATCTGGTTTACGCCTTCCTAGAACTGCTGGCCGACACACGTTCACACGTCCCTGACTGTTTACGTTTCGAGGGATCCGGTTCAGGCCCAAGGCCAATGCGAGGCAACTCCCGAAAATGGACTTACATCGGGGTTTGAGTGTATTGATATCCTAAAAAAGTATAATTAATTTGGAATCGATGGACATGCAGCTTGGTTATCCACGTTGAAAAATGTTCAATGTATAGGATCAAGAAAGTCTTCCCAATTTCTTGTGGATTTCAATCATTTTCTCAGAGATAATTCCTATTTAATTCACTCCTGTTTTCGGAAAAAATTCTTAACACCTTCGTAAATAGGAGAAGAGTTTTTCCGGATACTTGAAATCTTTCCAGTGATAAAATTGCACTAGAAAGAAATGCAACCAAACTCAGGAACCGAAATTGGAAATAAAGCGAATTTTTAAAATTTCCATTTTGGTATTTAATGAAATTATCTTCATAACTTGTGCTTTAAACATTTTTCTGAGCATGTCTGGACTTTTTTAGCATAGGAATACGCTAGAAAAAATCGAAAACCTCGGAAATCAAAATTAGAATTACATCAAATTTTTAAAATGCTGAAATTTGTATCTGATAAAATTATTTGTTTCCATCTGAGTTTGAAAATTTATTTGAGAATACGTGGGCTTTCTTATAATAAAAATACACAAGAAAAAACTTGTAAAATTCATGAAATCGAAATTGAAAACAATAGTTTTAATTTTTTTCTTTCTTTTTTCTAAATATTTCTTTTTTAAAATATTTTCATTCTGTCCTGAAAAATATCAAAACCACACGTGAAAAAAAGAATTCTCTCAAATACGAAATTCCGAATGTAGGAAATTTGCTGTAATTCCAACTTCAATTCCTGGGTCTTGTCGATTTTTTTTCTAGTGTATTTCTATGTTAGAAAAGTTCCCACATGCTCAGAAAAATGATTAAACCACTAGTCATAAAGATAATTTCATAAAATACCAGAATCAAAATTTTAGAAATTTGTTGTATTGCATGTGTCCGAAAAAATTATTCTCCTATTCACAAAGGCGTTGAGAATTTTTCCGAAAATAAGGGTGAGTTGAATAGAAATTATCTTTAAAAAAATAATTGATTAAAATTCGAAAAAAATTTGAAAGACTTTTTTGAGCTCCAGGTATGTGAAAAAGTGAAACTCAAACTTTCGGTTGATTCAAGAACATTTTAATTGATTCAAACAAATTATTTGGTCCAATTTTTGGGGGGAATTTTCATGCTCTCACCCCCTCCCCCCAGATTTATGAGGTTCCCAAAAAAATGAAAACGTAATTTTTGATTTCTAAATATGAATTAATGATAACTTTTAAAATTCAACCCTCATAAACCCCTTGTATAGTGTCTCAAACAAACCCCATAAACGCACAAATAAAACATCGCGTATTTTGAATTTTATTCTTTTTTTACAACTTGTTTTTGATAGGTCAGTTATTACATAATAATGATATCTCGATATTTTTCAAATTCTTTCAACAATTCATTATTGCTTATATTAACCCTCTCTCGAAATAAACCTAGAAAATTGTTTTTTTTCTGCATTCTACTTTTCTTTGAATCTTCAGTTATACGGGGATAATAATTGATTAAAATAACAACAACAATTGCTTACACAATTCATTATTGTCCATAACAATCATTTCTTAAATTAACCTATATAGTTTCGGTTTCTTCTACATTCTTCAACTCTCTTCGACTCTCATTTACACAGAAATGATAATCAACTTACATTAGTAAACATAATTATTCAAACAATTTATTTTTGGATATTATTATATTTTTTCAAATGGACCTATGAAGATGCGCTTTTTTCTAATTGTTTCAAGTTTTCTTCATCTATATTAGTAATAAACGAACAGTAACCAATCCGAATCATCTAGAATCATTGTATCAACAATTCATTAACGTTTACTGCCATTATTTTCTAAAATAAAACAAGAGAGTTAAAATATTTTCCAAATTTTCTATATCGTATTATTAAATATAAATTCATCTTGAAGTAATTATTAAGAAATTGTGGTAAACTATAATATATTGTTTCAACAATCATTCTTGTTGATGCTTATTGATTATTATTCGTTCGTAATTAAAAAGCCGAAGAAAAGTGGAAAATTTTCAAAAAAAGTGGCAACTTTCTAGGTTTATTTCGATAAAACCACAATTGCTAGTTTCACTCAGAAAAAAATTGTTACAAACAATAATTAATGCTTTGAACCATTTGTTTTCCTGATATTCATCAAATGTTATATCATTATAATTGACGAGCTAAAGGCAAATTTTGGAATGTAGAAGAACCGAATTTTCTAGATTTATCTGAAGAGAAGATTTTTATTAACAATAATAGATTGTTCGAAAAATCATAATAGCATTAAAAATAATATCTTGCTCATTGAAACCAACTGTTGCAAAAAACAACTCAGAATAATAAGACTAAACGTCCAAAAAACGCGTGATCTCATTTTTGAACTGATGGGATTTTTTGGAGACCTTATAATAAGAGTTAATGGGGGTTGAATTCAAAAAGCAATTTATTATTCGTATTCTGTGATAAATTCTGGATAAAAACCTTGCACGTACAATCTAATACACGTTATATCAAAGACTATCGCAATGGAGAAGGGGTAATAAGGATATAAGGTTTACGCACTTGAGCGCTCATCATAATACTTTCTATAAGGTTTCAATTTCACGAAATAAAAAAGAAAGGCCCATATCAAGTCACATTCGGCATGTCTTCCCTGTGGCATGTCACCCTTACGATATGCCCCACAGCATGTCTCCCCTGCAGCATGTCTACCGAATCCAATTGTCACTCCTGTGGCTTGTCTCCCCAGCCGCAAGTCTTTCTGCGGCGTCTTTCTCTCCAAGAGAGAATGGAAGCCCTTTTGCAAAGTTGCAAAATTTCAGCAAGTCTCTCGAACACAATTTGATACATCTGTGGCTTGTCTCCTCAACCGCAAGTCTCTCTGCGGCTTTGGAGGGAGACTTACATTTTTCTTGGGTGAAAGATACCGCAGGAAGACTTGCGGCTAGGGAGACAAGCCGCAGATGTGACAAATTAGGTTTGGGAGACTTGCCGCACTTTTGCCACTTTGAAGGAAGTTTTAACATTTTTCTTGGGGGAGAGATGCCGCAGGAAGACTTGCGGCTGGGGAGACAAGCCACAGATGTGACAAATTAGGTTTGTGAGACTTGCCGCACTTTTGCCACTTTGAAGGAAGACTTAACATTTTTCTTGGGGGAGAGATACAGCAGAAAGACATGCGGCTGGGGAGACAAGCCGCAGATGTGACAAATTAGGTTTGGGAGACTTGCCGCACTTTTGCCACTTTGAAGGAAGACTTAACATTTTTCTTGGGGGAGAGATGCCGCAGGAAGACTTGCGGCTGGGGAGACAAGCCGCAGATGTGGTAATTGGGTTCGGAAGGCTTGCCGCGAAATTGGTGATTTGCTGGGGAGAGATGCCGCAAGGGAGACATGCCGCGGGGGAGACATGCCACACGTGACTTAATATGGACCCAAAAAAATATGTCAGTTTGTAGAATAGGTCAAATTGAGTCCAATTTTGAAACTAGAGCTGAAGTAAGACATTAAAAGTTGGTCCTCCCCATTTTTCTCGAAAACTATTAATTTTCGCAAAAATATGCTTATAACTGTGAATATTTCTCTTTTCAAGATCTGCAACTGTACAGAAAAAACGGCCTAATACGCGCACCTCCTTTACAAAAATATCTTTCTCCCCATAAGAAATACATATAAACTTGTGTGGTCTTTAAGCAGCTCCTAGATATTAGTTGGTTTCAAAATAAATAAAAAAAACTCGTCCTTTTTTGAGAACCTCACAAATCTAGGGGGTTCAAGCATGAAAGTTCCCCCAAACAAAATTTCCAATGCTTTTTTGAATCACCATAGATTATACTGTATACTGTGTAAGGTAATTGTGAAGACGGCTAATTTACAATACAAAAAAAAATATACGAAATTGCTTCATCAATCCATTTTTACGAATAGATATAGTAACTCTCATATCGTGAACCCTCTAGAAGATATGAAAATATTAATATCACTTTTACATAATTTTGTATAGTCTCTCCTCTCACTCATAAAGCGAGGAAAGAGAAATGAACGTTAGATCATCACGCGGAGAAAAATGGATGTTTAAACGTAGATATTAAAGAATTTGAAAGTACCGCCTAACATACGGATATTCACGGGTATCCTGTTGAGACGTTAAACGAAAATAGAAAATGTATATTTTGTTTTACTATCTGAGATTCTAAACTAAAGCATCCCGATATTTAAGTCCCTGTTGGTGCGCATGCGCAGTTCGCGATCAGCAGGAAAACACCCTTGACATCTGTCGGCCACTTGATGAAGCTTATAGTCAATGTCGTCTCCTGTCATATGTCAACTCGTGGAAAAATGATGATTACTGATGTTTTGTCTACAATAATTATTATTACTAAAGGTGTAAGCTGTTTTTGTAAACCAAAATAGTTGCAGAAAATGCTATTTTTCCAAAAAAATCTTTGAAGTGCTGAATATTCTGTTTCATGGTCGTGTGCATGATCTTTAACATCTACAGATTATGACCTCTGACATCGGAGATGGCTGTCGTATTAGAGTGATTCATTTTGATGAGAAAATGATTTCGCAAAAAAACATCAAACTCTGTCAATATTTAGAACTTGAGCATCCCACTTAAAATTTCCCATGTAATTTGCATGGGAATCTTCTAAGTAAAACCTTCAAAATGAGGTATTTTTCTCAAATATAACGGGAATCTAATGTTTCACCTAAGGCGTGGCCGGTTTTTGGCACACTGTAAAATGTCATAAAGCGCAATGTTCATAATTTGAAAAAAATGGAAAATTTCGACCATAAGAAAATTGTGACGGTCACTATTTTGAAATTTTCCAAAATTATCAACTTTGCGGATTAGGACTTTTTTCAGTGTGCCAAAAGCCGCCACCCCTCAGGTGAAACGTTAGATTTCTATTACACTTGAGAAAAATATCTCATTTCAAGGGTTTTGCTTAGAGTTTCCCATGCAAATTACATGAAAAAATTTCAAGTGCGATGCGCGAGTTCTAAATATTAACCGATTTAGATTTGTTTTACAAAATTATCCTCTCGTCAAATGATACCAATTTTTGGGTAGGCCCACTCACATTTCGAAACTTCATACAAAATAAATCTCTCTGCTGTCCTGTAGTTAAATATTTAATATGTTAAGGGCATTTATTTGACTCCGGTTTTACGAGGACAATTTCATGTACGAACGGTTAAATATTTTAGTCTAATTTTTTGCATACGCATTCTAAATATTATTCCCTTTTTCTCTCTCGAAACTATTTTTTAGTGAAACTGTTTCTATTTCGTTTGAAAATTAAAAAAGTGCACATGACTCACCCTGATCGGTTGCCTTATGCGAGGCGCACTACAATTGCACTTTTTTAATTTTCAAACAAAATAGAAACAGCTTGACTAAAAAAAAGCTTCGAGAGAAAAAAAGAAAGTTGCGGCTTTTTCTGAAATTTTCGACTTTTTGTCCACTTTTCACTTCGAGTGAGGTGATAATTAACGAAATTCAACCAAAATAATTGTCCGAACAAATTATTATTGCTTATAAATATCTTCTCATACAGTACTGCTAGATAGTTGCCATTTTTTCTGCAATTTTTAACTTCTTGTCCCTTTTTCACTTACTGAGGTGATAAGAATTTGAGATGAATTTAAAAGAATTCAAGGTGAATTAGAAAAATTAAAACGAATTCAGGAGAATTAAGAAAATTTGAAAATGGGTATAGACTTAAAGATGAATTAAAAACAACTCATGGTGAATTCAAAATAATTCTAGTAAATGCTACGAAATTGTCCAAATTTGAGAAATTAAATTCAGAATAAATACAAATTTAAATTTTTCCTTAACGTCAAACATTAAAATTCAATTCAATTCAATTCAATTTTGTCGTTGGATTCTTGATTTTTTCAATTTCTAAGAATTTCGTGGTAAAATTTTGAAAATTAAAAAAAAAATTCCACTGAAATCAGATAAATGAGAGTGTAATGAAATCTTATAAATTCACAAGAATTCAAGGAGATCTACAAGTCTTTCAGGGTGAATAGAAAAAGTTGAAATTCAAAAAAACATCCATGGAATTCATTGAGTCTCAAGGGAATTCCAAAAAATTCAGGGTGAATTCAAAAGAATTCAAGAAAATTCAGAAATAGGTATAGACTCAAATTTAATAGTGGTAAGCCCTTGAGTTTTCTGTTTTAATTTATTGAAGAAAATAACTAAAGTGATCTTTTCATTTAAAAAAGTGACTACTGTGACTTTATCTTCAAAAAATGACTAAAAAGTGACTTGAACAAAATAAGTGACCGTTTTCAGTTTAATTATAGCTGAAAATACATTTTGAAGTACTGTAGGAATCTTTAAACTATAAAATATGTATTTTTTGTGTATTCCGAATTTCAAGATTTTTTTCTGTCACCCGCTATATTTTTAATTTATTCATTAGGAAAAATATTCTTCTCTTGTTGTGGAAGAAATTCTGTGCATATTATTCCAGAAAAAATAATGTTTATGGGCCATTTGAGACCATTAATTTTAATGAAATTTCAAATTTTCGGATTCTAAACCCAATAAGATCTTCAAAAATGTTTTTTTGTTTCATAAAATCAAGTGCTTATTTCTCAACAAATTGAAAATACTCTCTAGGGCTGTAAGAATTCTTTAGCCTCAAATTAGTATTTTTTTTAAATCGAAAATTAAGCAAATTCATTTTCAGACCTCAAACGGCCTAGCGGATCCTATAAACAATTTTTTGAAAAGAGAAGACAAATTATAGCAGTATTTTTCCACCAGAATGAAGAAATCTAGGCGGTAGCGTTTGCAAAGTTGAAAAATTAAAATTTTTTGTGCACCCTGATATACATACAAAAAGATGCATTCGTAAAAACCTATTTTTCGGGCTCAGAGCTGCTGTCCTGATTTAAAAAGTGGGTATCTATATGTTTCATCGGAAATGAGTTTTCTATATTTCTAGATTCGTCGTGAAAAGAAAAGTTCAACTATGCAAAAATTAATTGAAAATTATAAATAATGATTGAGATATTAAGTTCACGTTTTCTGTATCTACAGCGATTCTCGAGAAATCCTGATGAAGAAAGTGGGTTTCTACAAATGTATAACCGTATCTACACTTTTTTCCAAGATTTCAGCCTAAGTTGAGGCTGGAATCCTGTCTAGAAACAACGTTTATACAGCGCCTCCGACCTGTTTACACACTGTATCTGCGTAGATACGGCTTTTGTATGAGTTTATTCGGAGATTTTACGTGTGAGAGAGCGACGTATCGATAGTTTCGTATATAAGCAATCAAAATTTGCTATTTTTTCGCACTTATGAAAACAGCGGGTTCGAATTGATTTAAAACAGTTGTTTTCATATAAAAAAATACCATGCATTGAACAAACCAAGTACAAATGAGTTTTGTTAAATTTTTTGTTTTGACTTCAGAGTAGATACCCATTTTACGAATCAGGACGGCAGAGAGGGTCTCAAGACATGGACATTTGATAAAAACGGGGGAAGGGGGGTCAAATTTTACACAAATCTAATACCTTCTCTGATAAAAATGTAAAAATTTTGGACCACCCTAGTCAACATCCATTTTTCTCCGTGAAATTATAGCCATATGTTAAGGGTTTGTTTTGATAAAATAGAACTGTAGCACTTCTACTGTGATGAGATTTCATAGAATAGCAGAGAAAGGAACGTAAAAAAGCTGGTGCGGCAGCAGATTGCAAACAGCGTACTAACCAGTTTGTTTTTCAGACAAAAGAGCGGACGTGCTACAAAAAGTTGATGTTCGCGTTTTGGAGAACAGTGTATGCAATGAGTGGTATGCCAGTCAAGAGAAAAAAACTCGTCTCGTATCGGGACAAATGTGTGCCGGCCATGAAGAAGGTGGACGTGACTCTTGTTTCGTAAGTTATATCAACAATCACTAATTGCAATATTGAACAAAATTTACAATTTCCACTAAGAAAAGTAATTGAGAGTGAAGCTTCTTTAATTGGCTTTCCTTCTTTTACTCAAGTCGCCATAAAGCGTTCTTCCCTATTATTATATCAAATTGGGTCGTTAGCTCTCAAGTACCACCTTTACTTTGATTTCCTTCTAGTCTTTGTAAGGCTCCTTTTAAAATCACAGCGTCAAAGTCAGGTGACGCCCTTTGATCATTAATTGCCTTTAAAAGAAATTACGTTGCAGGCAACAAAGTCAGAATAATATCAACCAGTAAGAAATAACGAAAATAATTGTATACATACTTTCTTTTATGGAATATTGAAATATATATGTAGAGTCGACTAAGGACTTTACCTTAACGGAACAGAACCAAAGTGTATGGCTCAATGTCTCTCTGTGTGAAATTTGTAGAAATAACTTTTAAAAAATGTGAACTCTAACAAAGTCGTCTTGTGTAAACAGAAAAATTGCACAAGAAGTCTTTAAATGTGTACGATTTCAAAAACCAATGTGAATGGCTCATAAGGGACAAAAATGTAACAAAAGAAAAAAGACTAAACTAGACTCAACTAATTCAAGGTTATTTAGATCTCCTTATCACGGAAATTTCATGGGAAACTACGGTAATATATGTCAAACCCATCTTGCTGTTTTTTGACACTTTATCCAACTGTACCCGGAGAAATGATCTTTTTCCTTTTTTCTTCTTTTTATATATATTTTTTTCCACGTTTCGTTCTAGGCTGACTCACTGGGCGCTTCAGTAAGGCAATTGAATCAGCCCTGCCTTAGACATGTTTATAATTTAATTGACCTCATATAAATTATTCAGACTTTTCAAGTAATATACGAAATTTCGATATTTTCAGAGGTAAGGGCCAGACCATAAAATTTAAAATCGAGCATCTGTAAAAAAACCGCTCCTCCCCTGTACCCAACAACATGTGTTTATAAAATTTCTCTCGATTGTCTCCCTTTATCCATGTTCGAAAACCGGTTAACAGATTCTTGAAATTTGAAATCCTGAATTTAAGACGAAATTATAATACTCAGTGTTAAATGTTATTTCTATAATAGAATTGAAGCTTTTTAATATGGCAGCCTCCTTTTTGGTAGGTACCAGGATACCATTATATCACTTTTGTAATACATTAAACAACAAAATGAACCTCAGCTCTTAAACAGTGTGTGACCATTCACTGATTTTTACACAAAAATTTGCTTTATCACTTTTATGGTACATTAAACACCTTTTTATTGTAGAAATGTCATCTCACACTTGAAGTTCTTTAAATGCACAAAATTACACGAAAGAAGTCAGATATGAGTAATACCATCCCTATCAACAAAAATTTATTTTTAATATTCAAAGATAAGTTTTTTAACTTTTTCTGGTATATCAAAAACGTTTCCATTGCAAAATTGTCATTTTACTGTTTGAATTTTTTGAATGCACAACCTTTCTATACTAAAATTGAAACTGTTAAGCACATCACTGATGACAATGTTCAACAATGATTTTTTAAATTTTGTTGTGGTTTCATCAAATGTTGTACTGTTTTTGATATTCGTGAAGTTAAAACCTAGTCTGTTGTTTATATCATGAATCTCTTTCGGGAAAACTCCGTGAAGTTTGAATTCCGTTAGGGAATTTGTCTGTGACTCAATTTGATTTAATTTTTTACTTAAGTAAAAGAAAGATTTTGTTTTTTCAACAGGACTGTCTATCATATTATTGCCTGATCCACAATTTCTTTAATCGCTGTAAAATTCATGATGAACGTAAGCGGAAACATAAAAAATATTTCAAAAATAGTTTTTGATACACTTACCTTGTAATTATTAATCCATCCTACTTGACTCTTTTCTTCCTGATCTTCAATAAGCGTCCAAATGACGATTCTCCCAGTGCTTAATTCGTATTGTATTCATAAAAATTGATTAAGAACACTCAGGCTCTACTATATTTTATTTTGATGTTTTAATTTTTGTACACTGAATCAAAAGCAAAACACTGTGAACTCATATTTTGTGAAAAATTTCCGAAGCTCAAGCTCGTCAACACAACTGAACTGTTACGAGTCACGATAAATACTGACAGAAACCAGAAACGTCCCTTTTTATGCTGAATTTTTTTTTCTAGCTTGTTAAAGCTATTTTTCTGAGAGTCCAAGGAGAGAGCATAGATCGTAAATTCCATATGTTCTCTAAATCTGTTATTTCGTTTTCGAGGTATTTCATCAATTTTGGAGAAAAACTTTCTTAGTGTCCTAGTAAATCTTTCTGTTGACGTTATTCATTTTTCTCTTTTCAAAAATAAAATTCCAATTAAATTATAAACATGTCTAAGGCAGGGCTGATTCACATTGCCTTACTGAAGAGTTCAGTGAGTCAGCCTAGGACGAAACGTGGAAAAAAATATATATAAAAAAATTAAAAGATTTCTCCGGGTACAGTTGGATGAAGCGACAAAAAACAACAAGATATGTTTGAAATATATTACCATAGTTTCCTATAAAATTTCCCTGATGAAGTCTAAATGACTTCGAATTATTTTTGTCCCTAGTAGTATGAAAAGGACGAAGAAAGAATAAGGCAAAGATCTCTTTCCTTTCTTCCCTCTTTTTTCTTTTGTTACATTTTTGTCTTTAATGAGCCATTCACACTGATTTTTGAAAACGTACTCGTTTTGAAGACTTCTTGTGCAATTTTTCTGTTCACGCAAGATGACTTCGTTAAAGTTCACATTTTTAAAAAAGTTCTTTCTTAAAATATATACCTCGACGACGTCCAGACCATTAATGGTCTGGAAGTCGTCGAAGTATATATTTTAATTTTATATAATTTTTGGATCTTCCCAGACGTAAAAGAAAAAAGACAATAACATCTCACATACTTTTTTGTATATTTTTTTTTGAAATTTATGGGTCTTCATCAAAAATCTAACGCAATAATTTTACGAAGATCAAAAGTTTCTTCAGAGTAAAAAAAGAAAACATAAAATTAGCAGACCTTAAGATTTTTCTGATTTAAAATTTAGAGATGCAGCGAACTTAAGTGTTCTGTGTCACACAATAAACACGGATCAAAAATAGTGATGCGCGCAATTCAAAATAGGTATTCAAAACAATTTTCGTAATTAAAATGAAAAATTTTTATAAAATGCACAAGAATTTATATAAATTGTATAACTCTCGATTTCAGACAAAAAAATATTTATAACACATTTATTTTGTGAATGACAGTCCATTTTCTTTGAATTTTTAAGACTAACTTATATTTAAAAAAAACAATTTTTGATAAATACATTTTTCAAACACCATATAATATTTTAGCAGCTCAATAGATACATGACCATTGCAGAACATAATAATAATAATTATTATTATTATTATTATTATTTAAAAATATAATATAATAATAATTTTAAAAATTTGAAATAACTTTTTCAGCTCAGGATATTGTTTTTCATAATTGAGACGTGGCAAAGCGACGCTCAAAATATGAAAAAAACGATCGACATCATCGCTGCTAGAAAATAGTGCAGTGGGGAGCCTTTGGAGGTCAAGGAAAAAATGTATATTGAATCGAATGAAAAAAAAAATCAACCAAAATTTAAATTCTTAAAATAAAGGACTACATTATTAGAAGCAAACATCTAGGCCTTCTGGGCCTGTTCCCGTACTCAATTCCCTATCAAAAAATGTTCCCAAAAAAAGTTCCCTGTTAAAAACAATATATTAATAGCGATTAAAGAATACAAAGAAAATTGATTCGAAATAGAAAAAAATTTAGATTCATCTCGAACGTCTGAAATTTAAATTTAAATACAAAATTCTTGAAAATTAAAAACAATAAGGAGAGTCCATCGATCAAACTTGGACAGCACATACTTAAATGTCCTCAATCAAATTTCAAAAAAAAAAACAAGATAAAAAAAAGGAAAGAAAAAGAAGGCAACCTCCAAATGCCCTTCCTTTTTTTGTCTCGTCTTTTTTCATTTTTATTATTTTTAATTCTTACCACAGCCTTTCTTGCTTCGCATGTTTCCTGAAAAAACTGTTCATCGCAATTTTAATTAAGAATTTTTTATAAGGAACATAAATTAGGAATTTCTGTGTCAACAAATTTAAAGACTGATATAGAAAATTTATAATTAATATAAATAGAACAGAAAAATACTGAAAATATGTATAATATATAAAGATAAAGTAATATATAGATATACAATGGTTGAAATAAAAATAATATATATAAGATATAAAATTTTATTATAATGTTTCGCACAATTTTATTATGCAATTTATTGTGATATTAGAATTAAAAAGTTTAGAATTTCTGATACTGTAATATTACATTACTTTTTCATTTATTTAACTTTCATGCTTTGTTAGTAATTGCGATTAAGAGTTTTTCTAGGAAACATACAAAGCATGAACGGCTGTGGTAGAATTAAAAATAATAAAAATAAAAAAAGACGAGAGAAAAAAGAAGGAAGGGGTATTAGCATATTATTTTTGGCAAGGATTTTTTTGGAACACTTTTGATAGGGAATTGAGTATAAGAGCAGGCCCAGGAGGCCTAGATATTTGATTTTAAAAATGTAGTCCTTCATTTTAAGAATTCAAATTTTTGTTGATCTTTTTCTTTCATTTGAGTTGATATAAATTTTTTTGTTTGGCCTCCGAAAGCTTCCCATTGCACTATTTCCTAGCAGCAGTGATGATTTAATTCATGATATTTATATATTTATATTTGATATAATTTATCAAAATATATTTTGTGAAATATAAGTTAGTCTTCGAAATTCAAATGAAATAAGCTAAAACTTGAAAAATAAATGTGTTATAAATTTTTTTCTTGTTTGAAATCAAGAGTTATACAATTAATATGGATTCTTGTGCATTTAATAATAATTATTTATTTTAATGACGAGTTAGTCATGACCGACATAATATTCATGAAACTAAAGCAGGGATGTCACGACCAACTCATGTCAGTCTATACATGCACAGTAAAGCCTGAACCTAGCCCTGAAAATTAATTTTTTTTACTTTCTAAAAGTGGTTCTACAGATTTGCCTGGTTGCGACTCTTATTTCTAGAAGATTTACAACTTTCTAGGAAAAACAGAAAATGTTTTAGAAAATGTTGAGTTCTAAAAAAAAAGATACTTTTTCAACTAGAAAAGATCAATTTTCAACCAAATAGTTGAATTTTCTACTAAAAAAGATACATTTTCAACCAAAATAGAATAGTTATATTTTTAGTTAAAAAAATTATTTCTCAACTGGAAAGAAAACTAAATTTCAACATATTAGTTCAATTTCCAACCAGAGAAATTAAATTTTGACTAAAACGATGATTCTTCTACTAAATAATTGAATTTTCAAGTGAAAAAGAAAAATTCCCAATACAAAATGGAATAGTTAAATTTTCAGTTAGAAAATGATTATGCAACAACAATAAAAGAACGAATCTTCAACAAAATAGTTAGATGTTTAATTAAAGAGATCAATTTTTAACTAAAATGATGAGTCCTCAACCAAATCCTCAACTTTCAACCGAATATTTTAATACTCAACCCAGAAAGACAATTTTTCAACAAAATAGTTGAATCCTTAACCAAACCAGATGCTTTTTGAACCAAACAGTTGCATTTTTTTCCATAAAAGATTGAATTTCTACCAAAAGACATGAACTTTCAAACCAAAAAGACGACTTTCCTATAAAAGAGTTGAATTTTCAATCCGCAAATATGAATTTTTGACAGAAAGGTAAGTTTTCAACCAAATATTCGAATTCTTAACCCTAAAAGACGAATTTTCAACAAAACGGTTGAATTTTTAACCAACATATACAAACATTCAACAAAATAATCAATTCTTCAGCCGAAACGAATTAATTTTCAACCAAGAAGATTAATTCTCAACAAAAAATATAATAGTCGATATATCAGTCAAAAAAGATTTTATCTCAAAATGAAAAACAGTTGAGTTCAACGAAAACAGACGATTTTCAACAGAATAGTAAAATTTTCAATCAAAGGGAAGTCTTCAACCAAAAAAATAAATTTTCAATAGAATAATCAGCTGTCCCACCAAATAATAAAATTTTCAACTAAAAAAGATGAATTCGCAACAAAAAACATAACAGCAGACTTTTCAACCATAAAAGATGAATTTTCAAAAATATAGTTTACGAGTTCTCGCACAGAATGAGAACAGACGCATTCAAAATTCTTATCGCTTTCGAGTGTAATTTTTAATTTGCTCATATTCTGAACAAAGACAAATTTTCAACAAAATAGTTGAATTCTGTACGAAAACAAATTAATTTTCAACCAAACAGTTGCATTTTGGACCAAAAAAGATGAAATTTCTACCAAAGGAGATAAATTTTCAAACCAAAAAGACAAATTTTCAACAAAGATTCGAATTTCCAACCGAAAAAGATTTTTCAGTCAAGAATAAAAAATTCAACAAAATTGTTGTATTTTCAAGCCAAAAGCAAATTTTTCACAAAACAGTTGAGTTTCCATCCGCTAATACAAATTTTCGACAAAAAAGTTCATTTTCGTCCAAATATTTGAATTTACTACCATAATAGTTGAACTTTTAGCATGAAAAGAGGAAGACAGATATCACTAGTAAGTATTGTTGAATTTTCGGTTAGAAAAATTAATTTTTGTTTTCAAAAATAATTTTCAACAAATTAGTCAACTCTCCAGCCAAAAATGGAATAGTTTTATTTTTAATGAGAAAAATTAATTTTCAACAAAAAAAGAAATTTTCAACAAAATATTTAAGTTTTCAACCAATGGAATAGATCTTCAACCAAAAAAAAAATTAATTTCTAACAAAGGAGTTGAATTTGGAACGAGATTAATTTCAACCAAATAGTTGAATAAAAACTAAGAAAGATAAACTTTAGACCAAAAATAAAAAAGTTTTATTTGTAATCAAAAAAATTAATTTTTAACCAAAACAACGAATTTTTAACAAAATATTCAAGTTTCTAGCCAAGGAAATGAATCTCCAATCAAAAAAATTTATTTCTAAAAAGGAGTTTAACTTTAAACCAAGCAGTTTAATTTTAACCAAAACAGATTATTTTCAACCAAAAGTTTAAAATATCTACCAAAGGAGACGAATTTCCCAACCAAATAGACAAATTTTCAAGAAAAGAGTTGAATTTTCAACCAAGAAGAATTTTCCAGTCAGAAGAGAAAAAAATGTCAATTAAATTGTTAAATTCTCAAGCCAGAAACGGGAACTCGCTACAAAAAAGTTGAATTTTTAAGCTGAAAATATAAATCTTCAACGGAAAAGTTAAATTTTCAATTCAAAAAATCGAATTTTTAAGAAACAACTTGAATTGCGAAGAAAAAAGAATAACTTTCTAACACAAGTGACGAATTTTCAATAAAATAATAAAATTCTCAACCAAATAATAGAAATAATAGACTTAATGCTTTCAAGATGATTCATTATGATGAAAGGAGGTGTTTCGGGTTTCAATCGTGTTCAAAACTACGAATCTTGCCGACGTTTCACGAACATTGCAGTTCACTTCTTCAGGGCTAACCTAAAACTGAAGCTTCAGATTATGTTGCTCTTATATATACACTCTACGATGCCTGTGATTGGCCAGAGCGCCCACCGTGGGGACTGGTCGAACCTGATTGGCCAATCAAGTCTTTTTCAAAAAAACGGGAGGACGGAAAGCCAAATCATATTGGTATTATATCCATTGCCCCTATTGATGTTATTAGGGTATTTTAAGATTTCGATTGCTTCTATATGTTTTCTTGGAAAAATATTGTATGTTTTTGGGATGACGGTTGTTTTGTCAAATAAAATCCCATGTTCTGCCTCTATCGGATGCACAGCTAGTGCTGATTGCGTGAAATATTTCAGTCTGACTTTACTCTCATGTTCTTCTACGCGTTGGCTCACCGCTCTGGAGTGGTTAAATTTTCACTTAAAAAATTATTTTCCAACAAAAAAAAACAAACATTCCACTCTCGAAATTTTTTTTTTCTTCCTAGAAGTGTTCCTATAGCTTCACCTAGTTTTGACTTCCACTTCTGGAAGATTTACAACCTCCTACCTTTTTTACCTTCAAAATGTGTTTCTCTAGATTTACGTACTTCTAGTAGTCATCTAAACTTAATGATTTTTCATCAAGGTATTACCGGCATTAATTCATACAAAGAGCTATCTTTACCAAGACGAAATAGCAAAATATTCTAAAATTTGCACAGAACCTCTATATTGTGTCCTTTTATGTTTTCTCATTTATAGAACAAAATTCTAGAAAAAATTTAGCCGATAAGGTGAACTGTGTAATATTTGCAATGCCCTGGAATAGGACTTACGTGCAAAAGGTGTTAATTTCAATTTAGTTATCTCAACCTTGAAGTAGTCTACTTATTTCTGATTGCACAGACCATTGGATAGCACTCTAATGAATCTATATTCCCAATTTGAAAAAAAAATCCTAAGGAAATGGCTTCATGCCGATAATGCCTTTTAAAACGAATGTAGGAATTTTCTCCGATCGCTCAGGTTTCAATGTGCTTATATACGGTTATGACTTGGTCATGGCATAACAACTGACACTCGAAAACTCATGAAAATTTATGACAGGCAATTGAGCTGGACACCCAGAGCTCAAAGCAGATGTCGCCACTTTTTTTGGTTCCTTAGGGCGCACGTTTTCTAGCATTTTCTATTATTCATGGTGAACAGCCATTCGCTGAAATTCCGGACATGCGCTGTGGAGTTCATTTTTCCACGCATGCGCCAAGTTTAGCCAATAGCTAATCATCCTGATCTCCCTAAACAATACAAAATTATAGAAATTATGCGCCCTAAAGAGCCAAAAGGAGTGGCGACATCTGCTCTGAGTTTTGAGTGTCCAGCCTAATTGAACCTCTTGCGATCAAAAGGAGATGCGCTAGGATTCAGCCTGAGAAGTATTGTCCTGAAAGCCAATTTTAAAAATCGTTCGAATTTCAATTTTCAGAGCTGGCACTTATGGAGAACTTCAAGGCGCATCTTTTATTTCTCTTGCAAAAATTTGTAGGTTTTGTAGTTCTTGGAGTAATCGGTCAGAAGTAAATTTTTTCAAAAACAAAAAATGTCAATCTTTCTACACTTTACTCGCGCTAATTTAGCCAATTTTCAGAATTGTTAATTTTATTGATACTAAGTTACGTGTTTAGGTCTTCTGAAATTTTTCGAGAAAGAAAAATGTGAGTATTTTGATAAACAAAAATGTGAAATCATGAATTTCAAACTTCAAGCGCTTCGTTTATCGAGCAGATTTTAAGCACCGGAAAACTTCCATTGAGAAAGTTGTTGATTGAGGTTTAGAAAAGTTTTATGGAAAGTTTAAGCTCAATCGGATTATTGGTTAAAAAATTATGAATGTTTAAAGTTGCAATCGGTAATCTTGACGCTGCCCTACGTACGTGCCTCCTTGACTACGAACATGATACAGTGGACGATATGAAGGCCAAGTTGGATACCAAAATAATACTTAAGCTTTCATCAATAAAATGCTTCATTCAGTAGACATTTTGAAAAATAAACAATCGAAATAATACTTTATGAAAAACTACTTCTAATCATTTTCGTCACCCTCTTCAGTTTCTTCGGCATCTGGACGCCGAGTTGCTACGTTTAGAGAATACTTTTCGAGAAATTCTTTTCCTTCAGCGCTTAAATAGTTATAAAGATTTTTTACGTCCTTTACTTTGACCGCTTTCAATTCAATTCGAGGTGGAGGACATTTCGAAAGTTTTTCCGAAGAGGCACATGCATATGTCAGCGTCAAGATTGCCGCTTGCAACTTAAAACATTCATAATTTTTTAACCATGAATCCGACTGAGCTAAAACTTTCCAGAAAACTTCTTTGAACCTCAATAAACAACTTTCTCCCTAGAGGTTTTCCGTTGCTTGAAATTCGCTCGAAGAACGAAGCGCTCAGAGCTTGAAATTCATGATTTTTGCAAAGTCTCAAAAAAATTAACAACTTTTTTGTTTATCAACATATTTACCTTCTTTTTTCTTGGATAGTTCCAGAAGCCATAAACACGTAATTGAGTATTGATAAAATTAGAAAATCCTGAAAATTGGCTAAGTTAGCGCGGGTTGAAGTAAAAAAAGATTGAAATTTTTTATTTTCGAAAACCTACTTCTTACCAATCACTTCCAAAACTACAGAAACCACAAATTTTTGCAGAAGGATAAAAAGATGCGCCTTGGAATTCTCTACAACCATCAGTCCTCAAAATGAGAATTCGATCCAATTTTGGAATCTAAATGACCAACTGTCACTTACTATGCACTGTTACTTGGATACGAGATTCAGAAAGTAAAAGGCAAGGCAATTAATTTTGGAGGTCGATCTCGACCTTCCTATTAGAGGATAGTAATTTTAGTAGTCGCAAGGAAAATGTCCTTTCTACGCAAGCACTAAATTCTCGTAGTCAATTAAGGCTAACAGCAGTTTCGGTGAATCGAGAGAAAGGCTTTCCCTCGGAATTCTATATAACTCGGCATTATGTAGTCCATGGACGCTGTACAACGAAAATGACGAAGCAGTTCGATGGTGTCTCTGATAGCTTTGAAATTACCCCATTTTCGACGATTCGGGAATAGGAATTGATGCATCAAGTTCCCAACAGCTCAGAAATTCCCCACTGACCTATTTCAATGTGTAACGTAGCATTTTTATGGCAAGTCACAAGCCAGTTATTTTCAGAAAATCAATAGTTTCATGAATTTGATTTTAGAAAATTTTAAATTGAAGATTATCAGAATCCGGAAGCTGCACGGTTTTTCAAGATCTGGGTTTATTTACTTTAGTCCCTTAATCTTCAGAATTGATTTTTCTTGTTTTTGTTTTGTTTTATTGTATGCATTTGCTGAGACTCAACCATCCTGAAAAATCCTTGATCATCCTAATGAACCCTTAATCGTCCTGAAGAGTCCGTAACCATTCCAAATCCAAAGAGAGACATCAAGAAGCAATTGGGAACGCCTATTGTGAATTGAAGTAACTCAATATATTTGAAATTCCCGCCATTTGTACTACTGTGGGTCCACCTACTCCCGTCCTTCTGGTCGTACCTCGAAATTCTTTGAAGACTTTGAAGTGCTATTGGGATTTTGCCGTTCACCTTGCGTGACGCCCAATAACTTATCTACTTTCGAATGGAATTCAAGATTTTATATTTTGGGAAGGTTAATTGTCGATCCCCGGCAATGAGAGTGGGACCTCCTCAGCTTAGGCCCTGATTATCACTGTGAACGTTCCCGGTGGAAGTGGCTTCAATTTGAATGTTTCACTAAAGTCCTAGTAGCCGGCTTGGTTACCAAATATTTTGGAGAGCATGTCTGGGATAATTATTCACTATCCATTGGACCGAATTGGTAGATTTTTAATACCACCAGATTCAGAAGAGATTATTTTTGCTTGGACACGGCACCACTGAAAGATATCTATAGTTACCTCCCTGATCAGCCTTCACATCTTTCGAACTCCTTAGCAACCCCAATCAATGCATTGCTTGCCAGCCAATTAGGATGCATCTCGTTGCTAAAGAAGATAACAACGTTTTGAGTTTCTTACCTTTCGTCAAGCAGCTTCCGGAGCTGCACCTTGTTTTAACTGACTCTCTAAAAAGTGAATTTTCTTGTGTGACATTGAGTGTGATTTTGATCCTAAAATCGATCCCTGGAATTTGTCTAGTCCCTGAGGAAGATTTCTTACGGTGAAGTTCCTCTTTTTGAATTCAGAAAGGATAATTTCCCGGATTTTGTATGGCCCCTATCTTAAGTTGTTGTATGAATTATTTACTTTTGATTTTATTTTGGGCATACAAAATATTGAGAAATTTCCTTGATTGGATTAATTTTACTGACTTATGTATCCTCGATTCTAGTGATTTATTTAGGCTTTCTCAGACTGATTCCGTGTGTTTGAGTTTTCCTCGTTCTGTTTTTTCCCACCATGATTTTAAGACCCTTCCCCAAATTTAAACTTTCTTTATTCATGAATTTCATTGTATTTGAACCACTTCTGTTCCCCTGAGTTTGTTTAGACCCTCCTTTTATATTATTTCAAATAATATCTTAAGTTAATAAATTATTGAATTGTTGTTTGTTAGAATTGTTTGTTGAATTGTTGTTGTTGTCAGAATTGTTGTTTGATGGACCACGATTTAATTTAACCTAAACTCTATTTCGATTCTTGGAAATCTGGACGGAAGGTCCTAAATTGAATTTGTTACTTCAGTATTCTGTTATTTTGTCCGACATTTTGTGTAGTCCTTTGTTTTGTCCCCCCAACGCTTCCCGCTCAATTGTTCAATTCAAATATTGTATCGAATAAACCAACTTCCAAGTTGATAATAGAATTTCGTTAAATATAATTTTAGGACTTATCAATTTAACGTAAGTAAATCAAAATATAAAGGAATCACCCCCTCTACCATTATCTAGGATTAGAGACTGAGCTAGTGTAATTTTTTTCGGTTAACTAAGAATTGAAATTAATTTCCATTTTTTTTGAATTTCTTTTGAATCTAATATAGAATTATGTTGGTCTAAGAAAGACCGAGCGCCCGCTTCTCACTTTAAATAAATGATACGAGTAAGTTCAAATTTATGATAAGAAAGTATATTAGTTCTGAAACCGAGGATTATTTCGATATTGAAAATAAAGTTATAAATGTGCAAGAGAAATTCGAAATTGGTCGGAGAAAGTACATCTCTATCAAAATATTTCAACCCCTTTATATTTAAATATACCTGATAGAAAAAGAATGAATTATGTGAGAAACTACAACAAACAGATAAAAAGTAGTCGCTGCGACGATTAAAGAGTTGCAAGCATCAATATCTATTAGTTTCCAATAATTTCTGTCTTTTTGTTTTCAATTATTCGTCTCAGAATCAAATGCCTCAAAATTTAGAAGCTAAAAATTAAACAGTTCTTTGACAACTCAAATTTTTGAAAATTAAAGACATTTAGATGTAGGGAACGTCCATTAATTACGTAGGCATGATTTTGGAAATTTTAGATCCCCTTCCCCCTATTGTAAGGATTCGTAGAATTTTTGTGCAATCAGATTTCGAAAGATTTTACGGGATTTCAAGAGATACCAAAGGATTTCGACGGGTTTCTAGAGATTCTGAGGGATTATAAGAAATTAAGAACGCTTTTCGCGGATTACAGAAGATTTTAATGAATTAAAAGGGGTTTTAATGGCTTTCAAGCGATTTCAAGAGATTTTGAAATATTTCTTAGGAAGTAACACGATCCATTGAAATAAGTAGAACTCATTCCAAATCCCTTGAATATGAATTAAATTGAACGTATTTATTAAAGTTATCTGAGAAAAACCGTTGTTGAAATCGCTGAAATACCTTGAAATTCCTTGAAACTTTCGATTCGAAATCGCTAGGAATTCTTCGAAATTCTATTTCCTAGAATTTAGTTCTTCAGAAATACCTTGAAATATTTGGAGATCCTACAAAATTCTTCATCTTAAAAATTTTTTTTATGTCTTGAAATTCTTTGGAACCCCTAGAAGTCTTTGTATATTCAATATAATCCTTCAAATCTTGTGAAATTCCTTGAAATACCTCATAGTCACTTGAAATCTTTGTAATCGCTAGGAATTCTTTAAAATTTCATTCTCTAGAATTTAGTTCTCTAGAAATTCCCTAGAAACTCCTGAGATCTTTGGATATTGAAGAAATCCATAAAAATGAGTGGTAATCATTTGAGATCCCATGAATATAAATTAAATTTAAACTTATTTATTGAAGTTTTTTCAGAAAACGATTCAAATCTCTAGAAATCTTTGACATCCCTTGAAATATTTCAAAGCATTGAAAACCTTGAAAATTCGCAGCTGTAGAGTCGTGGAGTGCGAAGCCAAGCAATTATTTATGAAGAGACATCCTTTGATGTATTTAACAGGCCTGTATGACAAAACAAAATTATCATATATACATTTGATTTGCCAATTTGATGAACGTTTAGAGGATAAGAAATTCTCAATTTTTGAAATACACCAATATTTTGAGTATGAAATTTATTCGTTTTGAAGAATTGAATCTATTGAACTATATAAAAACCTTTTATGACCTATGCAAAATAAACGATAAACAATAATAAGCAATAAGAAATAAGAAATAAATAAGAGACAATAAATAATGGAAAACGCAGGCAAAATCGCCTTTTCATCTCCTTAGACTCCTTTTCCAATTCAGAATGCCGTTTTCAAAAAAAAAAAAATTCAAAAATTCATTTCAACAATTCAAAATGCTGTTTTTTATCCTCTCATACTCCTTTTGCAATACAAAATCTTCTTTTCCACCCCCTTAAACTCGTTTTAGAATCGAAAAATCCCTTTTCCATCCTCGCCGACTCCTTTGAAAATCCAAAATTGCCCCTTTCATCCTCTTAGACTCTGCTTGAAACCCAAAATCCCCTTTTTCACTCCCTCAGACTCCTTTGAAAGTCCAAAATCGCCTTTTCCATCCACTCAGACTCGTTTTGCAACCCGAAAACCCACCTTTCATCCCCTCAGACTCGTTTGCATTCCAAAATCCACTCATCAACCTCCTCAGACTCCTTTACAACCCAAAAACTCCTTTTCTATCACCTCAGACTCCTTTGAAAGTTCAAAATCGCCTCACTCATCCTCTCAGACTCCTTTTACAATCCAAAATCTTTTTCTCCACACTTTCAGACACTTTTATGCCCCGGAAACTCCTTTTCCATCCCGTCAAACTCCTTTGAAAATCAAAAATCGCCTTTTCATCCCCTGAGGCTCACTTTGCAATCCAAAATTCCCTTTCCAAACCCCGTTGACTCCTTTTACGACTCAAAACACCTTTTCCATCCCTTCGGACTGCTTTAAGAATATAAAATCGCCTTTCCCATCGCCTCAAACTCCTTTCGCAATCCAAAAACCTCTTTTCGATCCCTTCAGACTCATTTCGCAATACAACTTTCCCTTCTCCACCCCCTCAGATTACTTTGAAAACCCAAAAACTCCTTTCCCACACACTCATACTCCTAAAACTCAAAATCTCCTTTTTCATACCCTCAGACTTCTCTGAAAATCCAAAATCGCATTTTCCATCGCCTCAGATTTCTTCGAAAATCCAAAATCGCTTTTTTAATCCCGTCAGGCTCCTTTTGCAATCCAGAAACCCTCCTTTAATCCTCTCAGATTTGCTTCGCAATCCGAAATCCCCCTTCCCACGCCCTCAGACACCTTTCACAACCCAAAAACCCTTTCACATCCCCTCAGACTACTTTGAAAATCCAAAATCGCCTTTTCCATCCCCTCAGACTTCTTTTGCAATATAAGATACCCTTTTACGTCCCCTTAGACTTATTTCACAATCGAACATCCCCGTTATCACCCTCTCAGACTCCTTTTACAATCCAAAAACCCCGTCCCCCCTCAGACTCCTTTTACAACCCAAAAACTTCTCTTCCATCCCCTCAGATTCTATTGAAAATCTAAAATCGCCTTTTGCATTCCCTCAGACTCCTTTGAATATCCAAAATCCACCTTTCCGTCCCCTCAGACTCCTTTTACAACCCGAAATTCCCTTTTTCATTCCCTTAGACACCTTTGAAAATCAAAAGTCCCCTTTTCCATCCCTCCGACTCTGTTTACGACCCAAAATCCCCTTTTCCATCCCCTCAGACTGCTTTGAAAATCGAAAATCCCATTTTCCATCCCCTTAGTCTTCTTTGAAAATCGAAAATCCCATTTTCCATCCCTGCAAACTGTTTTTACAACACCGAGTCCCTATTTCCATCCCCTTAGACTCCTTTGAGAATCCAAAATTCCCCTTCTCATCCTCGCAGACTCCTTTCAAAACACAAAATCCCCTTTTTCATCCCCTTACACTCCTTTTAAAATTCAAAATTCTCTTTTTCAGCCCTTCAGACTCCCTTGAAATTCCGAAATTGCCTTTTCCATCCCCTCGGACTCCTTTTACAATCCAGAAAGTCCCTTTTCCATCCCCTCAGACTCCTTTTTCAACGCGAATTCCCCTTTTCCATTCCCTCAGACTCCTTTGAAAATCGAAAACCCCTCTTATATCCCCTTAGGCTTCTTTGAAAATCCAGAATCCCCTTCTCCATCTCTGCAGACTCATTTTACAACACCGAGTCCCCCTTTCTATGCCCTTAGACTCCTTTAAAAATCTGAAATCTTCTTTTCCATTCCCGCAGACTCCTTTTACAACCCAAAATCATCTTTTCCATCTCCCTCGGACTCCTTCCACAACTCAAAAGCTCCCTTTTCCATCCCCTCAGGCTCCTTTTTCGACCCAGAATCCCCTTTTCTATCCTCTAAGACTCCTTTGAAAATTAAATATCCTCTTTTCCGTCCCCTTCGACTCCTTTTACAACCCAAAATCCCCTTCTTCATCCCCTCAGACTCCTTTGAAAATTAAAAGTCCCCTTTTTCGTCTCTCTGACTCCTTTTAACTCAAGATCCCCTTTTCCATCCCTTCAGGCTCCTTCAAAAATAAAAAATCTTCTTTTCCATCCCCTTAGACTCGTTTGAAAATCCAAAATCCCCTTTTCCATCCCCTCAGACTGCTTTGAAAATCGAAAATCCCATTTTCCATCCCCTTAGTCTTCTTTG
>JAUMHM010000031.1:40709814-40730734 GCA_032362435.1 Melikaiella ostensackeni | reverse complement strand
CTCGCGGGGGGGGGGGGAGAAGCATTTAAGCGTGAACAACCGTGAGGTCGGCCACAGAAGGGTCGAACAATTAAAGCGAGATGAGTGTAGTTAATTAGTTTTCAACGAAGGAATGTTGATTAAGAAACTATAACATAATTCCAGAAAACAAAAATTTTGGAAAAAAAATGAAAAGTAGAAAAAAATTAGCTCCTAAGGGAACCGATTCTAATGCTTTATTGTTTAAATATTAAATTATATGAGTATTTAAAAGTTCAACTAAATGAAACATAGGTTAGTGTTTTTCGCGAGTGGCTTTCGTTTAAAAAGACACCAAGTCCTTCCTGACCTCGCCGTTCTAGTATTTCGCGAATGTTTTTTCATTTCAAGCCCACCAAGTCCTTCTTGACCTTACTGTCCTGAAATTTCGGAAGTGTCTTTTGTCAACAAAGGCACCAAGTTCTCATTAACTTCATCGATCTAGTGTTGCGCGAGTATCTCTTGTTGACAAAGCCACCAAGTCCTTCTTGACCTCACCGTTCTAGTGTTTTATGAGTGTCGTTCATTCACAAAGTCACCAAGTCCTTCATAAATTCGCCGTTTCAGTGTTTCGCGAGTGTTTTTTGTTGACGGAGCCACCAAGTCCTTCCTGACTTCGTTGTTCTAGTGTTTTGCGCGTGTCTTTCGTTTACAAAGCCACCAAGTCCTTTCTGACTTCTCCGTTCTAGTGTTTCGCGAGTGTCTATTGTTTACAAAGCAACCAAGTCCTTATAAAGTTCACCGTTCTAGTGTTTCACGAGTGTCTCTTATTTGCAAGACCACCAAATCCCTCCTAACTTCGCCATTCCAGTATTTCGCGAGTGTCTTTTTATTGTAAACCCATCAAGTCCTTCTTGACTTCACCGCTCTAGAGTTTCGGAAGTGTCTTTTGTTAACAGGGCCACCAAGTCCTTCTTGACAACATTGTTCTAGTGTTTCACAAGTGTCTTTTGTTTATAAAGCCACCAAGCCCTTCCCGACTTCGCCGTTTTAGAGTTTCTCGAGTGCCTTTCGTTTACAAAGCCACCAAGTCCTTCCTGATTTATCTGTACTATTGTTTCGCGAGTGTCTATTGTTTACAAAGCCACCAAGTCCTTATTGACTCCACCACTCTACTGCTTCGCGAGTGCCTTTCGTTTACAAAGCCACCAAGTCCTTTCTGACTTCTTCGTTTTAGTGTTTCGCAAGTGTCTATCGTTCACGAAGCCACCAAGTCCTTTCTGACTTTGCCGTTCTATTGTTTCGCGAGTGTTTTCTTGTTTACGAAGCCACCAAGTCCTTCCTGACTTCGCCGTTCTAGTGTTTTGCGAATGTCTATTGTTTTCCAAAGCCACCAAGTCCTTATTGACTTCACCGTTTTAGTGTTTCGCGAGTGTATTTTGTTTACAAAGCCACCAAGTCCCTCCTGACTTCACCGTTCTTGACTGTAAGCAAACTGACTTCCAAAGAACAAGTGCTAAGTTTCATGCATTACCAGATCACTGCTTCGAAATAGAATTCCATGATGGTGATGATAAAATCGTGAAGAAAATTTTGTCCTTATATGAAAAGTGGAAGAATTTGCGATTTTCTGCAATCAGCCGCAAAAACTCAGTGTCTGAAATGGCGTAAGAAGAAGCATTTAGGGATGGTGCTAACAATTTATTTAATATCGCTCATCAAGATGCTCTAGATATGATCGTTCTTCAAGAAGGAAAGGAATTTTTATTGGCTTAACGTGTAACCGGCCGGCAAGGTGCCGTGGCTGGTGAAGATAAAAAATTGTTAAACAAAGAGTGACGTGCTAGAAAAAGAGCAACTGATGAGGAACCTCGGCTAAATCAGGAAATAGAGCGTATCACTTCATTGGATGAACCATGTCTAGTTCAAAACCGCCACAAAAGAAGCAAGCACGAAAGTCATTGATGAACGCCGAAGTTTCCACAGCCTTAAACAGGGCTAAACTGAGCGACAGAATGGCCATACTAGTAATTTCCAGCATTGTTCGCGTATTGTGTCATTATATAGGAAATTATAATATCAACCGAACTCCAATCAAGAGAGATCGTGAGCGCATACGAGTAGAACAAGCTCGAAAACTTAGAGAACAATTCGAACCTTGTAGAAAGTTAACAGTTCACTGGGACGGAAAAATGAAGTCAGACATTTTTGGCAGAGAAATAATGGATAGGCTTTCTGTTTTTGTGTCCGGACCTGATATTTTATGTCATCAGTTATTAGGAGTACCGAAATGAACCTCCGTATCAGGTAAAATACAAGCAGAAGCAATCGACTATACTTTTTTAGAGCTGAGCTTGTTAGCTGCGTCGAAGGAATGTGTGCTGACACAGCTGTCTCTAATACGGGTTGGAAAAATGGAGCTTGTGCATTTTTGCAGCAGTTGCTAGGAGAAGACCTTCTCTTCTACGCATGCAGGCTTCACGTTCACGAACTCGTATTAAGAGCAAACTTCAAGTGTTTCAGTTGAACTGAACTCCACGAGCCCAGAAGTAGCGGTTTTTCGGAAATTTTCGAAATGCTTGGTCTGAAATAAAAGCTGATAAATATTCTTCAGGACATCAAGATCCCTACGTCAAACGGACCACATCTGTTGACAGAAAAAGCATTTTTAGCTTTGTGAAGCAACTGCTCAGAAAAATGCAACCTAGAGAAGACTACAAGAAGTTCCTTGAACTAGTTGCAGGGTTCCTGGAGGATTCTTATCATCAGCAGTATCAGTTCCGTGTTCCAGGTGCCCATTCCAATTCTCGATGGATGAACAAAGTGTTTTATTCCTTCAAGATATTCATGTTCCGGAAACAGTTTTCCTTGACGTCTAATGAACACTTGGGTTTAAGTAACGTCTGCATTTTCATAGTAATACTGAATGTGAGAGCTTCATTTTTGATATGTCTGTCTATTCCTGCGCCAACCAATGATTTCGAGTTCTTAAGATTCTTATCGATTACGGTTCAATGAATCGAACCATTTCTGAAGCCACGCCCAAGAAGTTTGCTCTACATCTATGGTACCTGAACGAAGAGATATAGTCGCTTTGGCCTTCTTCGAAGAGAATGTTCCTCTGAATGTCAAGAAAAAGATGGTTATAGCACTTAGGGATTCAGATGAAAGGGAAAATTGCGATAATCCTTACATGTGTGTTGTTGATGTAACATGCAGGAATTGGCGAAATTCTCGGAGCAATCGCGACTCTTCTGATTTCATTACAAATAAGACATATTTTCTTCACTCAGTACGAAATTTTAACGTCTTTTATGGACCTTGAGTCGGAAAAATGGGATAAACATGAAGCTTTTATCAAAGGACGCAAGTTACTGAGCAAACTAATAGTTACTAATGATGTCGCAGAACGGAGCGTCGCATTTACGACGCAGTACAGCAAGTTAATTACAAAAAATGAGAAAGAGAAACAGAATCGTTTCTTTTTTGTTGTTCAAGGCAATCGGCAGAGTGTTCCCGATATGAAGAAGTCTTCATTATCCGGCAAAATGCAAGCTGAATAAAATCATACCGAAATAATATTATTGATAATAATATTCAAGACACTGTGTGAATAATATATTTTCATTTAGGTGTAAGTACTACGTTCTTCTTGTATTTTTCATCAAACGGATACTATTCAAAAATATGAAAATAAGTCTTTCCCTTATTTTCTCAAATTATCTTATAGGTTCTGATTCAATATTTTTTTTCTGATAAAGTCTTAAGGTATTTCTATGAAAACTGTAGTAATGAGCCCTTTTAATTTTGAATTCACCGCCATTTTGTAGTTTTTCAATATTTTGCATTTTTAAACTTATCAAGTAGTTTCTAAAGCTAAACATTTTGTTTTTACGAAGTTTCAAAGTATTATCGTTGAAAAATGTAAAAATGAATTTTTAAATTTTAAATTGACCGCCATTTTGTATTTTTTTCATTTATTTTGGATTTTCAAATTTCTCGAGTAATTTCTGGAGCCAAAAGTTTTATTTTTCCGAAGTTTAAAAGTATTACGTTGAAAACTGTGCAGATGAGGTATTTTTTGAGTTTTGAATTAGCCGACATTTTGTATTTTTTCAAGATTATGGATCATGAGATCTTGCATTCGCTTGAAAATAAATTATTTATTTCTTCGACAATTTCTGGTCACCCTTTGTCAATAAGTTTAAGAAATAGCTTTCTTGGGTCCGTTCACGTGGCCGCCATTCTGTGATTTTTAAAAATTTTGAGTTTTTTATTATTAAGGTGTTCTAGGCATCCCATGTGAATTTTCTTTTTGGTGTAATTTCACCCATGTGAATCCCATGGGAAATTTCAAGGCCCATGTTTGGTGAGTAAATATTAACCGATTTTGCTAACATTTAGGATACTATCCTTTTTTGGGCACGCGAAGAAATTCCGCCAGTGGAGACAAACGAATAAAAAAAATAACGACCACTCTACTATATTGGTATGAACCCTGGCGAAAGTTTCGTATAGGAATTCATTCCGAATCGGTCTGATCCAATTCGAAAAAAGTTCTCAATTTCGTTCGATCCAAATCAATTTAAACTTAACTCGACTCAATACGAACTTCTAATCCAAATCAATCCGAACCAAATGTTCAATCCGAACTCGGATTGATCTAAACCGATTTTCAATCCGAACGAGTCCGATTCAATCTAAACTCGGATTCATTCGGATTGAAATTTCAGTATAAATCAATCCGAGTTCGGATTAATTTGTATTCATTCGGATTCAACATTTGGTTCGAGTTGGTTCGGATTAAATCGGATTTATTTTCGTGCTAGTTCAGGCGGACAAATTTCGGACAATTCGGATAGAGACCTGACGACAAAAACCAGGTAACGTCTCGGACAAATTTCGGTACCCGCAATTTGTCCGGAATTTTCAACAGGAAAGTCACAATTATTTTCTCAAAGATCGAACTTTTCTCAGGTAAAATTACACACTCTGGTTCATGAAATTTTATTATACTGTGACTGCAACTGCTGGTTATCGGTTACGCTACTCCACAGGGGTTTCATTATTTTAACGATACAAATTTAGTGTCTATTTTGAATCCTTGTGCAATCATAGTTAATTACTCAGGGTACCTGTTTCTCCCATGGGTAGCATAGAGTCTGATCGAACATTTTCATGCATATATTCATGGTGTACTCTGTGCTAGTGCTTACAATTTGTCTATCTTACAACACGTTATTAAACTCTAACACAAAAGCCTCTCCTATAATGACTGAAGCATCATGTATAAAATTATAATTTTGCTCAAATCGTTTTGATTTTAAAAATACTATTACAGATTTTATCCTATTAAGTAATAAAGAAAAAAAAACTAATAACTGCAAAGTTGTATAATTTTAAGTAACATATTTTATTGATGAATCGTATTTATACATTTTCTTAATGACTTCAGAAATCGTAGTTCAAATTCTCCTAGCTTTTCGAGGTCGTGGAGGACACCAAGACACTCTAGTAGTATCAGTGACAGAAACGATTTTTAAACCACTCATTTGAAGCCCCTTGATAGAAGACTGAAAACAGATTGTAAAATATAATATTTTCAAGGTATTTGAGAGATACTCTCAATGTTTGTTTATGTTTTAGTTTACCAACAGAACATTAAAAAAAGATCTTTTCACACTCACCATTCTACCAGGTCCAATTCCACGAATACAGACCCTGACAGTCTGAAACCCGTTTTTAACTGCTTTCTGAAGAAAAAAAATGTATTAAAGTTTTAAAAATATTAAATTATTTAACCGCAATACGTGAACAGAAAAATGAATTTAGAAACTTGGATTGTTACTCTCAAGGATATCAATGTACATTTTTAAAAAAAATAAGATAAAAAAAAACCTACTGTGCCAAAAGTAACGGCTGTTGTCTGAGCAGCAATATTTGTTCCCTTTTTGGCATGTTTAAAACCCTCAACTCCACAAGAAGTCAACATTTGGATAACTCCTGAAATTCAGATTACTTTCTTTAACGAAAACAATAATTTTATTTCTTATACAATAGAAGCATAAAAATGAATGATGAATCAGGGTGTCTATTCAAATTCTGAAAAAAATTGTCTGACAATTCCAGGGTTTTTCCATGTATCTCATGTATCTCACTTAGTAACCCCTTTGATTATTCATTTGTGAATGTTTAAAATGGAAATGAATTGAAATCTAAGATTTGCAATTATCAATTTTAAATAAAATGAATCGAAAATTAAAAAAGGAAATAAGTGTGAATCAGTTAAACGAGTTAATTATAAATAATGTTTTTGCAGTCTTTATATATATCTGAATATGTAGAAATGGTAAATTTTATGTATAAAATTAAAAAACGATAATGTTCTTTGATTTATGAAAGTAACTTTATAAAAAAGGAAGTAATTTTGTAATGCTACAAGCTTTTAGGAATTTTATGACTACAGGATATTCTTAAATATACTCGTATTACCACTATCGAATAATTTAAGAAATGCATAGTACTAAAAACATAATTAATCAATTTTTCAATTTGTTGCTAAAGTCCATGAATTTGATAAATACCTAATTAAACAAATTTTTTCATTACTCTTATAAGTACCTAAAATTCAGTGCATATTTAACATATTAATATTTTCAATAAAATATTTTTTCCTGAAATTAATAAAAATGATAATAAAAAGTTTGATTTAAATTAAAAATCAAGAACTATAAATTTACTTTCGATAATGAAAAAAACACAGTTATTTAATTTAATATCACTATTTTTAAAACAAATCCAAGCAAGCCCGGAAAAATTCCCTGACTTTCCCTGACTAACAAAATTCTCTGACTTTTTCAGATTTTCCAGGTTAGTAGACACCCTGTCAATTATATATGTTTATTCAAGCCCTAAATCACTAAATAAAGATTACAGTCATCACAGTGCCTATTAAAGATTGAAAGGTGAATCCCGTGACGTAAGAGTGTCAAAAGAGTTTACAAATTCACGTTATAATAGCGAAGAATTTAAGATTATTTCAATGTAAATCTTCAAAATATCTGTAGAAATCTTTAATCATCCCTGTACAATCGTTAACTTTGCTTAGAAGACTTGATGAATGATTAATTCAAAGTTGTGTGTAAAACCAGGCACACTGCCATCGAAGAATTAATAAATTATTAATACAGTGCATACCCTTAGAATCAGTTATTGAAAAAATGGTATTGTTTGGTGATGTCCTCACATTGCAAATCGGCAATTGGGCGAAAGGAATACCATCGAATAAAAGAGACGGTGTATTTTTATCCGGAAATATCTTCTCTCTGCAACCAATTAAAATGTGGATTTAACCCTATACATACGGTTATAAGTAAATGCGGAAAATACAAGTAAATATGACAGAATTTTTAAGAACTTAATAATTTCTGAACGTATAACATCCACACAACTTCTTTTAAAATTTAAAGAAAGCAAAAAAAATAATTTTGAATCTGTATTGACTTTCTTAAACGTGAGTGACTACCAGATTATTTAAGGTTATCTTTGCACACGATGATTAAATATAAGAGTATATAAAGGAACTTACGATGTAATAACATTATCTATATTCACAGTAGTTTCTCCTTCAGTACCTTCATCTTTTTTAGTTCCAGCACCACGAATTCTTTTATCCGCAGATTTACCATTTTGCATTGAGGTTATGTGAAGACATCTTATTGGTACAGTACAAGTATTAATTTTCGACACTTCGTGTACTGATTCAACGCAGATTAATTTCACTAAAGATGAAAATTTTGATAATCCCACAATTGTCCGGAACATTTCAGTCACGAATATTTATTCTCGGTGATAACGAAAAATAACATAACCACATCAATAAAATTCTGTCAGAAAATCAAAGGCAGGGTCTACACCTATGCAAAACCTTAAAAATTCTGCAAATTTCATTGGACGAGTTAGAAAGTGGTTTGTTCTTCAACTAATCCAAGACCGTCGCCAGTTTTACGCCATCTTTATTTCGCGCAGCTTAAAGCGCTCCCTCTCGGAAATGAGGTAAACTTTCAGCACCCCTGCGCCTAGGTATCAATCCTTGCAGACATCAATGGCAGGTCACGATCAACAGGAGTCCTACTTTGTTAACAAATATAGAAATAGTTAATCTTCAAGTGGTAAAAAATAACAAATGGATATCATTCGCTGGACACACTAAACATTATGGAACAGGTAAAGAAACTCAAAGTTTCAATATTTGTCATTATCTTCAGCGATACGGTGACTCACGAACACAAATAATTTTTTATTGATTAATTTAATTGTTATAAACAAATAGAGTAAAACAATTGACAACTTACCTAGCAGACACTGATATACAACTGTGATATGAATGTTATATAACAGTAAAGAACATGTTATGTAACTGGCTAAGAACAGGTTTAGAACAGGGGACGAGTAATGTCGTAAACAAATTGATGTAACACTTATGTCACAAGGTTACATACCAGTTCTATAACACTGTTAGAAGACTGAAGAATTTTCTGTTACAGATCCGTAAAAATTCTGTAACAGCGTTACATGTCAAAATAATGTTTTGTAACAATTCTGGAGCAGGGTTACGAAGTCAAATTGTTCTGTAATCGATACGTAACAATTTCATAACGGTGTTACAACGTTCTTGAATGGTTTGTAACAATTCCGTAACAGTCCTATGAAAATCTGTATTTGTTCTGTGAAAAATATTAAACTCAAATACATAACAGATATGTAACAGTGATACATAACTATTATATCACAGATCAATGTATCCGTTACAGAACGTGGTTCACAACGATATTTCATAATATAAATGTAATATTATTATTATTATCAAAATACACTATTTCCATTGTTATAAATAAAAGTCAATTTTTGTATTTTTGCAGGAAAATTTGCCCCCCTGTTGAAATCCTTTAAGTCTCTGTTGAAAGTTGATAAGCTGAATTATTATGAACAAATTCGATAAACAAAAGTAAAATTTTGTCATTTTCGCCCAAAATCTTTATTCGTTTTTCGTTAATAAGCCTAAAAATACGTTATTGGGAATGCTACACTAAAAGATTTGTTAACCATTACCAAATATCATTATTATAGACAAATTTCATAAACAAAAGTACTTTCTTGCATTTAAAAAAAAAATATATTATTTTCTTTCCTTCTTCACAGAAAGTTATAATTTTTGTGTCAAGCTGAAAGAAAGAAAAAACAAGAAGCAGACTTAACTATACAAATGTTAAAATAAGAAAATGAAAAATGTTCTTACGAAATTTTGTACCACATTAGTTACCTGCTGTTCGCATAATCAAATAGCTAACTTGCATATACAGACAATATCGACCCTGGACACGCTGTGTTACAGAAATTCCATTAAAAATCAAAATGGAAATTTTATGACATTCATATAAAGTTTTAACAACGTTAACACATCATAGCCACAACATGTATTCTTCAGTAATCGAAAATTAATATTTAAAAGGGTGGCGTTCCAATAAGGCATATCCAACATTTTTTGTCAAATGGTATTTTTAGCCCAAAAATCATATAATTTCCAATACATATTGTGACAAAATGGTTTTTTTATAACGTAACTGAACATTTTTTTGCATTCTAAACATTTTTTTGTAGTGTTTTCTGCGATATTTTGAAACTGGTTGGAACTTTTTGCATTTTTTCCCAATTTAACAACTACAAATCCATTTTGCTTTCATTTTTTAACATTCAAAATGAGGATTTAAGTCACCCTTTAAAATTGAGGAAACATGCGGCTTGAGCGAGAAAAAAAATGTTCCCTCCATTTTCTCTGAGCTGGATGACTTCATTCAATCAAACATTCTACGCCTCAATTCAGCACTGTAGTATCTTAGGAGTAAGTTCTTGTTATTTTTTTCTAGAATGAAAATTAGATTTTCATTCACCGTACAAATTAAGAAAAATGTGCCTCTCGAATAAAAAAAAAAATTTCTCGGAACTTAATGACATTTTGCAATGAAACTTATATGCATCAATTCACCAACTCACTAACTAGAAATCCAATTTTTGTTACATTCTGAAATTTGAAATTGGATTTCTAATCACCGTCCAAGGATGAGAAAATTTGCGCTTCAAGCAAAAAAAAGTTTTCTCGCTCCATTTTCTTAGGATTTCATGACATTTTCGCAATCCAACACCAGCGTAAGTTGTACCCTTTCAGTCAAAAAATTTGTGAACAAAAAATTAATTCTCAATCGCTTATGATTTAGAGGTTCCCTATTTGAGTTTTGTATTTTTATTGATTTTGTGTTTTTTTCATTTTCTCTTTTGTATTGAAAATATATGTGTTAAATTTTTGTGCATATAGGAGCATCCTCTTTTACATTACCATCATTGTATATAATTTAATGACAATTTTTAAACACATTTCGAAGGAAAACCAATCATTTTATCTTAATTGCTTCACGTTTTTCTAAAAGGCTTTGAAATACGGTGTATCAATTACAAAAGATAGTGCGTAAATTAAAAAAAAAACATAATAGAGAAACCTGAGACAAGAAAAAATTGTCTTTTTCCCCTAAAAATGAGTTTAAAAAATATTATTAAATTATTTACAATGTTGGTAACATAAAAGGCGGTAATTCAAGTTTAAAAATTTAATATATGTATTCAATGCTGTTTTACCCATTAGGCAAAGGTAGGCAAATGCCTAGGGGCGCCACTCCGGAGGGGGCGCCTCGCAATGGGGAGAAATAAAAAAACAAGGATAACTTGTGGAAGTGAATTCTTGACGAATTGTGGATTTTCCTTTTAGAAAAATTCATCATTCAGTTTTAAAGAGATCTGCGTGAGCAAATTTTGAAATTTTTGTTTGTTTAATCTTTTATGTTAATGCAAGTAGAGAAAAAATTCTTTTTACATTTCTTTTTATCTTCTTCTAAGAATTTTTACTATACTCAGTATCATTCGGATTAAATGCGCAAAGGTATTTGGAAGAAAACAAAAATTATCAGGTGTGAAGTAATTCATTATGATCATATTAAACTAACAAATAATCAACATTATGTATTTTTGAAATGAAATTATGAATTTTTTGTTACAAAATGTATGGACGCATTAAAATTACTTATTTTTATCGACTAGGTGATACTTAATCATAAAAATTTGCTCATCCGAAATTCTTTGTTAATTTTATAAACAAATTCACACTTTGGACATCTATAGGCAGAAAGAAATTGTTTGATCTCTCAATTCTTCTTGAATTATGTTACAAATTGTGTTTATTGATGATTACTTTTCATTCAATGTATCATCTTTAATTTATAAACAAATTATATAAACAAATGTCCAGTATGGATATTTGAATGCAGAAAGGAATCGTTTCTCCTCTTACAATTAATTCTCCTCAAATCATGTACCCAGTGATGTAGAGTGATGAAAATTCGTCGTTTGATATTATTTGTAATTTTATAAACAAATGCCCAGTATGGACATTTACAGTCAGGAAGAAATCGTCTTCTCTCTTAATTCTGATACAATTATGGTACCGCAGTAATATTTAGCTAAGAAAGTTTGTCCCTCGATATTATTTGTTAATTTTATGAATCAATTATATAAACAATTGTTGAACTTTGAGATTTTAAGGCAGGCAGAAATACTTTTTTCTATTAATTCTTCTCAAGTTATGTTGCGAGAGATATTTAGTCATGAAAATTTAGTATTTGATATCATTTGATGATTTTCTAACCAAATTGCATCGATTTTCTAATTGAATTATATCACACCGCATTGAAGGCAACCTAATTGAAGGAATATTAGAAGAATAAATTATATCGCTATACCTTTAAACACGTTCGTTTATAAAATAAGCAAGTAATATTTAAGAAAAAATTTCATTACTGAACATATTAGGTAACAAAGCTTGAGGAGATTTAATAAAAAAATAAATAGAAAAATATATAGAAAGGTTTAAAGAAGGGGCCTCTTGAAAATCGCATGCCTGAGGGCACATTTTCACTCAAACCAGCACTGTGTGCATTTTTAAGATATTGAGAACATGAAAACAACAAAAAATCAAGAAAAAAGACAAAGCTCGAATGGGGGACCTCTAAATCATATCCGTTATTGATTTTTAAAAAAAATTTCTTGATTAAAAAGGTACGACTTAAGCCAGTGTGCGTATTGACTTTCCAAAATAATTTTTTTTCAATCATTCTATCTATGTTCCAATGAGTTTTAAAATCTGTCTTACATATAGGCATTACTACGGGATATCCCACGAAGGTTTAAAATTTCGATATTCATGGGATATCCTTGAATGTTTTTGAGCTATTTTGGGATATTCAAATGTTCTAGTCTTTTTATTATATTGAGTTTCTGTCCTTACGTTATATTTTAAGAATAATTCTCATCTTTGACACGCAGTCAATATATTAAAAGCCAGCAAAATGTAGGAAAAGTGACAGCTAACAGATATTGTAAAAGGAAAATCTCCTACCATAACTCGGGATCTCGCCTCGACAGCTAATTTTAAATTTCAAATAAATTAATCTAATTTCGAATTGTCACTTGTCAGGAAATTGTTCGTTTTTCTCACCTTCATAAAATCCTTCATCTTCTGAAAATCAGGCAGTTTTCTACTAGGGAAAACCACAGACAGTAGATAGAAAGAAATTCAACAGCGTTTAACTGCATTAGATTGCAAAAATAAAGAAAGATATTCATATTCAAATGAAGTTCACATATTTAGTTGTTTATTCCTAAACAAAAAAAATATCAGGAATTTAGTCAATTAGCTGTATTAATCATTTCTATTAGATCCCGTCAAGGGTATGATTCTGACACCTCAATTCATGAATAGATAGATTGTTTATTGAACAAATAATTGTTGAAACTATCATTACTTTGAAAAAATATACAAAAAGCTTAAATCTTTCACACTTTCTCATCTCTGATACACCATGGCATTAGCACGATTAGTACAGCTTGTGATAACAGAAGAGTTTTTATTACCTGCAAATTTACTCTATTTTTTCGGATAATAATTCACAAAGACTTGAATTTAAAAACTTCATGAATAAAAATAAACAAACGGAAAACCTTTGACTTTGATTCTAATGTGAAAATATGACACAGAAATGTTTCAATTAGATAAAAGGTATGAGTAAAGAAGAGAATACATTTTTGTTCAGGTTAAACATTAATTTTCTGCTAAAAAATTAAGCAACACTTTTTGACAGTCTTTCGAGGTGAAGATCCTGGTCCGTAACCCTCGACCAGTTCGTAACCCAGCAAGCGTAAGGAATGATTTTTTACATAATACAATAGAAACTGTTGGCTGATGTAAATTTCTCTTCAATGTAAAAAAGAAAATGTACAAAACTGATATGGGATGATAGGCATTATTTTGCGTTTATCAATTCGGAAAAAAAAATAAAAACGTCGCGCTCTGCCCTCCACCGTGGCACAATGTACTTTCAGATCAGCTGACTGTAAGACCAGCACTGAAGTGACTCCACGAAACTTGACAGTTCGGCGTGTTGTGATTTAAAATGTGGCAATCCAGTAGACAGTGATAACGTTCGTCTTGTTTTGAGTGCAATCATTTAAGTAAGTAGCTTTTCATGTCGAAATACAATAATTTCTGAGTCGGTTACGAACGGGCACCGAAATATCAGCAGTGACGCATCTGTAACCCCCGTGGCAAAAACTCTTATAAAAATTAAAATATGACACATATCGCTAAAATGCTGAGGCAGATATTTACTCTAATTTATATTCTTCAAATATCTATATTAATTTTCACCCTTGATCAAAAACAAAGAATGAATACGTCATTTAGAAATTGACAGTCCTCGAATCGATCGTGCGGTTAGCATACGAATTGACGCATTTGGCGTAATTTGCTGTTGACGCCAGTTAGTGTCAACTTTGGCGAGTCTCAAGAAATCAACTCCTTCAAACAAAAGCTTGAAAATTGAGAAATTAATTGAATATAGCATATAATCCCGAATTCACTTGCACTGATAAGCCGGTTACGAACTGGCTCAAAGAGGACTTTCGGGAGTTACGATCCGGCACATCGGGTATGTTCGTTTAAATTCTTAATTATTTGATTAATGCATCCTTAAACTTGCTTTCAATGACATTTTCGATTGCAAATGGATTATTTTTTATGTAAAAAGAGAGCTTATTGCATTCAGATATTACTTGCGGCATTCGAATAGGATTTTATTCTTTCCAGCTTCTTAGAAGGTTACGAACCGGGGCCTTTACTTGAAGCGTATATATATATATACGAAGTGGCCAATCACTGTCCAATCTTATAGGTGACCTTGTTTATAAATTTGTTTCGATTGGAAGTTGAAGTTTCTGAATCAACTAAGACGAGAGCTTAAAGTTTCGACTGATTGAAAAGTGGGAATTCAAATGACCAAAGTTCGAGAGCCGCCAACTGACCGGAAACCCCAACTCCCGAAATTCGAGGATGACCCTTCTCTAATTGCGCTTTTCCTGCCTTTTCAGACCCGCAGAACTATCAGGTGATATGGATGCGGGTACAGACCTTGTTCCAAACCACAGAGTTCGGCCGCGGCTTAATTCACGCTTATCAGGGCCAACGAATGAGGCCATTTCCCTTCAAATGGGGCATATATCAAGGAAACCAAACTATTGAGGATTGCATAGGGAAGAATACATCCCCTACTGCCTTGCGACAACTCTACCCATGGATAAAAGAAATGCAGGGTTTTATCCAAGATATTAAAGCCAAAAACGATGAGATAAAAGATGAGTTCGAAGGTTCGTCAATTTTTAGATTTTCATCATTTTTTACTGGGTTGGAAATATCGAAATGTACGTCATCACTCTCCTCCATACACCCTTGTTCTTCTTCAACTCTTCTAGCTTTTCCTAGTTCCTTCATCCATTTCTCTCACAGTCCCTCTTTCCATAAAATTTTCTTAACATTCTCTTGCCATCCTCCCCTCTCCTCCTTTACTCTTAAACAACCATCCCATAAATGCTCCTATGCTTCTGCTACCCATTCACATACTCTGCTTTTTCTCTTCTCATCCTTCTCCCAATACATTGCTTCTTTTACTTCATTTCCCAGTCTCCAACTATCTATTCTTGTCCATCTCTTTTCCCCTCATCCTCTTTCTAGATATTTTGGCAATCCTCCTCTTCGTATCACCTCATACCATTTACTGTATAATGATTCCTCTCTCTTTCCTCATTTATCTATCACCTGCCTTTCTCTATCATTTTTTTCCAATTCCTTATAGTCTATATTTCCTCTTCTCCTATCCCTCGGTATCTAAAAAACTGTTTTCTTTCATCTTCCCAACAAGTTAACACTACCATCCACTTTCCTCTTTCTTCCACCTCTTTGCAACCAATTTTTTCACCTTTTTACATTTTTTTTACGTTCTTACATGCTATATTACTTTTCCATCCACACTCTACGCTTTACTCATCTCAGAATCTGCACATCTGCCCTTCTTGAGAAGGAGAACCGATCTCCTGGATCTGCGCTCCTCCTCTCATACCTCTTCTTGCCGAGCGACTTTTATGTACAATACTCTCCCTATTGTCATTCCTTGTCCAGTCTCCTCTGTTTTTTCTCCTCTTTCTCCAGATACAGGTATTTGTTCCATTCCTTCATATTCTCACATCTAGCCCTCGCTATTACCTTCTGACACTCCTTTTCACATTTTTCTCTCAAATATTTTGCTCTCCTTTCCACTTTCATCCACTTATAATCAACATTATACTTTGCATACATTATCCTGTTCTCCTGTACCTCCGTTTCCTTGTTCCTCTCTTTTAGAACTATTTGCACTTTTTGAGCCATCTCATGCCTTTTCTTAATTTATAAACCTGCAAGCCTATTTTTTTTCTTTCTATCCATCTATTTCTTCTCTTTCTCTTTCTTTCTGTCCACCTCAGATATTTCTCGTACTTTCTCTCCCCCTTTTCGCATTTTTTTCATCCCCAAATCTCCACACCATGTAACATTATGCTTGCCACCAGTGATTCAAACATCATCAACCTTCTTCTAAAATCATCCTTCAACACTGTTTCACAAATGCTCCAAACTTGCTTCATGACCACGGACGCTTTCCTTACTTTCTCCCTTGCATGCGCAACTTCTCTATCTCCTTCCTCTCCTTCCATCCCCATATGTCTGCCTCATAGCAGCCATGCGAGCGCATCAAGAAATCTCATTCGCTTATTCCAATCTTTTTTAAAGCTTCTTTTTCCTGCTTCCCATATCTATTTTATCACTTCCGCTGATTTCTCAATCCATTCCCTAACATGTGTCCCATGTTTCCCATTCTGCATGATAAAGCCGAGGCATTGAAATTCCTTTAGTTCCTAAAACTTTTCACCTTTCCATCTTACTGTACCATTTTTTCTTTCTCCCTCCCCCCTATCTAAATCTCATTACCTTCGATTTATCCTCCTTAAGCCTCAGTTTTTGTCCTATCCAAGTATTTTTCTAACCTCGTAATTAAACCCGCCATTTCCTACACATTCTCGGCCAACAACACTATATCATCCGCAAATAACAGCGTATATAGTTTTTCTTCCCTTAGCCTTACTCCTCCCCATCCTTTTCTGTTCATCTCCTCTTCCAAATCTGAAATTTATATATTAGAAAGAAGCGGTGGAGGACATGCTTATACCTCCAGCCAACCAAAAACTATCTCCTATTTGTTCTCCCACCCTAACCTTACTTCTTGTCCTTCTGAAGGTCTCTGCTACTCTTTTCCTCAAACCTTCTCTCATCCCCTTCTTCTCCAAAGCTTTATCTATCTCTTCCCTGTCCAGTGAGTCAAACTTCGCCTTTGAATTTCTTTTTTGATCCTGATATTTATAATATAATTTAGCACACAAATATTATCTATCACTCCCATAATTGTCCTGAATCCTGTCTGATTTGGTGGAATCATCTTTTTTTCCTCTACTTCTTTCCTCAAACTCTCTGATACTATTGTCACATAAATCTTTTACAGTGTCGGCATCAACGTAACCCCCTCACCCCTATAATCTTCAACCCCTTTTCCTTAATTTAGTATTGGTACCACTATCCCTTCTTTCCATATTTCTGGCCAACCTTTCCCTCTCCGTACCCTGTTGCACATTATCCATGCCCACTTCTACAAACTCTTTCTCCCATATTTCCAAGCTTCATCGGGGATTTTATCTATATATCCTTTCCTCGTTCAATGACCCTCCCTCACTATTTCTTCTCTTGTGATATCCTCTTTTTCGTACTTTCCCCTTCCCTCTTTCTCTCCTCTTGTTATTTTATTTTCCATTTCTCCTACGAAATCCATAAAAAAATTTTTCCATTCTAAGATTTCAATATCCAGATCAACTCTTTTCCCTTCATCTCTCTCTCTACACACTACTTCCCATACTTCTTCCTCCGTTTCAGCCTTTTCTGCCTCCTCAAATCTTTTATACTTTTCCTCTTTTTTTTCTATCACATAACACATTATACTCCTTCATTCTTCTGTATTCTTCTGCATTGCTCTTCCCGTTTCAATATTCTCTCAATTCCTTCCTCTTATTTCTTCTTTTCATTTTCTTTTTCTGTCTCATTATGTTCCTCATCCGAGGTGCCTCTTTTTTCAACATGGCTGACTTCTTTCTTAACTGTATCCTCTAATATTCTTTTTACTGTTTCTATCCCTACATCCATCTCCTCGTTTAGATTTCCCTCGCCCATTTTCCTTTATTTCCACTGCTAACCGATTACATTTTTCTACTCTTTTTTCTTTCTTATTTTCTTTAGCTGTATTTCGTCGACTCCTGTCTGCTAGACGTGTGCAAAAAAATTCGTTCTGATTTCCAACCGACATTGGACGCGCTTCGAATGTCGAAAAACTGACATTCGACTCGCGCTATCGTCGGATCGGTTTATTCGATTCGATCGCACCACCGATCGAATGTCGAAAAACCGACATTCGATTTGTGCTATCACCGGATCGGTTTTCTTCGATTCGATCGGCTGGCCTTCCATTGTCTAAAATGCAACATGCGACTGACAAAAGGCACTTCAAGTTTTTAATTTATAATTATAATTCTAAAAATCTAAACCGATCCATGCGGAAAGCAGATTGCAGATCTAGAGAAACATGGGGAGAATTCTGTGTCAATCTGGTGGTTAATATTGCACAACATATATATAGTCCAGCAATAAACAGAAACGTGTCGTTAATTTTTACTTTTTCAATTAAAATTTATCATACAATTACATAATAAATAGTAATAATAACTTCTTAGATGCTATTCAGCTCAAGATCGGTAAAGGGTTTTTGTACAGGCTTTACAGGTTTAGAATATTCATTTTCTTATTTAATATTCTCAAGTCAGAATTAAAGGGGGAGACCCACTACTGAAGGGTAGCCCAATATTGGTGTTATTACTTATTACCCCACCTTTATTTTAATTTTTTAAACAATATTTAATATTTTTTATTATATTATTTAATATGTAATATTTTTTAGTTTTTTTTTTGAATTTGTATTCTACATTTGTGGCATTTGGACTAATAATTGTAAAATGGGAAATTTCAAGTAATGTTAAATATATGCACCTCAAATTTTCATTGAGTTTTATAGTATTGAATTGAAATTCGTATCCTATAATATTTTTGTATAATATTATAAAAAGAAAAATGGAACCGATTCTAACTGATTTTAACCTCTTTTAACTGAAAGTTACTTGTAGATGGGATTTTGTTCTTTAATACAGCTGTTTGGCATTCTACAAACGATTTATGACCTAGTTTAAAATAATCGATCTAGCCCTTTTTGGGAAATAATCGATTTTTCTGTTTGATTAAGTTTTAAGGAAGAAAATGGCCAAAAATATGATTATAATTTATAATTATATTTTCAAATTTCTTTCTTAGTATAATTTAAATATTAAAAATTGGAAAGTTGAAATATTATTATTGTTTTCCAATTAGTCACTTACACAGTCGAACTTACTAATATTGGGCCTTACCATTCATAATTCATATCCTTAGTTCAGGTTTGTGATTAAGTTGAATAGATTTTTCAGATTGTCTTTAGTAAAAAATTATAAATTCAATAGTATTTAATATATTATGATATTTTTAACCTATAAAAAGGATATGAATTGTAAAGCCCAATACTGACAAGTTCAACTGTATGAACGACTAATATGCCCATAATAATCTCAGTTTGAACTTTCCAGTTTCAAAAATTCAAATTAGATTAAAAAGGAATTAAAAAATACGGTTATAATGATCAGGGTTGGACACTATCATCACCGAGAAAAATTCCCGGTCATTTCCCGTTTTTTCGCGGTTAACAAAAATTTCTCCCCGTCATTGAAATTCGAGTTAAAATTCAAAAGTTTAAACTGTTAAAGCTGAAGATTTTTTCATTTTAAGTATTTAAAACTGAACCAAAAACTGAAGCAGCCAAAACTGAACTCTTCTGAATTTTCAACTTTCCAAATCTTCCAAATTAGAGCTTAAAAAATTTTCCATTCAAAAACTTTTTATTCAATCGTTTAGTAATAAACAAGATTTGGAATAAAAACCTTCTAATTTCAATAGGTTTTATTTTAAGGGCTTCAAGACAAACATTATCCTAAAACGAAACAATCGAAATGGTGAAGTATCAATTTCACAAACTTTAATTGTACAAATTTGATGGTGAAGGCTAGCAAAGGCCTTCAACTTTCATTATTTATTAACGCGTCAAAACAAAATATTTCGAAATATACAAATTGAATGTCACCTCATTTATCGTTGGGAAAAATTCCCGGTTTGAATTTTTTTTTTTTTAATGAATTACATTGTCATGGAAAATGATGTAAATATGACACTTTAACACTTGTTTTCAATACAAAATTCAACTGCAGAAAATTAAAGCAAATTGAAAATTGAATTTTCAACAGTTAAATTTTCTACAGCTGATTTCTTGACCGTTGAATTTTCAGCTCTTGAAAATAGAAGAAAGTTCAAAATTCAAATGCTGAAGATTCAATTTTAAATTTTCTTCAAGTTTTAACTGTTTAAAATTCATTTTTCAAATTCCTTCAATTTTCAGTATTGAATTTTCAACGACTGAAATTTAAGAAAAAAGCGAATTTTATGTCAAAAACAAGTGAGTACAACAAAGTAAAAATGAAAAAAAGTTGCATAAGCAATAAAATTGATTGATTGTCGCAAGATAGACTTGTGAACTACATTTCGGAAGTAACTAAAAAAATAACGATTTTTATAGTTAATGTTATTGAAAAAAAGGAAACTAGATACCAATTCGTTACCTATGTATAAAAGTAACTTCGTAACCAAAAAAAGTAACTAGTTACAATAACTAGTTAAAAGAAACTAGATACTTTTCATCACTGAATCTAATAACAAGAAATATTAATTAAAGTTGAAATTTTGTAACAGAGATTATAAGAAATTTTCATTGTAGCAGATATGTCAACAAAACTTTACCGACTGAATTATAATTCTGCTTGAAAAATGGATAGCACGTGGAGTTGAAATTTTGAGTTATTCAACTTTCAGATCGTTGATCCAACCTTCGTTGATGTTTCTGGTGGCACGTCGTTCTGACAAGCAATTTGTCACAGGAACGATCATCTATTAAAATTTACAGAACTGGCATGTATATTAGCACTACGTTCACATTCTAAGCACCTTTTAAATGCAAAGAGAATAAGTTTTGAAATTCGAACAGATTAGTCTTCGGGTTCTGAAATTGCATCGATAAATGTTTAAAGGAGAAGAAAAAAAGATCGATCATGAGAAATTGAAATCGGAAATGACGTTCACAGGTAAAGGGGACACCGTAATAGAAAACATTCTCGCAGAAGAAAGAATAAAGAAGCTGATGGTTAGAATGGAACTGGGCAGTGAGATAGGGGGCCGCCCATGAACTACGTAAGCAATTTTGGG
>JAUMHM010000031.1:40678168-40701857 GCA_032362435.1 Melikaiella ostensackeni | reverse complement strand
TCTTGTTCAGCGCACCAAAAACCTTCGGAAAAGTATACTCTGGTTTCTGGTTCTGGAATCTTGTCGGCCTGTGTTATCTATCGAAACGGAAGGAAGAATGGCCAATTAGGAATCACGACATCTTTTTCTGCCCGCGATTGGTCATTTAAGTAACGCGCGTTAATTTGAAAATCTAGAAAAGTACTGTGTTTTTTTTAAATTGTTAAGGAATGAGAACTAATTTAAACAATTAAATCATCAGTTAAATTAACGCCATCAGTTAACGTCTCAAATTCGCAAGATTCTCATTGTATAAATTGCTATACTTGTTTATACATAAGTAATTCGTTTAAGGCCATGTGAGCGTAACCTCAAATTTTTTTTTGATTTTTTTCAAACCAACTTACGTCAACTTACGTTCACATGAAACGCCATATCGGGTTGAAAATTTTGAAAACTAAATAGAAACCACTAAGGAACGTTTGTCTAGCCCTAAATTTTTATAATTATAAAAGAAGCAAAAAAAATCGTTAGGCAATTTTTTTTTATAATTATAAAAAGTTAACACCAGGCAAACATTCCTTAGTGTTCATTTAGTTTCCGAAATTTTCAACTCGATATTGCGTTTCGTGTGAACGTAAGTTGGTTTAAAAAATTTTTTGAGGCTACGCTCACATGGCCTTAGATAAAAAAATATTGAAATCGAACAAATAATTTTAAAAAAGTTTCATTGCAAAAACTCGAAATTAATGACAAGTTCGAAATTTAAAAATACTCTTAGTTTCACATGATTTTAGCAAATTATAAAAATACAAGATTCAAAAAAATGATTAAAAATTCGTTTGTTTAAGAAATGAAAAAGTTGAAAAATAACAAAATAATTGAAAAATGACCAACTAAACAAATATAAACACGTAACCTCAAACATTTTTTTTCCATTTTTTTAAAATCAACTTACGTTCACACGAAACGCAATATCGAGTTGCAAATTTCAGGAACTAAATGAAGAGCATTAAGGAACGTTTGTCTGGTCTTGAATTTGTATAATTAGAAAAAAAGCTTTTTCCTACAATTTTTTTGCTTTTTTTATAATTATAAAAATTCAGGATCAGACAAACGTTCCTTAGTGCTTTTTATGTACATTCCGAAATTTTCAACTTGATATTGCGTTTCGTATGAACGTAAGTTGGTTTTAAAAATGTGAAAAAAATTTTGAGATTACGCTCACATGGCCTTGATTAAAAGAAATAACCAAAAAATTTGAAAGCGGCCAATTAGGAGTTGCGACTCCTTTTCGTGGCCGTGATTGGTCATTTAAGTGACGCGCATTAATTTGAAAATCTAGTAAAGTACTGTATTTCTTTTTCAAATTGTTAAGGAATAAGAAGTAATTCGAATAAATGAATCATCAGTTAAATTAACGTCATCAGTTAACATCTCAAACTCGCGAGATTATTATTGCATAAATTGCTATAACTGTTTATACATAAGTAATTTGTTTAAATGAAAAAATATTGAATTCAAACGAATAATTTAAAAAAAGGTTTACTACAAAAACTGGAAAACAACTGAAAAGTTCAAAATTTAAAAATACTCTTAGTTTCACGGGATTTTGGCAAATTATAAAAAAGCAAGATTTAAAAAAATAGATAGAAAATCATTTGTTTAAAAATGAAAACGTTGAAAAATAACGGAATGATTAAGAGAATGAGTGAATAGAAATATATGTAAACTTCGTTTAATTAAAAGAAATAACTAAAAAATTAGAAAACGGTTAATTAGGGGTCACGAGACTTTTTCGTGGCCGCGATTGGTCGTTTAAGTGAGGCGCGCTAATTTGAAAATCTAGTAAAGTACTGTATTTCTTCTTTAAATTGTTAAGGAATGAGAAGTAATTTAAATAAATGAATCATTGTTTAAATCAACGTCATCAGTTAACGTCACAAATTCGCGAAATTCTTATTGTATAAATTGCTATACCTGGTTATACATTATTAATTTGTTTGAATGTAAAAATATTGAAATCAATCAAATAATTTAAATTGAATGTTTTATTTAAAAAACTGCAAAATAACTGACAAATTGAAAATTCAAAAATACTCTTAATTTCACGTGATTTTAGCACATCATGAAAAAGCCATATTAAAAAAAAATAGATTTAAAAAGAATCATTTGTTTAAAAACATGAAGAAGTTGAAAGATAATCAAGTAATTAAAAAATAACTGAATAAAAAATATAGAAACTTCGTTTGATTAAAAGAAATGACTAAAGAATTTGAAAAATCTCGGTTCTGGTGTTCTTAAAAATTAAATCAAAAGAAATGTCTAAAAAAAAAAATTAAAGAATATTTTTAAACTTTGTAAGTAATAATGCGGAAAACTCCCAAATTTTAAAAATAAATGAAAAAACTTTGAAAATGTAACTGCTAACTTTAAATTTCATGAAATAAAGAAAATTATTCGTTTCCGTTAATTCTTTAATACCGAGGGGTTGATCATTTTAATTTTAGGGTATACCAGATATTAAGACTTAATAGATTTCTGAAGATTTCACAAAGTTTCAAAAGATTCTTCCAAAAAGATTGCTAGAAACTTTAAAAACATCTCAAGCGATTTCAAAGATTTTCTAAGGATTTTCGGTGATTCAAGAATATTTCAAGGTATTTTTAAGAATCTTCTGAGATTTTATGGCTCTTGAAGGATTTTAAGGAGTTAATAGGATTTTTATGGTTTTTAGCTCATTTTAAAAGACTTCAACGTATTTTTAGAGAAATTTAATTGATTTTCTGACAGTTTTTAATGGATTTCAAAATATTTCATATGATATTGCCAAACTTCCAAAGGTTTCAAGTGGCTTCAAAAGATTTCTAGTGGCTTCAAAAGATTTCGAGGCATTTCAACAGATCTCTGGAGACTCCAAACTATTGAAAAATATTTTACGGATTGTCGAAGTATTTCAAAATATTTTAATGAATTTCACAAAATTTCAAGTGACTTCTAAATGTTTCAAGGAATTTCAGAGGATTAATAGGGACTGTAAAGTATTTAAAAATATTTCAATGGGAATTTAGGGCTTTCAAGTAATTTGCCAGGTATAAAAAATTATGAGGCATTTCAAATGGTTTCAACAAAATTTATGTGGTTTCACGGACTTTCAAAATATTCCAATTGATAATGACGGATTATAAAAAATTTTGAATTTTTTTGAAGTGTTTGAAACTATTTTGAGAGATTTCATGAGGTTCTAGAGAAATCTATGGGAATTTATGAGCTTTCAGAAGATTTCAAGGTATTGCAAGAAATTTTGTAACATCTGAAGGTTCCAAAACACTTCAAGAGTGGTCATACCCTCAATCAATATCAAGACACAAGTATTTTAGGATAAAAAAATATTTATTTGTATTATTTTTATAGGGTTTGTGACCAGTGAACCGTTAGTAGCCATTTTCTGATATACTGCCATATTTTGAGTATCAGGACTTATAAGTAAAGTTCTTCATTAATTAAAAAGACATATTTTTGAATAATTTAGCATTTTTTAGTACAACACAACTTAGTACTTAAAATATGGATATATTCTACGAATGGCTACTAATGTGACAAACGTGGTCATAAACGGTACTTCCACCCTACATTTTTATTTAACAAATGCGTAAGGAATTAAAAAAAGGAAAATAATCTTGGGTAGTATTTTAAATAATTACAAAAACTTCAAAAACGTTTTTGGAGATGAACAGTGATTTTAGTTCGAATTTTCTTGAGAGATAGTACGTACATTTTAATCAGAAAGATTTTTCCTCTTCTGAAATCCATTTCTATTTTTATGTCATGCTTTTATCTCCTTGAAAGTTTGTACAACTCTGGTTGCTCATGTTTATCACTTTTGCCACCCTTGCATTGTAGGAAGTCCAGTTCTATGGTATTACATTGCACCAGCTGCACACCCTCGGGAAAGTGGGAAAATTAGCTAAATAATTAAGAAGCATCTGCTATGACGTTTCGTAACGAATGTGTTGCACATTCGCGACAAACTAATAAATTTCCAACTCAATCATTGTTTTTCAAATATAATAACAACAAGCTCTATCTTCAATTAGATCTCTTAGGATTTATAAACTTTGGTTGCAGGTACATCTAGCCAATAATACTTCTAAAATAAATAAATAAACTTTACCTACGAACGCGAAATAAACTCCGTGAGAGAGACGGGCAAGGAATCTGTAAATTTCGAGAAAATGCATTAAATATGTTATAATGTACCCTTTTAGCAGCAGGGCTGAAGCTAGGGATTAGTTTTTTTTCAAACAAAAAATGGAAGATAGAGGATGAAAAAAAAACACAGTGAAGTAATTTTTGGCGTCACGGAAGACAAATTCGATCACATATCCTGTTGGTGTTAATGAGTTCTCTATTTTCGAAGTCCTCTGGGATTTTCGATTAGTGCTAACCCAAAAGAAAACGTATTTTGAAAGCTAAGCAAACGAAAATTAGGTCGACTATTGGTTACACTTACAATGCTACCGGGGGTTGGCTGACGGACCATTGAAACGCCCTGAATTTCCTCTATTCAGGACCCTCAATACCTAAAACGTTTGGCTTGTTTACATACACCCTAATGCACTACTCCTATAGGAACGTAAAAGTTAATAACTTCATTAGACTTTTTCATGGAAAACCTGAAAGCTTTTCAAATTTAATTATTCCATTAAATTTTTTTCTAAATTAATGGACTGTGATACTATGAGAAACATATCATTTCCAGAAATAATGCATAATGTAAAAATAAAATAAAGACCTAGAAATTGAGAACACGGCCAATCGGGTGTTCATCTGCTTCTAACTTCAAAAGACTTCAGGATATTTCAGTCACTTTAGGAGAGCTTATGAATTTCAAGATATTTCGTCGACTTCAGATAACTTCAAATTATCTCAGGATAATCGAAAGAAATTAATTGACTTCAGAAGACTTCAAATATTTCAGGTACTTCAATATATTTACATTATTTCAGGATAAAGCAAAGAAGTCAACCAATTTCGAGATATTTTCGTGACTTCAGGAGACCTGGTGTCACATAAGAATACCTTAATGAATTCAGGGTACTTCAGCAACCGCAGGATACAGGTTATCAGTATATTTCCGTGACTTGAGTCTCTTTACATTATTTCAGGTTATTTCTAAAAAGTCAATTAACTTCAAAATACTTCTGTGATTTCAGGGGCTCCAGGATACTTCAGGGTACTTCAGGACATTTCAGTGACTTCAGGGTACTTGAGGGAACTTAAAGATACTTCAGGATATTCCAGGATACTTCAGTGACTTCACATTATCCCTAGATATTTTTAAAAAATCAACTGACTACAGGTGACTTTGAGTCATTTCATGAGGAGACTTCAATGACTTTAGGGTACTGCAAGAACTCCAGGACACAGGATATCAGAATGTTTCAGTGACTTCAGTCTCTTTAGATTATTTTACGATATTTCCAGGAAGTCATTTAACTTAAGGATACGAGTACGTTGGGGTACTTCAAGATAGTTTAGTGACTTCAGGTTACTTCAACATACTTTAGGATACTTCAGTGACTTCGGATTATTTCAAGATATTTAAAAAAAGTCAACTGACTCCAGGTGACTTTTGAGTCCATTCGGTAGACTTCAATGATTTTAGGATACTTGAGAAACTTCAGGACACAGGATATCAGGATATTTTAGTGACTTCAATGTCTTCAGATTATTTCTAGATGTTTTAATGAAGTCAATTAATTTGAGGACATTTCAGCGACTTCAGGAGACTATGAACTTCAGGATATTTCGTCGACTTCAGATGACTTTAAACTATCTCATGATATTTCAAGGAAATTGATTGACTTCAGGTGACTTCGAGACTCTTCAGGAGACTTCAATTACTTCAGGGTACTTTAGAAACTTCAGGACACAGAGTATCAGGATATTTCAGTGACTTCAGGGTACTTCAGGATAATTCAGTGACTTGTGGTTTCTTCAGCATACTTCGGGATACTTCAGTGACTTCAAATTATGTCAAGATATTTCATATATATCAATTGACTGCAGAAGACTTCCGATATTTCAGTGACTTCAGTATCATTAGATTATTTCAAGACATCCCAATGATATCAATTAATTTCAGGATATTTCAGTGACTTCCGGAGACTTTGTATAACATCAGGAAGCTTCAGTGACTTCAGTCTCTTCAGATTATTTCAGTATATTGTCAAGATGTCAACTAACTTCAGGATACTTCAGCGTACTTTAGCGATTTCAAGTTACTACAAGATCCTTTAGAATACTTCAGTTACTTGAAATTATGTCAGGATATTTGGAAGAAATCAATTGACTTTAGAAGACTTCAAGTATTTCGGTGACTTCAATATCTTTAGATTATTCAAGGACATTCAAAAGAAATCAACTTATGCCAAGATATTTTAGTGTCTTCAGGAGACTTTGTGTCACGTCCGGATACTGCAATGACTTCAGGATACTTCAGGAACTTCACGATACGGGATATTAGGATGTTTTAGTGACTTCAGTCTCTTTAGATTATTACAGGATGTTTCCAAGGAGTCAACTAACTTCAGGATACTTCCGTGATTTCAGGGGCTTGAGGATACTTCAGGGTACTTCAGGATACTTCAGTGACTTTAGGGTACTTGAGGGTACTTAAGGATACTTTCGGAGACTTCAATAACTTCAGGGTACTCCAGGAACTTCAGGATACAGGATACCAATATATTTTATTGACTTCAGTTCCTTTAGATTATTTCAGGATGTTTCCAAGAAGTCAAATAACTTCAAGATATTTCAGTGACTTCAGGAGACTTTATGGACTGTAAGATATTTCGACGATTTCAGATAACTCCAAATTATCTCAGGCCACTCTAAAGAAAGCAACTGACTTCAGGAAAATTTGAGTCACTCCAGAATACTTCAATGACTACAGAATTTTTCAGGACCTTCGGGATATAAGATTATTTCTGGGTATTCCCAAGAAGTTAACTAACTTCAGAATATATCAGAGACTTCAGAGTACATCAGGGTACTACAGGATACTTCAGTGACTTCAGATTATTTGAGAATATCATAAGAAAATTAATTGACTTCATAAGACCTCAGATACTCCAGTTACTTTAATATCTTCATATTATTTCAGAATATTCCAAAAAAGTCAATCAACTTCAGGATACTTCCCTCATTCCAGGCATTTCAGGATACTTCAGAGTACTTCAGGATACTTCAAGAACTTTAGAATACATTGAGGACTTCAGCAGATTTCAGTGACTTTAGTCTCTTTAGATCATTTCAGTTCATTTCCAAGAAGTCAACTAACTTCATGATACTTCAGTGGTTCCAGGGACTTCAGGATGTTTCAGGGTAATTCTGGATACTTCAGTGACTTCAGGAGACTGTGTGGACTGTAGGATATTTCGGCGAATTCAGATAACTTTAAATTATCTTAGGCTACTTCAAAGAAGGCGAATGACTTCAGGAGAATTTGAATCACTTCAGGAAACTTCAATGACTTCAGGGTTCAGGATCTTCAGGATACAAGATTATTCCTAGGTTTTTCCAAGAAATCAACTAACTTCAGGATGTTATCAGAGACTTGAGGGTACTCAGGGTACTACAGGATACTTCAGTGACTTCAGATTATCTGAGAGTATTATAAGGAAATCAATTGACTTCAGATACATCAGTTACTTCAATATCTTTAGATTATTTCAGGATATTTCAAAGGAGTCAACTAACTTCAGGATACTTTGGGGACTTCAGTATATTTCAGTGACTTCAGTTTCTTTAGATTATTTCAGGTTATTTCCAAGAAGTCTACCAACTTCATGATACTTCAAGGATTTCAGAGACTTCAGAATATTTCAGAGTATTTCAGAATACTTCAGTAACTTCAGGAGACTTTATGGACTGTAGGATATTTCGGCGACTTCAGATAACTTCAAATTATCTCAAGCTACTTCAAAGAAGGCAACTGACTTCAGGAAAATTTGAGTCACTTCAGGATACATCAATCACTTCATGGTACTTCAGAAACTTCAGATATTTCAGTGACTTCAATAACCTTAAATTTTCTTACGATGTTTGAAAGGAATCAGCCGACTTGCATTAAATTAAGGGAAGTAATTTTCGGAACGTTGTTAATTTTGTTTCGAGTAAAATGGGTTAATTCAGAAAATTAATGAGATTCGTCCCACCATCAATTTGTGAGCTATTGCAAAGGTTAGGAAAAGAAAAATAAACTAGAAAGGAGAGGTTACGAACTCAGTTCAATGCGCCAAAAGTTCGGATCGGAACCCCGTCACCCCGATCTGATCTCTCGGTAAAAGATAACGCCGGGTTCACCGCGTAAATATCGCAGAGAGAATTCCAAAAGTTTCACAGCACGGTAATGGAGTATATCCTTCTTCAGTTCCTTCTCCATTAACGTTATTCGTTATAGCGTGGAAGAAGTAAGAGAGGTGGATAAGCTGGCAGAGGTACTGAATCTACTTATCGCAATGGATACTTCACTCGTGTACAATCTTTGTACTTGCAAGGAATTTTCAAATACATAAAGAATCTAACTTCTTTCCTGATATAATTTTGCATAATTTCGTATAAATTCTTGAAACCTACAACCGTGTCTCAAGGGGCATGAAAATGTTCGGAATGACGTATTATCAGAGGAAAAAAAGGAGAAAATTAGGTTTTCACATATCTAAAATCCCCCTCCCCACAGGTGATCATAATACATTAAATTCTTCAGCTCAAATCCCTTCTAAAAATTGCCAATTACCCAAACTCTCATAATATGTTTCAAAGCAATGTCTGACGTGCGCAATCCTGTGAGTTTTTTCAATCCTTAAAATCCTATTCCGTCTGCAGCTGGATTTTTACTAAGCGCTCGCATTCGCCTGAACATTTGGTCAGAGGAGTGGAAAAATGCAAGAAATCAAAACTTCTGAGTGCAGCCTCTTACTGACAGACGACTTTGGATAGCATCGAGTGTCCACATCCATCCTCGGCCTCAAACACATATCGTCAATACGCTGAGGAAGATCTCTACTTCAATTTATATCCTTCAAATATTTATATTAACTTTTACCTTTGATCAAAAATAAAGAATGAATGCGTCATTTAGAAATTGACAGTCCTCGAATCGATAGTGATATGAGTATAAAAACTGACGCACTTGGCGTAGTTTGCTGTTGACGCCAGTTGGTGTCAACTTTGACAAGTCTCAAAAAATCAACTCCCTCAAACAAAAGCTTGAAAATTGTGAAACTAATTGAATATAGCCTATAAAAATAGTCAAAGAAACTTTTGGAATGTTTTTCATTTCCGGTTATGAACCGGCTCATCATTGGGTTACGAACTGGCTCAAAGAAGACTTTCGTGGGTTACGAACTGGCACATCAAATATATTCGTTCAAATTCTTAATTATTTGATTAATGCATCCTCAAACTTGCTTTCAATGACATTTTTGATTGAAAATGGATTATCCTTTACGTAAAAAAAGGTTATTGCATTCAAATATTGCTTGAGGCATTCGAATAGGATTCTATTCATTCCAGCTTCTCAGTAGGTTACGAACCGGGGTCTTTACCTTACATGTTAAAAACTAAAAACTTTAATCAATTCAAACGATTTTTTTCTAAAACAAATCTTAACTAATAGAGTTTTCGAATCTTGTATTGATTGCCTTCTTCTTAAATCTGAAAGTTTCTTTTTCATACGAATCTATTACCTTTCAATTCGACAGATTTATTCATATAACGAATGTAATTGTAATCGGTGCCTCGTTTCCATAAATGCGGACGATTCTTTCCTTGTTGACTTCAAGTTAAGTTCAACGGAAAATTCTGGAAGCTCTGTGTTAGAAACTGAATCAAAAGGATACTTATTATTCCATTCAGATTTCATTCTGAACTTTAATTCAGCGTTAATGATAATTGCAGTTACCCGTGTTTAACGATAGTTTTATGAAAATTGCGGAAAATTACTATATTGAGGCTTCCAACTTTCCTAGAATCTTTTCCTTAAATATGAGAATTGGCAAAGTTTTCAATTCTTATGGTTATAATATTTTTAACGTTTTGTCTCCTTAGTGCCTTTATTTTTCAATTGAAATTGAAATTGAATATTTGTTCTTATTGGTTTTCTATTTGGCAGTCCCCTAAGTCCCGTTAACAAGTTTGAACTAAGTGTCTTAGCAACTCAGCCAACCGTGTCCCTTTATGTGTAAAAATCTACCCTATACCATTCTATTTTCAATATTTTACGTTCTTCTTTAAAGGAATCTAAGAATAAGTGATTATGTTTGAGATATAAAATTTATGCGTATGAAACAAATCAGTACTCAAGTACCAACTTTTTATAAGAATTTTCAAAAGTCCAAATAGGGACAAAAGTAACAGAAAAGTCTCACAGCATTTTTTTCGAGCAGGTCTTTTTTAGGACTAAAGTCCTGGAGAAGTTTCATTCAATTTTTTTTCTGAAATTTTACAACTCCTAAATAATTAATAGAACAAAAGTACTAGAAGAGATTCATTTTATTTTTTTCCGAAATTTGTACAAGTGCTGATGGAATTTATGTCCAAAAAAAGTACTGCTCAAATAGAACTAAAGTACCAAAAAAGCTGAACCTGTTGCAAAAAAGCTGAAGCTGTTCCAGCTGAACATTTTTAGGACTAAAGTACCGGTGAACTTCCATTGAATTTCTTTTTTGGAGAAGTATTTGTTTAAGACAAAAGTACTGGAAAAGTCACACATATATTTTTTTACAAAGCAAGACTTCTTTAGAACTGAAGTACCAAAAATGGCCCACTTTATTTTTTTTCTGAGCAGAATTTTTTATGCCAGAAGTACCGGGAAAGTTCATCTCACATTTTTTTGAGGAGAAAAATGTTTGAGACAAAAATACCGGAAGAGTCCCACATAATTTTTTTTTTTTGAAAAGCACTTTCTCATAATTAAAGTACCAAAAATGTCCCACTTAATTTCCTTTAAGCAGGACTTTTTTGGGACAAAAGTTCCGGAAAAGTTCAACTTGAATTTTTTTTTGAGGAGGATTTGTTCAAGACAACAGGGACTTTCTTAGAACTGAAGTAGCGGAAAAATCTCACTTAATTCTTTTTTTGAGCAGGAACTTTTTGGGACTGAAGTACTGGAAAAGTCCAACCTAATTTTTGGGTTTATTTGAGGATAATTTGTTTAGGACAAAAGTACCGGAAAAGTCTCACATAATTTTTTTTAGCAGAAATTTTTCAGGACTAAAGTACCGAAAAAGTCCCACCTAATTTTTTTCCTAAGCAGAACCTTTTTTGGGACTAAAGTCCGGGTAGGACTTTTCCGAAACTTTTGTCTTAAAGAAATCCTCCTTGATAATAATTAAAGTTGAACCTTTCCAGTACTTTAGTTCTAAAAATGTCCTACTAAAAAAATCAAGTGAGACATTTCCGGTACTTTAGTTCTTGAAAAGTCATGCTTCGAAAAAAAATTATGTGAGACTTTTCCGGTACCTTCGTCCTAAAAAAGTCCAGCTCAAAAAAAATATGTTGGACTTTTTCGGTACTTTTGTGCTAAAAAAGACCTGCTCAAAAAGAATTGAGTAAGACTTTTCTAGTACTTTAGGTCTAGAAAAGACCTGCGTAGCAAAAAAAATTGTGTGGGACTTTTCCGGTACTTTAGTTCTAAAAAAAGTCCTGCTTAGAAAAAAAATTATGTCGGACTCTTTCGGTACTTTTGTCTCAAAAATATCCTCCTTAAAATTCCGGTACTTGCATCCTAGAAAAGTTCTGCTAAAAAAATGTGGGTCTTTCCCGGTACTTTTGACCTTAAAAAATTCTGCTAAAAAAAATTAAGTGGGACTTTTTTGGTACTTTAGTTCCAAAAAAGTCCTGCTTGACAAAAAAATTGTGTGGGACTTTTCCGGTACTTTTGTCCTAGACAAATCCTTCTCAAAAAAATTGAAGGTGAACGCTTACGGTACTTTCATCCTAAAAATATCCCTCCCAAAAAAAAATTTTAGTTGAACTTTTCTGGTACTTTGGTCCTAAAAAAGTCCTGCTGAAAAAAATTATGTGGGAGTTCCGGTACTTTTATCCTAAAAAAGTTCTTTAAAAAAAAATTGAGTTGAACTTTTCTGGTACTTAGGTTCTGAAAAAGTCCTGCTCAAAAGAATTTACGTTGGCCTTTTCCGGTACTTTTGCTCTAAAAATATCCTTCTCAAAATTCCAGAACTTCCGTCCTAAAAAGGTCCTGCTCAAAAAAAATAATAAAGTGAGACCTTTCTGGTACTTTAGATCTAAAAAAGTCTTACTTGACAAAAAAATGTGTGGGACTTTTCCGGTACTTTTGTCCCGAAAAAGTCCTGCTAAAAAGAATTGAATAGAGACTTTCCTAGTACTTTAGTTCTCAAAAAGTCCCGCTTGACAAAAAAATTGTGTGCAACTTTTTCGGTACTTTTGTCCTAAGCGAATCCTCCTCAAAAAAAACTTAAGTTGAACGTTCACTGTACTCTAGTCCTGCAAATGTCTTGCTCAAGAAAAAAATTAAGTTGAATTTTTCCAAGATTTGATCCTAAAAAAGTCCTGCTCAAAAAAATGAAGTGGGACTTTTCTGGTACTTTAGTTCTAAAAAAGTCCTGCTAAGCAAAAAAATTGTGTGTGACTTTTCCGGTACTTTTGTCCTAAGCGCATCCTCCTTAAAAAAATTTTAGTGAAACGTTTTCGAACCTTTAGTCCTGAAAATGTCCTGCTCAAAAAAAATAAAGTGGGACATTCCCTGTACTTCAGTTCTGAAAAAGTCCTGCTAAAAAAATGGTGTGGGAATTTTTCAGTACTTTTGTCCTGAAAAAGTTCTGTTCAAAAAAGCTAAGTGGGACTTTTCTGGTACTTTAGTTCTGAAAAAGTCCTGCTTGACAAAAAAATTGTGTGGGACTTTTCCGATACGTTTGTCTTAAGCAACTCCCATTCAAAAAAAAATAAAGTTGAATGTTTACGGTTCTTTTGTCGTAAAAATATTCTCCTAAAAAAAATTGAAGTTAAACTTTTACGGTACCTTTGTCCTAAAAGTGTTTTGCTCAAAAAAAAAAAAATATGTGGGACTTTTCCTGTACTTTTATTCTAAAAAAGTTCTGCTCAAAACAAATTGAATGCTACTTTTCTAGTACTTTAGTTCTAAAAAAGTCCAGCTTGAAAAAAAATTATGAAGGACTTTTCCGGAACTTTTGTCCTGAAATTATCTCCCTCAAAATTTCGGTACTTTCGTCCTAAACAAGTCTTGCTAAAAAAAAAAAAAAAAAATTATGTGGGACTTTGCCGGTACTTTTGTCCTAAAAATTTCCTACTCAAAGAAATTGAGTGGGACTTTTCTGGTACTTCAGTTCTAAACAAGTCCTGCTTGATGACAAAATTGTTCGGAACTTTTCCGGTACTTTTGTCCCAAACAAATCCTTCTCAAAAAAAATTTAAGTTGAACATTTACGGTACTTTTGTCCTAAAATATCGTCCTAAAAAAATTTAGGTTGAACTTTTCCGGTACATTCGTCTTAAAAGCATTTTGCTCAAACAAAATTTTTGTGGGACTTTTCCTGTACTTTTGTCCTAAAAAAGTCCTGCTCAAAAAAAAACTGAGTGGGACTTTTCTGGTACCTTAGTTTTAAAAAAGTCCTGCTTAGCAAAAAAATTTTATGGGACATTCACGGTACTTTTGTCCTAATCGAATCCTCCCCTCGAAAAAAATTTAAGTTGAACGTTTACGGTACTTCGGTCCTGAAAAAGTTCTGCTTGAGAAAAATTAAGTGGGACATTTTCGGTACTTTAGTTCTAAAGAAGTCCTGCTCAAAAAAAATTATGTTGGACTTCTCCGGTACTCTTGTCCCGAAAAAGTCCTGCTAAAAAAACATCAATTGAGATTTTTCTGGTTCTTTAGTTCTAAAAAAGTCCTGCTTGAAAAAAAAATTGTGTGGGACTTTTTCAGTACTTTTGTCCTAAAAAAGTTCTGCTCAAAAAAAAAATTTGAATTGAACGTGTACGGTACTTTGTTCTTGGAAACGTGCTGCTAAAAAAAAATTAGGTGGAATTTTTCCGGGACTTTGGTTTTAAAAAAGTCCTGCTCAAAAAAAAAAATAAGTGGGACTTTACTGGTACTTTAGTTCTAAGAAAGTCCTGCTCAGCAAAAAAATGGTGTGCAACTTTTTCGGTACTCTTGTTCCAAACAAATCTCAGAAAAAAAAATTAAGTTGAACGCTCACGGTACTTTAGTCCTGAAAATTTTCTGCTAAAAAAAATAAGTGGAATGTTTCCGGGACTTTGGTCCAAAGAAAGACCTACTCGAAAAATAGATGATGTGAACTTTTTGGTAGTTTTGTCCCTATTTCGACTTTCAAAAAGTTTTGAGAAAAGTTGGTATTTTAGTACTGATTTTTCTCATACCTAGTACTTCAGCGGGTTAGTATATAAGAATTGTCGTTAAGGTAACATGTAAAGGTTCTGTAAAATTTCCTCAACCAGTAAAAGGGAGAGAGTATAAACAAATAATGAATTAAAGTAGAGTAAAATTTCCTTCTTTCTTATTATTTATAAGCGTGATAAAATCACGATTTATTTTCATGAAAAAAAAGATTTGTGCCTGTACATTAGAAATCAGGAAAATATCAAACGAAACGAAATTCCTCCTCTGAATAACTGGTAATGACGTTTCAACCCTTTTCTTTCACCCTAACCGAGAAGATTTTTAGGAATCTCTGACCCCAACATCTTCCCTATTTTTATGTTAAAAGTCACACGTTTAATTGAAGTTGGAGGGATTGATAAAATCCACGGAAAATGAAACCTTGATTCTGTAAAGAGAGGGTTTAAAGAATCATGAAAAAAAATATTATGGAATGTAATGGAATTATAAGGCATGATAAGAATCTTCAAGAAGGTATCTAGGAAATATTTTTCCTCACGATTTCCAGTGGACTTTATCAAACAGCATTGTTCGAGGATTAATATTTTGCAAAATATCTGGAAAATAAAACATTCTTTTCTCGACAAAAGAAACATTAGCTTCGCCTTCCTGCCAAGAATAAATTGTTTCGCGTGATTCACCCTAATTGAAGGGTATCATGTCTTACGGTTTAAGGTCTGTGTGCAGAAGATTTATTTTATAGAATCCATAGAAAGAGAATCAATGAACGAAAATTCTTTTAGCCTACAAATTTTGTTAATTTAACCAAATTTTCAACAATGACAATTGTTGACAAATGACAATTTTACAGTGAATTAGAAGCTGACAAGCAAATTTGATTTATTGAAGTTTCATAAGTGAATTTAATAAAACAATGATTGATATGTATGTTTTTCGAAATGCTTGAACGTATTTCTGAAAATTATTATCCCAATCAAGCATACATTTTGCAATCAATACAAATGGAAAAAGGTTTGATGAATTTAAAAATAACTGGAGATATAAACTCAAATTAAAAAATATTTCTCTTCCAGTAGAGTTATGATGACAAGCTATGTAGTTTAAATTCCGCAATCCCACAAAGTGTCTCAATTTTTTTGATATTTTTCTTCAAAGAGAAATTGTACTTATCTTGAAGAATGTCTGTAGCATGTTTAATTAATTATACTTAATGAGGAATTTTTTTCTTTGAAGATCGTTGCTCACAAACATAAAAAAACTTAATACCTAAAACTCTTTACAGTTTTCCTGCTTTCAAATTAAAACGGTTCGCAATAAATAATTTATTCTTTTGAATTTAAACTTTTTCAAAAGAAACTTTCATGTCTGTGAGCTTTCGAATTAAATTGCTTTGAAATTGTCACGTTCTCATATTTCAATTCGAGAAACGGGAACATTAAAGTTTTATCTACAAAAATTCATGTAGGAAATATAATAACCGCATTCACTAAGGGTACTCAATGACCCGAAACAATTCAAATAGGAGTCATTCGACGCGTATTTTGATACATTTTAGTTCTAATATAATCATCCCACTTATTCACGAAAATTGTCCAATTTTTTGGCTTTCATTTTTAGGGATCAGTGTAAACGATAATTGGAGGGGACGGGAAGTGAAAGGGGTGAGGTTAGGGTGAGTAGAAGTGATAAATAAGGGGCAGGGGAAGAAGTGTGGCGTTTGAAAAAGGGTGAAAAGGTGAGTTTCAAAAGATAGTTGAGGAAAGGGAAATGATAGGATTGGGGGTGGGGTAAGAAGCAGGATGTGTGATGGGAAAGAAGAAGCATGGGGAGGGGGGAGGTCCAAAAGGAAAATGGAGAATGAAAGGAGTGTCGAGGAGGTGTAATGGAGCGGGGATTGAAGTGGGTAATTGAGCGGGGCAAGTTGATGAGAATGAGGGGAGTGGGCGAGGCTTAGTGTAAATGATAATGGGAGGGGAAGGGAAATGAAAGTGATATGGACACGGTGAGGAGAAGAAGTGGAGAGGGGAGGGAAAGGAACGTGGCGTGTGGGAAATGGAAGGGTTGAGTGTTAACGATAACAAGAAGGAAAGGGAAATAAAAGTGTAAGGGCGAAGGTGAGAAGGAAATGAGATAGAAAAGTAGGATGGGAGGATGGATCAGGGGAGAGGAAGAAGAAGAAAAATGAAGGTAGTGTCGCGGAGGTGGAATGGAGCGGAGAGTGAAATGGTTTGGTGAGGGGTAGGGGGTCAGGAGGGGGTTGTAAGAAGTGGGAAGAAATTTGTGGAGATGAGTGCGATGGTAAGGATAGTAAAGATAGTAGGTTGAAAAGAAGGGTGATTAAGTACGAGATAGAGGGGAGGAAAGAAAAAAATTGCTCCTTTTTTTACTCTTTTGTTTAGAACTACACTGTGACATCTTCATTTTCTATTAAAACAGTTTGTAATCAAAAGAAGTGTCCAATCTGCATACATTTTAATGTTCGTGTCCAGTTTCAAATCTAGACTGCAGAAAGTGGGCCGACCTACATATCACTTCAGACTCTGAGAACCTTGCCTTATAGAAACGAAATTTCTTCCTAATAAGCAGAATATTTTTCTGCCCACAAATTCAACATGCTGTCTTTCAATTATTTAGATGCTCAAGTCAAAATCTAGATCCGAACGCTTAACCTATGCAGGACCTAAAACCTTTCTAACTTATGGCTCCATTTGCTCCTGGTCAGAAAGCAATCGCCGCTGTCGTAAAACATGCAGAAGTACCTTCAGCGCTGCTTCTCTCCGTCTACGAAATGAATTTCCGCCCCTGTACCAAATGCTGCCCTATACGAGCTGAATGCCGCGTAAACTCTAGGTTTTGTCTAAACAGAAAACAAAAACCGCTGCGTCAGTTGATCGGCTTTCGTCCAGTGAGCGGAATAATCATTGGATTCCGACAGAGGCAACGAATCAATCTCCAAAAGAAAGACAAATGGACAAAGGGAGTGAAGCAGGAGAACTTGGAGGGAAAAGAAAGAGAAACGTCATCTTCTTGAAGCTGGACAGTGGACAGTAGACACCCCTCAAGACAAGATGTCTATTCCTGGACCTAATCCTGGGGCGAAGACACTCCAAGTCTCGATCGGCAAGGAGTCGAGGAACTCTCCAGGGTGGACATCCACGGAAAGTCTCGCTCCCACGAATTCCTGGGATCAATGCGTCGGTGCACCAAAACGCCTGCGCCGCCCTTAACCCCCACCGATGCTTTTTCCGGTGTGTATCCTCCACCCTCACTCAATGCGACTCCCATCGGCGGCTGCCCGAACCCTCGGAAATTCTAAACCGTTCGCGCCTGTGCATGGAAAGCAGGGCCGAGAGGCGAAAGGAAAGTTCGCGGATCCGGCCTAAGGGAGTCTAGGGCTGATGGGTTCTAACCCTTCGCGCGCCAGGGTTCGAGTAACACCGAGTGTTCATTCGCGCGATTCAAACTGCCGGAAATAAAAAATAAAAAAAAGAGTTCTTACCCTGGGGTTCCAGGATCTGATATCACACGAGAAGGAGCTGGCGACGAATAAACGCTGGATCGTCAACCTCCCTGACACACTTCGTAAGAAAACTTTAAAGTCGGGGTAGTGTCCACTTAATTTTTTACTCCCACATCTGTGTCAGATTTTTCATCTCCTGAGAACCATTGGTGAGAACAAGGATGAAGTTGGATGATTGTCAGTGACAAAAAGTTGAAAAAAGTGCGGTAAAGTGAGAAAAGTGCTCGTGAGGAGTGATCAAATTTTACAGGTGTCTTAAGTTTGAGACCCGTGGGTAGAACAAGTGCGGGGCATCATGTGTTGTTGGAAGCATCCCTCGGTGGAGGGTTGATGACGTGCCGACAATTAAAATTTGGTCCATTGTGTATTTTATCATCGGGCAGAGGTCCCGCGTACCATCCTTGGAAGTAAGAAAGTGAGTCAATTGTTTATCATAACTGATTAGCCTTCTAAGCTCCACCGGCATGGTGGTGTTCACGTCTGACCTACGAATTAGGTCTTGGTGATAAAGGCGGTTTTTATAGCGGGAGAGATAGAGTGGTGACATTTCTTTGAGATAGCACCGTTGAGGCTTTAAAACAATCGCTGTAAAAGTGGTGTAAAGCGCACGTGAAGGGATTAGAGCGGAATCATTTTTATAAAAGGAGTTTACCTTCTTTGGAAGATACCTTCTTTGGAAGATTGCTTTTTTGATTGAGATGTTGAGAAGTTATCAAGCAGTTATCCCAGTGGGAAAAAGTGTTCAGTTGGATCAACAAACCATTTACTTGCCTCAAAAAAGAGGAAATTTGTTGTCACAACAAAATTTTTATTAAATCAAGAAACATTTGTGTCAAAGATAAGACCAAACTTAGTTGTTGTTGTCTGGTTTAGTCCCAACCAAACACATAAAAATAAAAATTTTCATAATTAAAAACAAAAACGAAATCAGTTGCGCTGAAAGTTTTCTTTCGCTTTGTTTTGTTAAACATTTAACAAAGAAAAAGGCTTCAGAAACTTTTGCAATCGAAATTTAAATAGCTCAAACAAATAGCGAATGAATTCAAAGGAGGAACAGTTGCGAAACTTTAATTTCGTTTCGTTTCGCCAATCACTCAATGAAATAGAAATCTCTCGTTTTTTTCGCGAGATTTTTCTTAAAATCAGAAACGCGAAACGAAAGTATATTTCAATTACGTTTTAGTACGGAAACCGAAACGAAAATCTAGATCAATTTCGTTTCGGGGTTGGAAAATCTACTCTTGTGAAAAGTCTTGGACAGTTTTTAAAATTTAAATTCCTCAATATTTCTTCAACTACAACTGCAGAAAGTTCCGTTTAAAATCACACAATGCAATCGTCGACTTTATAGAGCACTTCTATACAATTTCGAATAAAAATGATCCTTGGAAATTTACTCTATTAAAATTTCGAAGGCTTTGAAATTTGAATCCTTTAATGTTCAAAGTTTGAAAGTCAATGCTATTATCATAATTAGCATATATTAAACCTTGCCTCTCATAATTTGTTATGTTTTCCGATTTAATTGTAAACATTCAAATGATTGATTGTGAATAGGGGTCAACTGCTCAATTTGTCAATTTAACTGGCACAATCTTATATTAACTAATTTACGTACATGTAATACATATTTAATAGATATTGATTACCAGTGACTACAAGGGGGATTAAATAATATAACATCACAGCTTATACTCCCTTCGAATATTCTATTCACTTCGAAATTAATGAATATGGAATTATTTTAGATGTTACATAAATATATAGCTCCTTTCATAAAAGTAAATGAATATTGGAAATATTGAATAAAAGTATATGTATCTTTTTATATTTTTATCAGAGAAAATGTGTTACCAACTTAAGAATTTTCTGTGAATTGCATGTATTTCATCCAGTTCACTAAATTGTAGTAGAAAAGGTAGAATATCCAATTCGTTCAACCTCTGCTGAAGTGGCTCAATAAAATATCAAATATAATAGAGCAATACAGTAAATAAATTAATATTAATGAATAACAGTAATGTGTTGAAACAACTGCAGCGTTTTCGTCAATATTTTGATTTTAAGTATACTTATTCAAGAGAATGAATTCAAATTTTCAAAACTTCAATTCAAAAATTAGCAAATTCACGAGTCCTAAAAGAGCAATTGTTTGAATGAAGAAATTGCATAACTGGAAGAGATGGATCATAATCCGAGATATCGCTCACTCATTTTATACACTCGTCATAACAGCAAATGTGACAATGATCCATAAGTATTTCTGTATTGCCCTTTTTGAAGCATAGATAACTTCAGTACTTTGAATGAGATAGAAATCCCAATTTCTCGAATAATTTTCAACATTAAAACAAAGACAATCCATGATCTGAAATTTTCGTGATCTAAAAAAAAAAGTCTAAAAATAAATCACCTTTATTCTCTATTTCGCGTTTTGCTGAAAATAAAACCACTGGAGAATAGAAATACCATATTTTCTATCCTATTTTCTAATATATCTAATATATCCTATTTTCTTTTCTTCCTATTTTCCTATTTTCTATTCCTATTTAAAAGTGATTGGAAATCTTTGGAACTGAAGGAAAGTGATTTAAAAAAGGATGACATTGTACTGAGAGAAAAAAACTAAGAAGCAGAATAAATATTCTTTAAATTTTCAAGCTCTTATTTAGCATTTGGTGATGAAAACTTATTTTTCATGTGTGTAATTACCAATTATGTTCGAAATTTGAAAATTTAGGAATAGAAGTACATCCAGTTGTGAAGTTTAGCAATTACTACATGTTAACAATTTTTAAGCTTAAATATGGAATCAGTCGAAAAAATACAAGCTCAAGATTGATGCGCTTGCAATTGAACGATTTTTTATTTGAAGCGTAAAACAGTAAACAATTCCAAATTTAAGGCACTCAAAAATAAAAAAAATTATTGTAGAAAAGATTCCTCACCAAATGATTTTCAAATTAATGTAATTCACACAATTGAAATATCTTGACTATGAACAGAATAACAGATCAAAATTTAATCATTTAGAATTTGTTCAAATGTTATCTTGATATGGTGAAAATTACCAAAATTAAATGTTCTATGTAACTTTTGAATTGAATGATCACAGTTCATCAATTTGAAATTAAAAGTATGTCAAAACGCCAAAATCAATCAATTTGAAAATTGAAATATTTAAAATAATTGAAGAAGTCAAATTTTTACGAACTGAATCATTTCTAATTTTACAATTAGGCATAAAAAATTGGACAAGTTCAATTTGAAACATTCGAAGTTGAGCAATTTCAGTTTAGAACGTCCAAAATAAAGCAATTGAAATTATAGTTATTAAAATTTATCAACTTTAAAATTGTGATCCTGAATTTCAATAATATGAAATAAAAGTATTCTAAGTTAATTTTCTATTGAAAAATTGTACATTTCTTACTGGGTTGGAGTAAATGGATTACAAGCGACTGAAATAAATTTTAAAAATATTGTGAAAGTATTAGGATTACATTAAATGAAAATTGAATGTTCATAATATTCTACAATTTCAAATTTGGAAGACCAAAAACGTACAATTTTAATTTAAAGCAGTTTTAGTTTAAATAGAGTTCCATTCAATTGAATTCATTGATTTCTTTGGAGGCGTACCTCAACATTTCAAGTGCGGTTAACTATGCGGTTCTAATTATTTCCTCGTTTTTTACCTTAAATCGGATAATCAATCATGGTTTAGAATCATATCCTAAAAATATTCTTTGAAGTTTCAAAATATATTTAAGGAGTTGAAAATTGCAGGAACTATTTCCTTCAAACGAATTTTAATTTTTCTAAAGTGGCGTGAAATGGGGTAAAGACGGTCATATAGGGTAAAGTCACTCACCCCCAAAACTTCAACATTCAATATCAAATTTCCTAGAAAAAAGACAAGATTATCGATTGTTTTAATTAGTATGTCTGTCAAACTTTATTTTGAAATTTATTTGGTGCAAATTTATTGATGAACGAGTTTACATGAGCGACTTTAATCAGTTTTACGGTGAATCAGAAAAAGTAAAAGTATGAGCTTCAAAGTAGGTTTTAAATAAGTATAAAATTTTCACCGAGAATAATAAATTCTGCTTAATAAGAGATAATTGAAAGCAGGTCAAAGTTAATAAGTAAACCCAGTTTTAAGGAGGTACTTGTGCGGTTCAGTAAATATACAGCAAATCCTGCACAAGTGCACAGTGCGGCTTCTGTGCAAACTCACCCTGAAGACCTCTTGCATTTCAGCTATAAGAGATACGCGAGAAGAGGCATCTGGGCGTGAAAAATTTCCTACTATCGTATCGCTAGAGGGATTTCAAAATCAGAGCAGGAAACGGATCTGTGGAACACTATAGTCTCCTTGCATTAAATTTCAATAGGATGATAATGATCTCCAAACTATAATCCTCTTATAATACTCCAAAGTATAATTTTTGGTTCAAAGTCGGATTAAAAGATTATAAACAGTTTATGTAGTTTTCAATATTGTTTGTAGCTTCAATCCGGCTTTGGATCCAAAATCATATTTTCAGGTATGGGTGGTTTTCCAGAACAGGGCACATTTGACAAAAGTAATTTTTAAAAAAACTGCTCGCTTCGCAGGCACATTCTCATTGTGCGCTTCGCGCTCCGAAACATGCGAATCTCGCACTCGGTGTTATATGTTTTTTATGCATAAATTACTAAGTTTGTTTTTGATTCCAAATGAAAAAGGAACATTATTTATTTAAGGCTCTATCGGTCTTAAGGAATACATTCTCATCATAATATTCGCGCTCGATTTTCTGCGCTCACCGTATAATATATACAAATAAATAGTCGAAAAGACGGTTAAAAAATTATCTTGATGATTTACGATTGGTCTTACAAAGAAATGTTTAACAGCAATTTGATTTGACTTTTTAAAACCACAAATTCTACTTTTCTGACTTTTTGTCTTAACTCGCGTCGTTTGGCTCAAAAATTAAAATTGAAATATTCCAATATCATTTCGCATACTTGAAAAATATACTATGACTCTTACCAAAAAATGTTAAGAAGAAAACTCACAGGTTTTCGTAAAAGCAACAATTCAAAATTAAATGAGTCGTCAATCAAAATTAAAATTATATGAAATCCGATGTAGCTACGAGTATTTTAATGTTCATTTTAATTTATGATTATTATTCATAGTATTTTATAGTACTTTAAATTAAACCATATATTTTAATTTGGTAATAAGATAATCAAAATGAGAAACATGTTATAAGCGGGCTATTTTTGCTAGTAAAGAATGATGTTTAAAAATGTTTCATTCGTTTTCTTTTCAAATTTTAGACTGCCTTTGTCGTTTGAATGTTCAGATACGTATAAAGTATTGAAATTCCTTCAATAAATATTATACACTTTCTAAATCTGAATGAGTAACAGTTAAATAATCAAATAGTGCCAGTCATTATAATGGATTTTGTAAGTATTTCTACTAATCATTGGTAAAAAAACAAAACTACTGGTTCTCAGTGGGATTGTTATATATTCACTTCATGATTCTTCAATCAATTTTAACATTTTTATTTTTTATTAATTTATTTATGGAAACTAACGACTTGCTTCGGTTTGTTGATAAACTATGGTCACTAAATTGAAAGAAAATAAAAAAGTTAAAAACCGATTCAATCTGAAGCACATCGAATATTTGATTTTCCGACGCACGGGCCGATCGAGTCGGAAATACCGATTTGATGACGCACTGAATGTCGGCTTTT
>JAUMHM010000031.1:40660904-40672317 GCA_032362435.1 Melikaiella ostensackeni | reverse complement strand
TATCGATGGGTCCTAAAAGAAAATACGCAACTCACGGCGACGGATAGAAAGTACGTAACTCGCGGGGACGAATAGAAACTACGCAGCTCCAAAAGTATCACGTTTTCAGAAGATGATTACAAACTTTTAGTAAAAGTTCAAAATTCAAATTTGACAATTTATAAAAGAAAAAAGATTATTCTTTTCGTGAATTTTCCAAATTTGAATGGTGAACTTTTATTAAACGTTCGTAATCATCTTCTGAAAAAGTGATACTTTTGGAGCTGCGTAATTTCTATTCGTCACCGCGAGTTACGTACTTTCTATCCGTCGCCGTGAGTTGCGTATTTTCTTTTAGGACTCATCGATATACTCTAGTGTTCCCATTTAAAAAAATCCTAAATATACAGATTCCTTTACTTCTTCAACTTTTACCCGTCTCCACTCCCATTCCTTAAAATTTTCCTTTGCCTCTCTTTCAGCACCTGTTTCTTTACCTTCAGGTACTTCTCAAATCTCATTATCCACACATAACTAATGACCAAAGTTAAACGACAACTTTCAGACTATCATTATTTTATTATTGCAACTAATAGTTGATTTCTTAATCCGAATGTTGTTAAAAGAGATCTCATTACTACTAACTCTAATCTTTATTAGGATTTATGGATTGCCAAAAATTCACAAACTTGATTGTCCTCTCAGGCCTCTTATTTCTTCTATTAATACACCAACTCACTTTTTAGCAGAAAAATCTAGTAAAATAATCTCCGATTCTTCACCAACTTATAAATATTCAGTAAAAAATTCTGTCGCTTTTAAAGATCGAATTTCTGATTTTAAAATTCCATACAATTCTTCCATGGCATCTCTTGATGTAACTTCCTTATTTACTAATATACACTACGATTTGGTTTTAAAGAGTATTGAAGATTGTTGGTGTTTCATCAATCATAATACAAATACACCATTAGATGAATTCAAAAAGGGCATTCTGCATTTACTAGATTGTACTGTTTTCAAATTTAATAATATTCTTTACGAACAATCTTTTGGCACCCCGATAGAGTCTCCCATATCTCCTAAATTATCTGAATTGGTAATGCAAGATTTGGAAACCTATACCTTTTCTAAATTTGATTTCAAAATTCCTGCTTACATACGTTACGTTGATGATGCCTTTTTGATTATTCCAAATGAAAAACTAGATTTGGTACTTAACACTTTCAACTCTTTTCACTCAAGACTAAAATTCACAATTGAAACAGAAGATAATAATTCCATAAGCTTTTTGAACCTTGAACTAATTAGAGATTATATCAATAATCTTATAACTAACTGGTTCCGTAGAAAAACGTATTTAGGCAGATTTCTCAATTATCTATCGGACCTTTCTATACATCACAAAATTAGTGTCGTTAAAAATCTGGTTGATATGTCTATACTCCTTTCAGACAGAATTTTTCATATTGATAACTTGGATATTGTTAAGAAATTTTAATTTTTTAATAACTATCCCAATAATTTTGTTGATAAGTATATTTATAGAAGACTTAAAAAATTGGAAACCAGGAGCAAGGTCCAAAATCATACTAAGAGTCATGTTGAGGTGGTTATTGTCAAGGAACAAATTATATCTTTTCCACTTTCTGCACACTTTCAAATAATATAAACAGACTTCTTAGAAATTATAATATTAAGACTTTCTTCAGAACTGATCATAAGTTTTATAGATATATTGAATTAGGTAAGGATAAACTGGAACTTTTAGACCAATGTAATGTAATTTATAGAATCACTTGCTCTTGTGTTATGACTGATGTCGGTCAGACTAGTCGCCCTCTTAGAACCAGGGTTAAGGAACATAAGTATAATTGAAAAATACCACAGAGCTATTGGTCAACATTCAGTAGAAAAACATTCAGGTGACTCTAATGCTATAAAATGGGATGATGTTGAAATCTTACACAAGGAAAATAATTATTTTAGATGTTCCTTTGATAAGATGGTTTTTATTAAAAAAAGAGGCCTTGAAGCCATGAACTTAATTTCTGATTTGAACTCTTTAAATGATCCATACAACATGATCATAGATCCTTTACAATAATTTCACGTCTGAAATAATTTATAATTCTTATTTTCCAGAACTTCGTTTGTTTTTATTATATAAATTGATAATTGTGAATTTATCATTTATGTTGGTTATATATGTACGACCCTGTTTCATCTATACTGTATACCATCTATAGAAATGTGTCAGTGCTCATGTAATAAAAAATGGAACTGGATCTGGATCTCCGGTGTCATACTAAATTTCAATTTAAAAAATGCTTACAACTTCTCACAAATAATTATTACTGTTTCCATTTAATTTTTTAATCCAGATTATCTTCGGGTAACAACCTTTCATTAATTTTTTATATCTCTAATCCTTTTGGAAAAAAAAATAATAGCCTACAAATTTAATACGTATATCAGTATTTCCATATATTAAAGAATCCTTACCTATTAGTGTATTATTTATTTCTCAATTTTAGATAATTTTCTCATATTTATTACAGATTCATTATCGATACTTCCTGATAAAAAATTTGTACGACATTTTTTGGTTTTTATACGAGCACTCACATAATTTCATAAAAAAATGTCAATCCTGTTATGGCATTTTTCCAATCTACGTTATGCTTTTATTGATGAGCTAGTTCTGAAATTAATTTATTATTATGTTGCTATTTTCAAGTTTATTTCAATTCTTAAAAAATTATTTTCATAATTTTTAGATTTTTGTTTCATGAGGGAAATTGTAAATTTCCGGAACCTCACGTCACTTATACTTATTGTAATATTCTGTTTAATGAGCATCAACTATTAGTTACAATAATAAAACAATGATAGTCTGGAAGTTGTCGTTTGACTTTGGTCTTTAGTTATGTAATTATCACATGTCCAGACGTTAATTATTGAAGGATTTAACAACTCTTGTTTTTCACTTTTATACTGATTATCATGCTTCTCAACACCTCTTCCACCCTTGCTAACAACGCTATTTCATCCGCGTATGCTACTCACCAGAATCTATTTTCCCCTAACACCAGTCCCCCTTCTGTGCCCTTCTGAAATTCCTCTTTCATGTACGAAATGAATACCGCAAGGAGCAGGGGGCTTAGCGGGCACCCTTGTCTCAGTCATAATTCTGTCCAAAATTCCTTCGACATTTCTTTCCCCTCTCCGTAAATTGTTGTTAAAGAATTGCTATTTTTGAAAGGAAATCGTTTAGACTCTTTATTTATTAATAAAAAATCATCGAGACCAACCGGTGTCATAATATGCCTAAAATGATTGCGAAATCTTTATCTACCATTAATAACATAATTTATTGTTCATAATCTCTCTTGCTAAATTGTTTATAACAATTGATATAAATAATGACCCTCAATAACCAGAATTGATTTAAAAAAATGTCTTCTAATAATCCTTGACATATAATTATCTTGGATAGAATTTTCGACACCTGATCCTCATTGTTTGTAACTATTGTTATCAACAAAAACGCTCAATTAAGAGAATTGATTTTTAAAAAATGCTTATAATAGTGCATGGCAGGAAATAAAATTTTCCACTTTCGTGATACTTTCTCGTACGACGAGCCATTATTTATTCACGGCCCTATAAACATTGTATTTTTTATAAATATACGCTCCCCTAAAAGACACGATTTCCAAGTTATTAGCGATAACCCATGTTTATATCGTTAATTTTACCGTAAACAATATGATTATCTTGGGTAGAATTTTCAATACCTGATTCTCATTATTTAACACGATTGTTATCAACAAAAACGCTCAATTAAGAAAATTTATTTGAAGAAAAATTTCATAATAATGTATGGCAGAAAATAAAACTTTCCACTCTCGTGATGTTTCCTCGTACGGCGAGCCATTATTCATTCCCGGCCTTATAAACAATGTATTTTTCATAAATATACTCTCCTCTAAAAGCCACAATTTCTAACTTATTAGCGATTACTTCTTTTTAGATTATCAATTTTACCGTCAACAATATGATGACCTTGAAAAGCATTTCCGATACCTGCACCTTCTTGTTTATGACTTTTGTTATTAACAAAAATCCTCAATTAGAAAAATCGATTTTTAAAGATTTTTTTATTAATCTATGGCACGAAATAAAACTTTTCATATTCGTGATATTTTCTCGTACGACGAGCCATTATTTATCCACAGCCTCATAAACAATGTATTTTTTATGAATACACTTTCCCCTAAAAGCCACAATTTTCGCTAATAATCGCTAATAACTTGAAAATAGGGGCTTTCGGGGGAGAGTATATTTATAAAAAATACATTGTTTATAAGACCGTGAATAAATAATGGCTCGTCGTATGAGAAAATATCACAACCGTAAAAAGTTTAATCATGTGTCAAGAATTGATAAAAAAATTTGTTGAATCAATTCTGGTTATTGAGGGTCATTATTTATATCAATTGTTATAAACAATTTAGCAAGAGAGATTATGAACAATAAATTATGTTATTAATGGGAGATGAAGGTTTCGCAACCATTTTAAGCAATATTATGACACTGGTTGGTCTGGATGTTCTTTTAATAATAAATGAAGAGTCTAAACGATTTTCTATTAAAAATAGCCATTTTTAACAACAATTTACGGAGAGAAGTTTTCATTCGATCGAAAGATTTCTTTTTCATTTCAAGAGATCTATCCTCGATATAGACAGTGTACAAGTTAAAAATCTTTCTGAGCAACAGATTCTGAGGTAACACTGTGCAAATATGGCAATTTTGTTAAAAAATCATTTGTTTATAACGCTTTAGATTGCAAAGGGTTTGTCGTACGAAAAAAGTGCACGACGCAAAAAAGTTTTATTTTTGCTTCGCCATGCTTAAAATGATTTTATATATATCTTTTTTGAATAAATAATGAAATTGTTTGAAAAAATTGTTTAAACGAGAATTGACAATTTCAAAAACCTACCCAAGATATTCGTAATCAGGGTACTTTTTTTGACCTTTCGAAAAAGAGTATTCTCGGGGACCTATTAATGCATACAGAAGTGTTATTGGCGACTGGATTATATTTAGGGTGCCTGTCCTAACACTTTGAGATTGATTACCAGGTTAGATTTCTCACTTCATTCGCTAGGTTTTTATCCTTTTTTCTCTAATCTGACTAATGCTACGATTCAGAGCTATTTTATTAGTTTTCTATATATGTCTACTTGCAAGAAACAAATAAAGCTTTCAATCCTTTAAATTATTTATTTTCTGTTCTAACGCCTTTATCTAAGATGACAGGGAGATATGAAACCCAAAACTTCCACACATAGAGAATGTCCTCATTTATTTGGGGTGCCTAGACGAACGAAAAATGAGCTCTCTGTCGATACGGCAGTTCCTTCACTCACTGACAGAAAGATATCTAAAACACTATAATGGAAAATTGTATTTTTATATTAACAATATTTTTCAATAAAATAATTTAGAAAAATTATTTCTCTTATACTGGTTAAATTAATCGAGATTCAGTTAGTGGCTAGTCCCAGTAAAGGCGTTTATTTTCTGATGTTTGTAGATGACGCGTTTCGATACAGATCTGTATCCTTATCAAATCATTTTTCTTGACAGAAGATTGTTGAAGCTAGAAAAAAACATTAAAGTTAATTTGTATTAAAAGCCATGAGAATGCTTATTTAAGAATAGCAAGTGAAGGTCAGACCAAACACATAACCTCCAGATAAACTATGGATTTCAAGTTTGATGCCATTTTTCCCAGAAAAATTTCATAATTAGATAAACATTGTTAAATAAAACATAGTGGAAATTTTCTTAGAAATCTAAGGAAATATCCTGGATTATCTCAAAAACTGAAAAGTTACATCTTTAAGCAGGAGTTAAAGAAAGACATGTGCCACTTATAGGTTAGATGTTATAACAGCTTTAAAGGTGAGGTTAAGATGTCATGTGATATTTTTACCCGGGAAAATTGATAATTTTTAAATTTTGATATGAGAAATGAGACTGTGGTATATAATACTTAAATTTTGAATATCATCTCTGTAATTTATTGCATTTTTTCCCCCTTTTTATGTAAATCATTTCTGAGGTTAATCTTCCATCATCATTTAGCTCTTTATTTAAAATTCCAACATTTTTAATATTAAAATCAAAATTATGAGAGTTTGAACAGGCATGCTTTGACAAAACTGTAATATAATTGTTTTTTCCCACTTATTTTTCATGTTCTTAATTCTAACCCCTAGGTGTCGAAGCATTGTCTAATGTATATCATCTTACAATTTGAATATGATATTCTATAAATGATATTTACTTTATGATATTTATCAATTAAATCTTTAACATTTGGAAAGAGAAATTTATTAAAAGTATTTCCAACAGAAACAACAATTTGAAAGTTGCTCTTTCTATTGAAAATTCTAAAAAGAACTTCATCAAAATCATTAATATATGACATTACAAAAATTTTCTTTTGATTTGTAAGATCTGTAATTTGTTTATTTGTATTCATTAATTCTGTTATAGTCTTATAACGTTTAACTATTTTTAATTTTAACAAATCTATGGGATATCCATTTTTTAATAAAGTATTTTTCACAATGTTCAAATTTTCATTACGAAATCTAGTATCTGATAATTTTATCGCTCTGTCAACTAAACGAAAAATGACACCAATTTTATTACAAATTTGATGATGTAAAGCGGAATTGAGAAAACGTCCTGATCATACAGGTTTCCTATACAATTTATTCATAATTTTCTTATTTCCTATTGTGAGTGCTAAATCTAGGAAATTGATTTTATTTTTCTTGGCTAACTCAATAGTGAATTTTAGTTTTTCATTTGCTGAGTTAAATTTTTTAAGAATATTATCTCTTTTATTTTTTGGAAGGCAAATTAATGCATCGCCTATATATCTACAATAAAAGATAATTTGATAGTCTAAATTATTCAAAATTTCATTTTCAATATTAATGTCAAAATAGACAAGCAATAAATAAATTTTCAAATACTGCTTTTCGTTGCCTTCGAGTCGAATCTGTTTTCATAATACAAACAAAAAATACAGTGATTCAACTTTTTCTATCGTGTAGGTAATACTCCCAGATAGATTGCCTAGTTAGATTTTTCATTTTACGCGCTAGATTAAAATCGTTTTTCCTCTAATCTGACTAAGGCAACTCGGAACTATTACACAAGTTCTCTATATATGAATATAATTGAAGTTGTGTATTTTGAAGAAACGAATAAAAATTTCAGACTTTCAAATAATTTTTTTTTCCGTTGTAACGCCTTGTCTAGGATATGCTCACGTCATTTGCACAGAGAGGAGTCTTCTACTCCCTAGACTTTCTCATTCATAAATCCAGCGGAAGGCGCCTCATAAATCCACGTTCACTTGCGCGACCGGAGATCCCTCTAACACGAAATTTCTCTTTAGCTCAAAGTTTCCCATTATTTCATACATACATTCACGTTTCGTAGAAAATTCATATACTCTGAATTATTGCTCCAGTTATAGATCAAGTTTAAGAAACTGTCAGAGATTGTAGAATATTGCTAGCCAGGTGTTTCATTTATTATTGTACGTCCCTCTGAAGGTTCAAATTTCACGAATTTAATTTCTGAATTTCTGTTTACATCTTGATGTATTTATCATATTTCAAAATTTCAAACTGATGATTGGAAACAACCTTTATTAATGCTCTGAAATTTGTCAGTTTTTGAATTGATATTCCAGAGACGAAATCATTCAGCCCAAAGCTTTTAGAATTTTTGTATTTGACTTTTCGAAATGTAAACGCTATTCAATTCAAATGCATTCACCTCTAATTACTTTTTTTCTTTGACTATTTTCAATTTATATCGCAAATTAAAATCTCATTTCAAATCTTGGTGGTCAAGCAAATAAAATGGTTTTTAGTTGGAAAATATTCATTTTTGAACAATCTCTTCTTATGTCATGAATGTGGCACATAATAAAATTAGCTCAAATTAAACTCGACGTGAAAAGAAGCATCAATTAAATTAAATGGAATTGATCAACGATTAAAAATTGACGAAATTTTCGTACTGACAGCTTTATTCGCTGAGTCCCGCTTAATGAAATTTCGGAGCCTTGGCCCTGCTAATTGTGTGAATTGAATGGAAAATTCGCGAGTTTTATAGACGAGGTATCCAGCTTCTGGGGTCGAGTTGATTGATAAAGAACAGGACATAACACCGATAAAAGCTCTCAACCTATCGGTTTTCTCATCACTCCGTTTGTACCTAAAAATTATTTCGTTTTCAGAATTAGGAAAATTCACATACAAAATTTACCAGTTTTTCAAGTTAGGAAGGCAATGAGCGACAAAATGTGAATAGAAAAGCCTGCAGCATTGTGGACTTCGCAAATAGTTCTGTAAAAATCGATGAGGTAAACCACTAAAAGTAAAGTGAAGCAATATTTTACGAACTGCAATATGTCACTCCCAAATCACATGCGTTGACCAGCATATATATATATAGAATTGCAGGATCGGGTTGGAGGTTTGATTCACCCAACTTTAATTAAATCGATCCAGTAACAAATGTTATCAGCAGTAACAGCTTAGAGAAGCAAACGAGGACGAGCATTCATACAGAATTGCGCTACAATAAGAGGCCACAATAACGGGAATTCTATTCGTTGTTTCCACCACGGTAATTACGGCATTTGACTCCAGATAAGTATCAAATGCGCTGAAAAGCGGTCGTGAAGCGACAATTTGCGACAAGCATAAAACTCTCGAGTGATATTTAACGAGAATACTTAAGGTTTATTAAGTTCCCATTAAAATCTCAATTATTTTTATTCTCTTTATTTGTTCATACTCTCTACCTTTTACGGGCTTAAGAGTCTTTACAGAACCATTACATGTTTTCTTGTCGACAATCCCTATACACTACCTTCCCACCCATTTCTTACATATCGCCTTAACCACTATTCTTAACCCTAGATGCTTGCTACCTTGACCTGGGCCTTAATTTCCTCTTACCACTACCGATCTAAAAATTGTAGCTTGTCTTTCCAGCCTTTTCAAAAGCACTTTCGCGTAAATTCTGTATCCTATTGACATGAGTGTGATACCTCTATAATTATTCATCTACCCTTTTTCCGTTTCCTTTCTTGATGAACGGCACTACTAGGCACTGTCTTCTATTCCTCCGGCCACCCTTCGCCTCCCCAAACCTTATTGCAAATCCTTCACATCTCTTCTTTCACCGCTTCTCTACCATATTTTAGTGCTTCATTCTTCAAGTCATCCTCACCTGTTGCCTTGTTTCTTTTCAGCCTTGCAATCGCCTCTCTAACCTCTTCCCTACTAATCTCGTTTCCGCTGTACTCGTCCCCCGCTACCGCCATTTTTTTCATCCTTTACCCTATATCCCCCCCCCCCCAACAATCTCTTAAAATACTCCGTCCTCTCGTCCATCCTAGTTTCCTTATTTATGCCGTTCCTTCCTTCTCTTTCCCTGCTAATCCGTTCCCATTTCCTCCCTTCCTTTACCGCTTTCTTGACCTCTTTTATATACCTCTTCTCCTCCCTCTGTCTTTTTCACTGAAAATTCTCTCGTGATCTCCTTTTCTCATGTTGAGTTCCCATTTCTTCATTCCCCCCTTTCTCCATTTTTTTACCGACTTCTTCATCATGTCTCTACATTTCCTACTTTCATCGTCCCACCAACCTGTCCTCACCCTCTCCCTCACTTATCAATCACTTTTCTAAGTTCTTCTAGCAACGTGTCTATTCCCTCCTTTTCCATACCTCCCTACCTCCTCGTTTTTAATTTTTTCTCTAGATTATTTTGACTTATCTTTCCCCCAACTGTCCATTTTCAATTTATTCCCCCCCACTCCTTTTTCCCCTTACCGCGTCTTGGGCCTCCACATCTCAATGTCGCTATCACCAAGAAGTTTTCGGAGCCTATCTCATTGCCCACTTCCATTCTAACCGTCAGCTTCCTTGTTCTTTCTTCTGCCATAATGGAATCTATTACGGTGTCCTCTTTACCTGTGAACGTTATTTTTTTTTTCGTCATCTCTTTTGATACTGTCGTTAAGGATAAACCATCCCTCCTTTCCTAATAGACTTAAAAGAGTTTCATCCTTTCGGTCCACTTCCCTATGCTTTGAATTTCTCCTAAACGTCTCGCTTTCTTTATCCCATCTTCAATTCATTTTAATTCAACTGAACTTTATCACAGTTGAACATCTTCATTTCACTGCCCAATTAGCAATTACGAAAAAAGATGCATTTATTATCCATATATTGAGTAATATTTTCTTTTCAATAGGATTATATCAATTAGGTTCAAGATTTGAATCTAACTTAATCTTTTTCTCAAGGATCGAAATGAAATCTACTTTCTTTTGAAAATTTTTTGTTTACTGGAGAAGAAACACCCAAAATGTTCGCAAATCAAAATTAGAATTCGAGACTACCCGCTTTTCCGGCTCATTAGAGACGAATGTACAATAAACCTACTAACAGAAATGAAGAAAAAAGGAGAAAAAGAAAGAGTCTACCAAGACCAACCTCACACTCTTTCTTTTTTCCATCTAATTATACTGCTGGGGACCAACATGTTTCGAAGCCAATTTAGAGTTCTTCACTAGGGGCAATTTATAGGAGTACTACAGTTAAAAATGATGATACATATATTAATTAAACTCAAATACAACCTGAAAGTATGAATAAAACATTTTTTATCATCAAATGTTGTTTGGTCTATCTTTCCATTTTCTTATTAAAATAAAAGATCTTTAAGATGAATGTGAAATTTATTTTCTTATGAAGATTTTTTTTTTATTATTATAAAATAACAAAAACTATAAAGTTACGTGTATCTGTGCATGGCAGCCTTTCTTAACCAAATTTGAAGAGAGTTATTAAATTTATTGACATTCTCATTAAAATTTTGTTTATCTTTTCTTGTTGAAGTCAAAGTATATTTTCTTGTCAATATGAAATTTTTTTGAAAAAAAAGACATGAAACTTGCATTCTATCAATGATTTCTTCTGTAATGCATCCAATCTAAGTTTTTATTAATTGAATAAATTCTTTAAAACCTCTATACCGGACTTTCAGTAACATCTATCATAAAATCACATTCCATCAAATTTTTATCAATTACACTGAAAACCATATTAACAAAAAAAGGAAAATAAGAATAGATAAAATAATTTTTTTATAACTTCCTGCGTATAAAATACTCAAAATTGTGATCCAATATTTTGCAAACACTTCACCAGAACACTAATTGAACAAGCATTTCAATTATTATTTTGGAATTTTTGGTGATCGAATTGGATTTAGGGTCCAATAATTGAATACAATTTAAATTGCTTCAGACGTT
>JAUMHM010000031.1:40625538-40649855 GCA_032362435.1 Melikaiella ostensackeni | reverse complement strand
TCACTTTTCCTCGTTTCCCCCCACTTTCAATCATCGCCCACCCGTCACTTATTCTCACACGACGCCCTTCACTTCCTCTCACTACCCCTTATTTTCCTACATCCACCTTTCCTTACTTTCCCTCACTACCCTTCACTTCCCCTCATTTCTCATTACCCATCACTTCCCCTCCCTCTATCCTAACTCCCCCCCTCCTCCTCACATCTCACTTCCCCTAACTTTTCCTCATTTCCCATTACTTCTTCTCATTTCCTTTTACTTCCACTTAGTTTCCCACATTTTCCCTTTTTTATACAACGGAAGGACACCCGACCGAAACCATAAAGGTTTCTTGAAGAATTTTCAATGGGAGAAGGCAAATGAGTGAAAAACTAATATTTATTTTGGAATGGATTTTTGGAATGGAATTTCGTTGGAATGGATTCGCCAACCACATCATGCTCATTTATTAAAAGAATCACCACATAAATATCACATTCTTACAGGCAAATAGTATAAATTAAAACCAATGCTGATAAAGGTAACTTCACTGTTTGTGTGAAAAAATCCACTCACAGCACAAAAATGTCTAATTTGCTTTCTGATACATCGACTTATATTCCAGTAAACAAAAACCCTTTAGGAAAACTATAAGTAAACATATCAAATATTTTAAACTACGAGTAGCTTTGAATTCGATCTCGGGTGTTTCCACTTTGTTTGTATTCATAATTGTATGGTACTCATTTTTTAATCAGCACTTTGCTTCCTCATTATGACTAATCAGCAAATATATTTGCTTCCTCATAGAGGAAGTGAATGTACAAAAATACAAGTAGGTCAATCAATTTGTCTCGAATCAAGGAATCTTTTCTGTTCTTGCATCAAGTTTGAACTATGTTGATGAAAAGAGTTATATAGTAAAAAACAGATTTTTCAAATGCTATAAATGAACAAAATGACCATAACTTCTTTACTGTTTAGTAAAATGCATTAATATTATAAGTCAATCGATTCGTCTCGAATCGGGGAGTCTTTTCTATTCTTGCATCGACTTTAAATTCTGTTAATGGGAAAAGTTTTACTATAAAACTGATTACTAAAATATTATGAATGATCACAGATTCTTTAATCTTCAAGGAAATGTATTAATATTATAGGTCAATCGATTCGTCTCAAGACAAGGAATCTTTTATGTTCTTGCGTCACCTCTGAATCATGTGAATGAAAAAAGATTTACTTTGAAAAATCCATCTTTAAAATATCATAAAGTGCTAAAAAAATTGTAATGATTATTTTCGAAAATCCTTCGGTCAGTTTTCAGATATTAGTGGTGAAAATCAGCCCTCTGAATTTCATCAGTTTATATGCAACCGTCTACAAGTATTGTGTTCACAGAAAAGTGTGTAATCCACACACACACGCGCGCGCGCACACACACACACACACACACACACACGCGTCCACACACAACCAAACACACACACACACATCCAGACAATTGTTCAGAACATTGTATTAGACATGTTTTAATTGAAGAACGTTTGATTAAGCGAATTAAAATTTTTTCGAAATTGTTACCATTACAAAGCTTCCTCTATGAGGAAGCAAAAATCTTAATGACAATAATTTTTTCAAATACAAATACCACAATAATGTACTCACTTTAACTGACACAGTTTTAGCTGGATGTTTTGGTTCACCTCTAATTCATAAGCAAGATGTACCTTTTCGTCCTATTATTTCTCTTGTTGATAGTCCAACACATTTTTTGGCTGAAATAATTCATGATGAATTTAAACATTGCAATAAGACCCCTCTTTCACATAACAATAACAGTTTTGATTTGAAGTAAAACTCAAAGATATAAACCCAGACGACGATTATGTTCTTCTTTTTCTTGATGTCAGTTCTTTATTCACAAATATCCATTGTAACATGGTTTTAGAAAGTTTAGAAAAGAAAGTTAAATTTACACACAACTAATGAAAAATTCCATTTAATATTATTATAAATTGTACGCAATTCCTTCATGAAAATACCTTGTATTATTTCAATAACAATATTTATAAATAAATTCATGGCACGCCAATGGGCTCACCAATCTCACCTTTGTTTGTAGACATTGTAATGGATGGTCTAGAAGAAACGTGCCTAAGAAAGTTAAAAAATATTCATGATTGTGTTCCACATTTATATTACAGATATGTCGATGAAACGATCCTATGCGTTAAAAAAAAAACATGTTGATGCAGTTATCATGACCTTTAATTCTTATAATAAAAGTTTACAATTCACCTTCAAATTCGAACAGAATGAAAGTATTAATTTCCTGGGCATGACATTAATTAGAAATGATAATCGTATTATTACAGATTGGTTCCAAAAACCAATGTCATCAGGCAGAGTAATAAACATTCTTTCACATCATCCTATCGAACAGAAAAAAAATATTGCTCACAATCTAGTTGACAGAGAATATTATTATCTCATGATAAGTTTCACTTTAAGAATTAAAAAATAATTAAACAGTTACTGATCAATAATGATAATCCGATTTCTTTCATTAATAAAAACATAAAAATCCGCATGAATAAAATTAAATATCACCAACTTAAGGTTTGTATTTCTTTCTCTAATAATTTTACAAAACTGTCTAAGATATCAAATAGTCGCAAGATTGCTACGATCCCCACAATTGAAAAAGTTTAAATTTTGTACTAAAATTAGGTAAAGGTACCTCAAAAAAATGAGATGAAACGTATGAAGGTTATTAATTTTTCTGTGAACTATGTCCTGCATTTTACGGGGGTAAAACAGAAAGCTCTTTAAAGACTCGTATCAATGAACATATCAATAAGAAGAAAACGGAGTTAGTTGTATATAAACACCGATATAATTTTTGTCACACATTTGATTAGGATAACACAAAAATTATGGATAGAGAATCTGACTATGAAAAAAGACTGATTCCAGAGATGATACATATCAATAGTAATTCAAATAATATAATAAGAAACAAGATATTTATGCTCTCAATAGAATATATTTTCCTTCATTACAGAAATTTTTGTAATTAACTTTTTAATGGATATATGGACATTAATCTGTATTATTCCTCAATGTATGTGTGTGTGGTATGCACATGGCTCAAGCTTTGTCTCTTTAGTAGACTTCACATCGCCAGCTCAAATGAACCAAAAATGTTTTCTTCATATCTCTCTCATCTTAGATGCGTTAAAATTATTTTCTAACCAGTGAATTATTGACGGTAATTTTTTTTTCCTCTAAATCTGTTTTAACTTATACTATTTGCCTGTAAAAATGTGATATTTATGTGGTGTTTCTTTTGATAAATTAGCCTGATGATGTTGGCGAGCCCACGCCAACGAACCGTCGCTCATTTTGATGAATAAATATGAGTTTTTCACTCATTTGCCTTTTCCAATCGAAACTTCTTCAATAAACCTTTGGAAGGTGATCTTATGGTTCCTTCAATACATAAGGGTTTCTGCCCAGGGCTGCGAAACCCTAAAAACCGTTGCAGCTGATGAAGATATACCCTTTATTAAACAGATAATAACGTACGTCTTGAAGTCTGATTGCTTCAAGTGAAGAAGTGGACGAGACAAAGGGGATGAAACGAGAAATGAACAGAGGACAAGTACAAAGAGAAGGAAAGGGAGACTGCAAGTGGCATGGAGCAACGATATAGCGTTATCCTGAGCGATAAACTGAGGGAGCGATCCTTGGGGAAATAAAGTTCCGGGAGTGTACCGGGCACGCTAGTTCCGCCATCAGTAGTACCCGATCTCGACGAATCACTCGAGAATCGCCTTACTGGCACTCCAACTGCTCTATTTCTCGTCGTTATGTTATGCAAGATAAGACCTCCAAGACGTGAATTTCGGAAGCTCAGATTAGCCCTAAAGTTGTCACACTACCTCTGTGGTCTTTCAAAACAATCCTGACTGGATCGATTATCACAAGATTTATCTTTATAGCTTCATGGTATTCAAGCATCAGAAACTAATATCGAGTTCCCCAGGAGATTCATATTTTTCGGAATGTCTCCAATAAGGGTGGTTACTCAAAAATCAGAAAAAAAATTCGGATTGTTCTAAGTTTTTCTGGTCAAAAATTATGTTCATCCCGGTGGACTTTGGGGTGAATAGAATATTAATTATACAACACATCAGCGAAAGAATTTGGCTTATATTCAAATCAGTATGCGAATACCATGTTGGTGACAGTCATGTGTCTTCAAAGGTCGATATCTGTAGCAAGGATGGTGTAGTAGAAGGTGTCGCAGCCCGCGGACGTTGTTGGAACTACTAAGCTAACCTCGCATTTCGTATATCGAGCGCCAGTCGGCGGTCAAACTTTTTGCGGCCCTTTTGTCACCGGCTCGAAAAGCGAGATTGTGGAACCGACCTACAATTATGAAAAGTGCCTAAATCATGAGGAGTGTTTAAAAACTGCCGTGTATGACATGGGGAGATCTTTCCGAATTAGGCTGGACACCCAAAGTTCAGAGAAGATGTCACCCCTTCTTTCTGGCTTCTCAGGGCGCATGTTTTCTCTAATTTTGTATAGTTCATGGCGATCAGAATGATCAACTATTGGTTAAACTTGGCGCAAGCGTGGAAAAATAACTTCCATTGCGCATGCCTGAAATTTCAGCAAACAGCTGTTCGCCATGAATAATAGAAAAATCTTGAAAGCGTGCGCCCTAACGTGCCAAAAGAAGTGGCGACATCAACTCTGACTCTTGGATGTCCAGCCTAATTTCTACGGCTCAGGAATGTTTTCAGTATTTGTCTACGGCTCGTGCTGAAAACATTCCCATCGACATAAAAATGGAACTCTTCACTCCTAGTTATGCAATATATTGTATGCATTTTGAAAAGGATTAAACATTTTCAAACTCCAAAGTAAAACATGAAACGTAAATTATTTGTGAAAGTGATTTAAAAATCTAAAAATTCATCACAAACTAAACTATAGGTCGCTCGTAGTATAGGAGTATTCGCATCTTTCTGAAAAAAAGGATCAAAAATGTATATTTTGAGTTTTCTGTGTCAAATCATATTTCAATTCATGCTCTATCCGTAAACATTATACTTTTATGCCCCGGAAGTAATAAGAAGTGTATGAATTTAGTATTTGAATAAAAATATTCATATTCATTTTTTCAAAGTTGCAATCTCAAAAGTGCTCCAATGCCTCGGTTTCTCAACCTAAAGGGTTTATATATAGGTCACTAAGAAACTGAACCTTCTGGAACAGATATCAAGCCCGGGGCTTGATGTCCGTCTTTAATACTTTCAAAAAAGATTGAATTACTCACGTCTTTTTGAAGAAGACATATAACGTAAGAATTTTTTGTTAATTAAAGAATTTCTCGAATTTTGTACCTTGACTTCAGCTCGTGTCATGACCTAAGAAAATTGTAGAAAAACTCTGAAACTTACGGGACATAATCTCTAAGATCTTATCGCTAATTTATGACAAGAGAAACTAAAAAATCAACATGAGTTCATGAGATATGATTAAAAATGCCCAAGCCTGTCTACGTCGAGTTTCAGTTGGCTGAAGCAAGCGAGACCGGTCGGCAGCAGTGATCGTCGACTGAAACTCAACGCACACATGCTTGGAAATTTTTAGTCATATCTCGGAAACTTGTGAAGGCTTTCCAATTTTTATCGGCTTGAATAAAAGATAAGATTTCAAAGATTATGCTCTGTAAATTACAGAATTTTTCCACAATTTTCCTGAGTCATAGCACGAGTTTAAGTTGAGGTACAAAATCCGAGAAATTCTCCGCAATCACCGCTCTCGTGGTCGACAGCGGTAATTGCTGACTGAAACTCGATACATGCACGCTTGGACATTTTTATTCATATCTTAGGAACCCGTGAGGATTTCTGCAATTTTCTCAGCTCAAATTAAAGACAAGAATTCAAAAATTCAGTCCGGTAAATTTCAAAGTTTTTCTGCATCTTTCCTGGGTCATATCATGAGTTGAAGTCAAGATACACAATTCGAGAAATTCTCCAATTTTTTTTTAATTTGTCACGTGATATATCCTGTTCAAAAACTGAAAAATATGTTTACTAGGAGTCATCCAACGTGGAATCTTATAAGCTTTCTAACCATTCGAAAAAAATGTCTGCCTTCATTTTCGACAGAGTTATCATGTTTCAAATTCATCAGTGATTTTTAGCCCGCGCTAGCCATGTAGATATTTCTGACGGTAGTATAACAAATTATGTAGCATGGAGTTTCATAGAAGAATAAGCGTTCTGGGTCTTAAATGTCGGGAATTTATCCGGCTAAATGCTCCTAAATGTGTAAATCCATATCGATGAAGTGAACTCTTATTTCGCAGAACGTCTCAATTCATTTACAAAGAGTATAGAGTTTCCATAAATTATAAATTTATCATGACACTCATTAGTAATAATTATATAAATTGAAGTTATACTATAACTTAGTAAAATATCCAAAGAGGAACTTTTGGTTCTTAAATATAAAAAGAACTTTATCATTTGGAAGAACCATTCAAATATGCTTTTAACTCTCACATATACGTAGGTAAACTAAATAAGGAACATTGATTTATGAACGAAACATGAAGTTTAAAATCTTACAGTCTGTTTCAGATATAAGATGAGGCTAATTATTTTGAACTTACTTGCTGAGACCAAATCGATCGGAAAAATTATGAACATTCATAGGCTCAATCTGCATAGAGAAAGCTTTAAAATGGTCACTTGTAAACAAAAAAGAAAAAAAATAGTTTTGAAGATATTGACCAAAAGAAAAAATAGTAAGGATCTTGATGTTCACTTTTTGCGTTCATTAAATTTCTCATGATAAATTGTTGAATAAATATGATGCTGATGCTCACAGTTTATTTTCGTTATAACTATTGCTTTTCCTTGAAAATTCTGTTTCGAATGAGCGATTAATGAAGTTATTTTCCCTATTTTTCATGCAGATATCGCATTTTATTAAAGCGCAACAATGTGCGAAAGTTGCATTATCCTGTTTTACAGCAAATAACTTAGCAAACTCTGCACCTTGAAAAGATTTTCAGGCGTGATTTGAGGCTAGTGAACCAAACTTTAGAGCAGATGGTTGGTAACACTGAGCACAACTCAAAACATATTTTTTTCGAAAAGCGATACGATTTTTATTGCAAAATTAAAAATAAATATAAAAAATTCCCTGCTTCCAAAAAAAAACTCCGGCTTTTTTCTGCCTTTTTCTCGGAGCTTTAAATTCCTGATTTCCTGGGTTTTCTGGTCAGTGGGAACCCCGAAAATAAATAGACTAGTTTTTACGTTTTCGTTTCGATTTTCGGTATTCGCCATAATAATGGAATATTTAAAAATAATCGAAACTTTGGTAGAAAGTGCTAGAGTAAGAGAAAGATATAATGAATAATCAAGCAAAGAAATGATATATAGAAAATACATAACTTTAAAAACATTTCTTACATATATGCAAATAATTTATTAGTATGAAATAGACAATTCATTTCCGTTTCTAGATTCATCATTCATGCTACAGTCGTAAGGCTTGAGCATGAGTTTATTGTAAAGTGAATTATTGTTTTAATACTAAAAATTTATATTTTAAGATTTAAAACTTTTATTTAATAAAATGAACGTTATCTTTGAAGCATTCCGAACTGAACATTGTTAAATTTGTACAATTTCAAGTCTTACTTGTATGATATCTGCTAAATTTCGTAAACAGCTACTTAGTTTATGCGTTATCAATAAAAATTCCACCAACATTAATAATTTTGACAATTTCAGCACTATTTATGAGATTTACAGCAAATACATATATCCAGATGTGGTATTTCTCATCTGAAATTTTTCTCGTATTCAGGAAACTGGTCGCATCATGAATTATGAATTCCTCCTCAAACTTTTCCTCTCAATATAAAATATTTTCCGAAAATGAAGCTCGAAATCCGAAATTTAATATGTTCAATAGTATGTCTTAATTTTGAAGGATGATTTTTGGCTCATTAAAATGGATATGGAAGTTTCTAGATCATAGTTATTACATCTTTTCAAAACCGCCTCTCGGAAAAATTAATTAGAGGTTGAAACAAATTTCTTCTTTTCACACCATCTTTTCCAGAGGATTCGAATTCCGTGAAAGCTTGCATATAAAATATGATATTCTATGAAGGTGGTGAAAAATTCTGAGGAAAAAAATGTTATCTTTGAAACATTCCGAACTGACCAATGTTAAAGTTGTACAATTTTAAGTTTTACTTGTACAATATCTGTTAAATTTCGTAAATGACTTTTTAATTTATGCGTCATAAATAAAATTTCCAGCAACACTGATAATTTTGAAAATTTCAGCACTATTTATGAGAATAACAGCAAATACATATATCCAAATATAGTATTTCTCTTTTGAACTTAAATTAAATCAAATTTCTGCGCATCCTTTTCCTCTTAATATAAAATATTTTTTGAGAGTAAAGCTCAAATTCTGGTATGTAATATATTTAATAACTTCTCTTCAATTCAAAGGATGGTTATTGGCTCATTAAGATGGATATGGATACTTTCCCAGTCAAAGTTATTACAGCTTTTCAAAACCGTCTCCCGGAAAAATTAATTAAAGGTTGAAACAAATTTCTTTTTTTTTTACACTATGCTTGTCAGAGGATTCGGATCTCGTAAGGGTTTGCATATGAAACATGATATTCTATAAAAGTGATGAAAGATTCTGAGAAAATAAATAGGACACAAAACTTCTAATCTCATTTAAAGATCGTATTTTCTAATCCTATTTCTTCGTTTGATAAGGAAATAATTCATTTTACGAGGTAGAGGGAAAAAGAGTATTTTCTGATTTATTTAAGGCTATTCCTCTCTGAGAAATACGTCGCATGTCAGCCTATGTATGACAACTGTGTCACAACGTGCGATATACAGGATAAGTGGCAGTTAAAACGATGGCAAGTTCGGAAAATACGAGTATAAGTGGTGTACAGAAAGGAAGCCATTGTGACAGCAACAAATTTATTGAAGTAGCAAATGTCACGTGTCAAATCGTGACAGGAAGTGAAAGCGAACAAACTAAATGAGACGTCTCTTTCTCAAATATAAATGTAATCTGGATTCCACAAAAAAGTGCTCTTTTATTCCTGAGTCGGTGTTGACTTACACTGTCGTGCAAAAGTTTCCGACAACCTCTTTTTTGATAACTGATTAAGTTCTCTTAATTTTAATTATGCTAGAGCTGAAAAATTTTCACTTTGAAGGGTCAAGTGCTCTCAAAATTATGTATAAAGTGATCCCAGGATGAAGCCAATTTGTCTATTTTTTAAGTAGATATTGCAAAAATAGTGTAAATTTCAATGTTTTCTCAAATTTTCAATATCTTCTGTAATTATCAATATTTTCCAATGTTTTATGGCTCACCTCAAAGATATTTTTCCACAGTATCGCAACAGCTTATGAACATAAATCTAAAAAAAATTTCTATCACAGTGCAAGAACTTAAAGTTGTAACAAAAAAATTGAAAAAATTTCAATATTCTTTGTGGTGAAAACAATATTTTTGTAAATGTATGAAACGTGTAACCATAAAGTTTCTGTAAAAGTTCCTTAATAATATATATTTATTTTATTTTTATTTTTAATTTGCCTGCAGCTAAGATGATTTTAAATTTTTCCAACTTTTTTGTCACAAATTTAAGTTCTTGCACTGTAACAGGAAAATTTTAAAGATTTATGCGCATAAACTGTTGCGATACTGTTGAAATATAGCTTCAGAATGAGCCCAAGAACATTGAAAAATATTGATTATTACTGAAGTTATTGAAAATGTAATAAAACATTGAGATGTACACTATTTTTGCAATATCTACTCAAAAAATAGACAAATTGGCTTCATCCTGAGCTCACTTTATACATAATTTTGAGAGCATTTGGCTCTTTAAAAAAAAAATTTTCAGCTCTGGCATAATTAAAATTAAGAGAATTTAATCAGTCATTAAAAAGAGGTGATCAAAAACTTTTACATGGCAGTGTACTTTTTTTGCAATTAGGGGAGACTGTGGTGGAACGGGACACCGGGGTAAGACGGAACACCCAATTTTCTCTCAAGTTATATGGTTTTCAGGACTGCTTTTTTTATGAAAAGGTAGAAGAACTGATGCTACAGTTCTCAAAAAAGAAATTGAAAATATTAAATAACGCAAGAATGTAGTAACATTAAAATATCAGAAGGTGGATTCTGTCATTTTAAGATATTTTTACTTGAATATTAATTAGTGAAAGTATCATAATATATTTTTAATAGGGGTTATTTCCTTAATTTTAATTTCATGACCGCATTTTATGTATTTATTCAAGACGCGTATTTAATATTTACAGTTTAATAAAAAGTAGTACTTCAGGAAGAGAAATAAGAAACCACAAAATTTAACAGATTAAGAAAATGGAAAAAGAATTTTTACTTTAATTAATTTAAATGGAAGAATAGCTAAATATACCTTCTTTGTTAAATAATTTTCAGGAATTTTTTCACCATCATATTCCGTACATATATCTAATCAGATGACATGAAAAATAAGTATTTCAAATAAAAAATTATGAATATTTATAGTGTCTCATCTCGCCCCAGCATGTGTCCCGTTTCGCCCCAGACCTGGGCGTGACGGGACAAAGATGCGACTTCTTCTTTTTACTTTTTTTACTCTTTAATATATTCATTTTTTTTCACATAATTGAAACATAAAGGTTCACTGTATTTAAATAACAGTTCACATATTAATATTTCACTATGGATAGTGAGTTTTTTTAGTAATAAAAATAAACTGCCCCTTCCCGCCCCTATCTCCGATATCGCATATCTAAAAAAAGGTTTGCATTACTTGAAGTTGTTTTATAGCAATTCGAAAATTTGAAAATTAAATCTAGAAGTATTCCTTTCTAATGAGGAAAGTCATAGAAAATTTTACGCGAATTGAGAAATATTCGTGCTTTTTAATACTATTGAGGGGTTGATTGAAATCTTTCAAATCACCTAATAAATGATTGAAAATGTTATATATGTTTTATGTTACTGCTTTTCGTTGGAAATTAGTATTTTTAAAGAAAAACTTTAATGTAAAATCATAAAGTTTCGAAGGAGACTTACAATTTTTTTCTGCAAATACAGTTGAACAAATACAGTTGTTTTTTCTGTTTATTTATTAACAAATTCAAGAGCTAGATCAGCGAGGAGGCTTATTTTGTATTCAATTAGAAATACATTGAAGGGTTGGATCGACAAAAAAGTTTTTTCTGTTTATTCATTAACAAATTCTAGAGTTGTATCGGGAATCTCCGGTTTTTATGTTTATTTATTAACAAATTCAATAGTTGGATTGGAAAATGAGCTAATTTCTGTTTATTTATTAACAAATTCAAGAGTTGGATCGAAAGAAAGGCTTATTTTATGTGTATTAAGAAATAAATTTAAGGATTGGATCATAAAAGGAGTTTTTTCTGTTTTTCTATTGACAAATTCAAGAGTTAGATCAGAAAAGGCGGTTTTTTATGTTTATTGATCAATAAGTTCAAGAGTTGTATCGAAAAATACGGTTTTCTATGTTAATTCATCAACAATTCAAGAGTTGCATCGAGAGAGGCGGTTTTTCACGTTTATTTATTAACAAATTCAAGGGTTGAATCGAAAAAGAAGTTTTTTCTGTTTTTTTATCAACAAATTAAATAGTTAGATTGGAAAAGGCAGTTTTTATGTTTATTTATTAACAAATTCAAGAGTTGGATCGGAAAGGGTGTTAGTTCCTCTTCATTTATTTATAAATTCAAGAGTTGGATCGGAGTAAGGGCTACTTGTCTTAATTAGAAATAAATTTCAGGATTGGATCAAGGAAGGGGTTTTTTCTGTTTTCTTGTTAACAAATTCAAGAGATAGATCAGAAAAGGCTGTTCTTTACGTTTATTTATCAATAAGTTCGAGAGTTGTATCGGGAAAAGCGGTTTTTAGTGTATATTTATTACCAAATTCAAGAAGTGGATTGAGAAAGGCGGTTTTTCATGGTAATTTATTCAAAAATTCAAGAGTTCGATCGGGAAAAGCGGTTTTTTATGTTCATTAATTAACAAACTGAAGGATTGGATCAAAAAAGAAATGTTATCCATTTTTTTATTAATTAATTGAAGAGTTAGATTGGAAAAGGCAGTTTTTTATGTTTATTTATAACAAATTCAAGAGTTGGATCAGGAAGGATGTTATTTTCCATTTATTTATTTATAAATTCAAGATTCCGATCGGGGTAAGGGCTTATTTTGTGTTAATCAGAAATAAATTTGCGGATTGGATCAAGAAAGGAGTTTTTTCTGTTTAATATTAACAAATTCAAGAGTTGCATCGAGAAAGGCGGTTTTTATGTTTATTCATTAACAAATTCAAGAGTTCGATCGAAAAAGGCAGTTTTGAATGCCTATTTATTAACAATTTCAAGAGTTGGATCAGGAAAGGCGTTAGTTTCTGTTTATTTATAAATGAATTCAAAACTTGGAACGGGGTAAGACTTATGTTGTGTTAATTAGAGATAAATTTAAGAATTGGATCGCGAAAGGTGTTTCTTATATTTATTTATTAAGAAATTCAAGAGTTTGATCGGAAAAAGCAGTTTTTTATGTTCATTTATTACAAGATTCAAGGGTTGGATCAGAAAAAGAGTTTTTGTTTTTCAATTAACGAATTCAAGAGTTAGATCGGAAAAGGAGGTTTTTTATGTTTATTTATTAACAAATTCAAGGGTTGGATTAAGAAGGAAGTTTTTTTGGTTTTTTATCAACAAATTCAAGAGTTGGATCGAAAAAGGCAATTGTTTATGTTAATTTATTAACAAATTTATGGGTTGGATCGGGAGAGGAGTTTTTTCTGGTTTTTCCTATTAACCAATTCAAGAGTTGGATCAGGGAGGGCGTTAGTTTCTATTTATTTATAAATAAATTCGAAAGTTGGAACGGGGTAAGACTTATCTCGTGTTAATTAGAAATAAATTTAAGAATTGGATCGTGAAAGGTGTCTTATATTTATTTATCAAGAAATTCAAGAGTTTGATCGGAAAAGGCAGTTTTTTATGTTCATTTATTAACAAATATAGGAATTGGACCAGAAAAGAAGTTTTTCTTATTTTTTCATTAACAAATTCAAGAGTGAGCTCGCAAAGAGCGGTTTTTTCGTATTTATTTATTAACAAATTCAAGAGTGAGATCGGGAAAGGCGGTTTTTCATGTATGTTCCTTAACAAATTTAAGGGTTGGATTGAAAAAAGAGTTTTTTTTTATCAACAAGTTAGAAAGTCAGATCAGGAGAGGCGTTTTTTGATGTTTATTTATTAAGAAATTCAGGACTTGGATCGGAAAGGTCGGTTTTTTACGTTTATTTCTTTTAACAAGTTCAAGAGTTGTATTGCGAAAGGCTATTTGTTATGTTTATTTATTCATAAATTCAACAGTTGGACTGAAGGCCTTAATTTCTGTTTATTTATTAACAAATTCAAGAGTTAAATTGGAGGAAGGACTTGTTTTGTGTTAAAATAAAAGTAAATTCAACGCTTAGAGCGGGACGGGCAATTTTTCATGTTCATTTACTAACAGATTTGCAATTTTTTACCCGAAAATTCAGTATTTCAATGTATTCCAATATATAATGAATATGTATCAAAATTTTTGACACTTCGGAGGAGATTACAAAATTTTAACAAATATTCAACAACTTATTCAACAGAAATAATAATAATTTGCAATAAATGTGAAAATTATTAGGTTAAACAAATAATTTCTCAAAAGACAAGAACCTGGTATCTATGACTCTCTTTTCAACACCCTGAAAAATGTATCCTCATTTCAATGAGATCGATTCTTTAAAGTGATAAATTCGTATTTAAATTCAGTAATTTATCCATGAATGGATCAAGTAATTTAGCTCTCTGGAGTAAATGAAATATTTTTTAAGATATATGTATAAATATTCATGGAATTGAGAAAAAATTTATCAGATGCGAAGGGTTGACACGGTTATTGCGAATAGATGATTATATACTTTAAAAAGATGTTTTCTTTCAATGAAATATGGATCCATTTTATGAGAAGAATTCGTATATTGAATATAGAATCTGCAATTATTTATTATAAATAAATATTTGTTCGAACGAAGGAAACGCTTTATTGAACTAAATACTTGTACATTTCGTTAAGATACGTGTATTTTTAAATCTGACGGTCTTATGTTTTTTTTTCAATAATATATTTATTTCAGCTTGAACATAATTTTCTTGAATGATATTTTCACAAAATTCATTGAAAGAAACATTTATTTAATTCATAAAAGAGAAATCAATCTTTCTAGATAAATAATTCTTTCAGTAGTCAGTAGTTCAGGGCAAATGCCGCTAGGTGGACAGAGCATATTATCTCCCAATAACAATTAATTCCCAAAGAAATAACACAAAAACTTTTCACTATAAGCTGCAACAACTTTAACTATCTCAAAAAAAAATCTAAATATATCTCATAGGCTACTTTTCAAATATAAATCTCTTATTTCTTTCAACCAATAAGAACATTTTTCTGCTTATTCAATATTTCACTGATAGAAATAATTATCAATTTGCTTCAATAATTTCATATCTTTGGTTCAAATGAAACCATTTCTTTGGATTGAGGAAATACATGATTGTACGAATACAGTACGATCATTTTTTTAAATTAAGTAAATTTTCCTTCGATTCAAAATCTTTTTTCAGTGTCGTAAATAGAACAACCAACATGATGAAAGTGAAGAATCCAGAAATATTTTTTGATATTTTTGCCGCTGCTCTATTGACAGTTACACGAATGTGATTGGTGTTATTTATTGCCCTATCGCGTGACTGAATATAGAAAACCTACTTCTATTCACGGTATTCAAGCAATTGTTTATCACCCTGAATAGTTTAATAATAAATCGGCTGCGATACGGCAAAATAAAAAAGCTTGTTAACAAAACTACACGCGATACATTTTACTGTTTAGTGACCCGTGCAGAAACCTTGATTTGGGCCTAGTAAGGTTCTAACCAGTTTGCCCTATTTCCGGTGTGGCCCTTATCGGGTAAGCTGACATGAGCCACACACAGTTTGTAACGCTTTTGCAGATGATTATCCTACTTAGGTGAAACTTATCAGGGCCATCCCAGATTTGACAAAGATTGCCCTAATTTCTGAAATTATTAATAATTGTACAGAATAATTATAAAGATAATGATTGTAAATTATAATATATCATATGATAACATATAATATGTAATTGGTAATTAATAATATATTAATAATATATTGTATATTATAATTATAATTGTAAATTGTACAGAATAATTTTTTTTTCAAATTATAATACAAAACTAAGTAACAATGATTTTTTATTTGTAAAAGTAACTTTTATAGTACTGGACTTATACTGATTCAAATCGAACTGCATTTTATCATTTTCACTATTTTCACTAAAATATCTCATATCCAATGTTAGAATATGTTAAATATGCATTGAATTTTAAGTATGAAGATAAAATGAAAATTTGTGCTAATTATTATCCAAATTAATGTAGTTTAGGAACAAATTTAGGAAATGATTAATTATGACTTTAGTATTATTAATGTATTAAGTAATTTGATGGTGATAATTAATATATTTAAGAATATCCTGTAATTATTTGTGAGAACTTCCTGAATCAATTAAAATAAACACAGGATTAATCTTCTACCGAAAAAGACGAATTTTCAAAACAAAACAGTTAAATTTTCGATCAAGAAGATAAATTTTCAACTGAAATGATGAATCTCCAACCAAAAAAATGAGTTATGTATTGAAAAAGTAGTTCCACTTTCAATCAAGTAGTTGAATTTCCAACCAAAAAAGATGAATTCTCAACAAAAAATGTAATAGTTGATATTTCGACTGAAAAAATTAAATTTATAAAGAAAAACAATCGAAATGGACCGGAATAGATGAGTTTTCAGCAATATAGTTAAATCCTCAACTAAAGCAGATTAATTATCAACCAAGAAATGGCCTATTTAACCAAACTTTTATTTTATTTCTAAAGCAGAAACAATTGAATTCAATCAAAAAATACGAATATTGAACAAAATGATTAAATCCTCACCTAACACATATTAATTTTCAAACCAATAGTTGCATTTCCAATCAAAAAAATTAATAATTTTTTTATGTTACTTTTGCTGAATACTGATCGTTTTTGGAGAAACGAGTTTTCAACTGAATAGGCCATTTTCAGCCAAACAGTTAAATTTTTAACCAAATAGTTTAATTTTCTATCAAACTGTTTGATTTTTAATCCAAAAATATGATTTTCCCACCAGTAAGTTAATTTTCAATCAAATAGTTGAATTTTCCACCAAACTATTAAAATTTGAAGGCAAAACTACGAATATTCTACAAAAAATGTTGAATTTTGACCTAAATATATAAATTTTCAACTAAAAATATGAATTTTCAACAAGAAAAATGAATTTTCTTCGAAATAGGTGGATTTTTAACAAAATAGTTGAATTCTCTACCAAAACAGAATAATTCGCTACGAAAAAGTTGCGTTTTCAATCGACAAAGATGAAAATTTCTACCAAAAGAGATACATTTTTAAATCAAAAAGAAAAATTTTCAACAATAGAGTGGAATACCCAACCCAAAAATATGAATATTCAACAAAAAAGTCAATTTTTACTCAAACACTTAAATTTTCAACCAAATAGTTAAATTTTCTACCAAACTAGTAAAATTTCAAGCCAAAACGACAAATATTCTACAAAAAAGTTGAATTTTGACCTAAATATATAAATTTTCAACTAAAGATATGAATTTTCAACAAGAAAAATAATTTTTCGTCGAAATACGTGAATTTTTAACAAAATAGTTGAATTCTCTACCAAAACAGAATATTTAGCTACGAAATAGTTGCATTTTCAACCGACAAAGATGAAATTTCTACCAAAAGAGATACATTTTTAAATTAAAAAGAAAAATTTTCAACAATAGAGTGGAATTCCCAACCCAAAAATATGAATATTCAACAAAAAATTCAATTTTGAATCAAACACTTAAATTTTCAACCAAATAGTTAAATTTTCTACCAAACTAGTAAAATTTCAAGCCAAAAAGACGAATATTCTACAAATCAGTTGAATTTCGAACCCAAAAATATGAATTTTCAAGAAAAAAGTTAATTTTCGACAAAAGACTTAATTTTCAAACAAACATTTAAATTTTCAATCAAATAGTTGAATTTCTAAAAAAATGTAGAAATCTCAAGCCAAAAAAAAAGAATATTCTACAAAACATTTGAATTTTGAATCCGAAGACAAAAGTTTCCAAGATAAAAATTAATTTTAAGCCAAATAGAAGAATAATCAACAAAATAATTGAATCCTCATGCAAAAAGATAATATTTGAACTAATATTATGACTTTTCAACCAAACTTCAAATTTCAAGCCAAAAAGACGAATATTCTACAAAACAGTTGAATTTCAAACCAGGAAATATGAATTTTCAAGAAAAAAATTTAACCAATAGTTGAATTTTCAACCAAATAGATGAATATTCAATAAAATAGTTGAATTATCAACCAAAACAGATTGATTTTCTACCAAATGGTTGCATTTTAAACCGAAAAAGGTAAAGTTTCTTTTTAAAAAAAAATTTTGAACCAGAAAAAAACGAATTTTCAACAAGAGTTAAATTTTCAATAAAAAGGTCAATTTACAAGCATATAATAATTTTCAATCAAATAGTTGAATTTTTTCCAAACTTGAAATTTCAAGCCAAAAAGACGAATACTTTACAAAAAAGTTAAGTTTCGGACACGAAAAGATGAATTTTCAACAAAAAACTTGATTATTTTACCCATTCAGATATTTACAAGGACTGAAAAAACATTATTCAAAATAAACTCGCGAAATTGTATACATATTCCGATTTTTCTGTGTTAATTACTTAAAATTTAAACATTTACAAGTGAATGATAAAGGGTTATTTAAGTACTATGTAATGCTTTGAATTTGAAAGGGTTTAGGGTCGATCGCTTCAAGAAATGCAGTAATTAATACTGGAAAATCTAGAAATCCCTAGATAAAACCTGGAATTGAGAATTTTTTGCAAGAATCCTGAGAAGTGAATACATATTTGTTTAAATTATATACTGTTTTATGGAAAAAATATGTTTTTTATCACTTGGACTCTTTTTATCCTCTGAATTTAGCGTCCTTTATAATTTGAGGTGATACACTTGTGTGCGAAATTCGAATACTGTAATTGTTATTTGAGTAATTTTGAATAACTTCGGCTATTCAAGCGATAACAATTTGAAATCAAACGTGAAATGTAAGCAGGAACACATTTTTGCTTTAAAGGTTAATGAAAATGGAAAATACGATTTTTTAAATTCTAATTCAAAATTCTCAATAATGATCATTAAATTCTCAGAGCACATAAAGGTCGAGCATATTCTCAAGCATATTCTCATGCTCGTGAGAATTTCTCTGAACACTTAAACTCTTTGATATTTCAACAAAAATATGAATTTTGAACAAAATAGTTGAATCCTCGACCAAAACAGATTAATTTTCAATCAAGTGGCTGCATTTTTAACCAAAAAATATGAAAAATCCACCAAAAGAGATGAATTTTCAAACTAAAAAGAAGAATTTTCAACGAAGAGTTGAATTTTCAACCAAGAAGACTAAGTTCTTTTAAAAAAGATGAATTTTCAACAAAATATTTAAATTTCCAACTTCATAATTGAATTTTCAACTAAAAAAGGAATTTCAAATGTTCAATAAAAAAAATTAATATTCAAACAAAAAAACCAACAAATTTTCAACAGAATTGTTACATTTTCAAACTTCAAGGAAGAAAAACAATTTCAACAAAAATTTCGAAATTCCAAGCCAAAAAGATTAATTTTCTGAATAGCAGTTGAATTGTCAACCCGAAAATATGAATTTTCAATAAAAAAGTTAACTTCTAACCAAAAAGTTTAATTTTCAAGAAAACAGTTGAACTTTTAAATAGGAAGATGAACTGTAAACTAAAAATGATGACTTGTTAACAAAATTGTTCAATTTTCAATAAAATAATTGAACTAAAAAAATTGAACTAAAATTATGAATATTTAACCAAGAAAATGAATTTAAACTGTTGAGGTTCAAAAAAAAATGGCGACCCTTTTCCGAAAAAATCTACTTTTTTCAAAATTTTATTTATAGACTGAAATATTTGTTTTTTGAATTCTCATGTAAAATCATGCAAATATAACATTTATAACACTTGTTTTCAATGTGAAATACGTTTTTTTTTCTTGAATTTTCAACTGTTCAGAATACAAATATTTAAAAAATTAAAGAAAATCAAAGAAAATTTTAAATTGAACTCAAACGGTTGGATTTTAAATTTCCTTCTATTTTCAACTATTGAAAAATAAAATTTTTGATTTTCCACAATTTTCAATATTTGAATTTTGTATTGAAAACAAGTGTTGAAAACATTATATTTACATAATTTTATATGAGAATTTAATAAATAAACATTTCAGTCCATTAAAAAATTTTTGAAAAAGCCGGTTTTTTCGATAACGGGCAACCATTGGCAAAAAATGCTATGGAGAATTAATATTCATCCAATGGAATCTCAATAGGAAATTAAAGAGATTAAAAAAAAAATCTCAAATTTGACCAAAAAAACATCCCAGCTCTGAACATTTTCTTGTAAGGAGAAAGGAATTATCTAGAATTTGCGCTCAAAGTTTCCATTCCCAAAAATTTGCGTTAAATATAGGAACGCTGACAATATAGATAAATTAAACTAAGAATCAAATAATATCTCCAACGAAAACAGTATTTTTCTTAGCTTCATGGGCTAGGCTCTTCTATTTAATCAGTTTAAAACTGATCAGCAGACTCCTCTGGAAAAGCTAGAGAGTAAAAATTTATGAACTTATAATACACTAGCATCTTCAATCACGCGCCGCATGCGCGTGTAGTTTTTTGGTTTGAGGTGAAGAATAATTCTCAATTCCAAATAAAAATTCCGAACAACTATTTATTCGTTAAAAAATTTTGAAAATCTAAATTCAAACTCAAATTATGTATTAGGCATTTCACATCATATTCGAAGAAATAAGTTTTATTATCAGTGATATGGTGGAAAAAATTCATCATATGATTATGAAAGATCGCCGAATCAAGGTGCTTGAGGTTTCTAAGGCTGTAAGCTTCTCCACTAAATGATTCTATTTGTACGAAAAACTGGAGATTAAGAAGGTTTTTGCATCGATTCGTGACTGTGGACGAAACCTGTATCCACCAATATACACCCGAAACAAAGCAGCAGTCAAAGCAGTGGGTACTACCTGGTTAAAGTTTGCGAGAGAAGGCGAAGGTTGTTTTGTCAGCTGGGAAGGTGCTGACCACAGTGTTTTGGGATTCCCAAGGAATCATCCTCATTGATTACTTGAGAAAGGTTGCAATTATAACAGTTCTAATTCTGAAATTTTAATACATGCTTTTCAAATTCTCTAAATAAATTTCCTGAAATCAGTGAAATTCTTCGTAAATGTGTTTTTTTACGATGGATAGTTTGGACGATACATTCATGAAATTAGACTCTGTCGCCGAAAGAGGAAGGAAGGCTATGTGGGGAGAAGGAAAATCGTTCTGTTCGTAAACACTTCTCTCTCCCAAAAAAATCTGAGAATTTCTGTGAGGCTCCTTGTTTACAATTCAATGTTAGTTTACGCCGTGACTTTGAACACTGCATTTCGTATTGGTCGACAATTTGCTAAGTTGAAATAAAATTTTACCATGAATTCGTTATTCTAATCTTTTCCTCACAAATTGAAAAATTGAAAAAAGTGGATTATTTGCTCAATATTTTGTTTTTCAAATTTTAATAGTTAAGCCTAGATGAGAATGAAACTTTCGTAATTCGACTCGTGTATGACATTTTAACTATCTATTTCGTGTTTTGACAAAATTGAAATGTATCTTCAATTAATGTTGTGAGAAATTGTGAAAAAAATGGATTATAATTTTTCAATTTCCTACGTAGGAAGATAATTTTTGTTCACTCTGATTGTTCCTCTTTGGTATTATGGAGTTCAGCGAAATTGATATAAATTTGGGAGAACCGTTCAAATTTTAATTTTAAAAACTGATGCTAGTAGAAAATTTCAAGGCGCATCTGTTTTTCTTTTTTCAAAAATTTGTAGGTCTTGTAGTTTTTGAAGTAATTGGCAAAAAGTACACAGATTTTCCGAAAACGAAATATTTCAATCTTTTTCACTTCAACTCGCGCTAACTTAGCCAATTTTCAGATTTTTTTGATTCCATCAATACTTAATAACGTGTTTAAGTCTTCTAAAACTATTTAAGAAAGAAAAACGTAAATATTTCAATGAACAAGTTGTTAATTTTTGTTGATACTTTGCAAAAATCATGAATTTTAACCTTCAAGCACTTTGTTTATCGAGCGAATTCCAAGCAACGGAAAACTGTTAGTAAGGAGGATGTTGACTGAGGTTCAAAGAAGTTTCCTGTAAAGTTTTAGCTCAATCGGATTGATGGTTAAAAAGATATGAATGTTTTAAATTGCAAGCGGCAATCCTGACGCTGCTCTGTGCACGTGCCTCTTCGGCTACGAACGTTTTGCAGCGAATGATATGCAGGTCAAGTCGGATACCAAAATAATATTCAGAATATTATCATTGAATTAATTTATTCATTACAAATTTTGACCAATAAATTATTAAAATATTAATTCATTAATAACTACTTTCAATCATTTCCGTCACTCTCTTCAATTTCTTCGTCATTTGGACACTAAGTTATTACTTTGGAAAATACTTTTTGAAAATTTTTTTTAGCTCTTAAATGATCGTAGACACTTTCTACATCTTTTACTTTGGCCGCTTTTATTTCAATTTGAAGTAGAGGACTTTTCGAAAGTTTTTATAGTTCAATTGTAGGCTTTGAGAAAAAAAGAGGTTGTATTTTGCAATTCGTAATTGTCGTAAACATCCACTTTTCTATCAGGAAGAAAATTTAAAACAAACGCTTCACTGATTTAAAAGGTTTTTGGCTTTCGCATTTTGCCTTTGAAACTTTTTTCAGAATCCTGCAGCAGATCCTCACATTTTTCAACCATTTTGAATAAAGAAGAACGAGCATTGCGAATAATTCCCACATATTCAACTTCAGTTTCAATCCGTTCTTATCTTTTTAATTTTTTCGAATATGTGCCAAAATTCCTGTCGCATTAGCAATGTGAATGCCCTTGAAATGGACACACATTCTTTTTGAAATTGCAAATAAATTGTAAATAAAACCAAAAAATAAGACACTGTAATTTTATTTGTGTTGCACATGTCAGTTCTAGGTAATTTAAAAGTGAAATCATAATATTTTTCTAACAATTTGTGAAGTTCCATAAGATTTAATGAAGGATTTTCAAAATATTTCAGATTGCTGGAAAAAAATTGCTGTTTGTCATGTGAACTGCGATGTGAGATTGATTCATAATGCTCTTTAATCATTCTTTTTCAATTTATTCTCTTTAAATTGATTTTTATATTCTTTCTAAATTTAATAGGGTATTAACTAAAGTGAACCTATCACAAAAATAATATTTTTGCAGCTACTCTAAAGAATAATCCATTCACTGGTTCTTTGTTTTATTTATAGTATATTTTGGAAGAAAACTGCAAACAGTTGCTATTATTTTTTTTTTGGTATCCGACTTGACCTTCATATAGTCCGCTGGAACACGTCCATAGCCGAGGAGGCACGTGCATAGGGCAGCGTCAAGATATCCGCTTGCAATTTAAAACATTCATAATTTTTTAACCATGAATCCGATTGAGCTAGAACTTTCCAGAAAACTTTTTTGAACCTACATCAACAACTTTCTCACTGGAAGATTTTAGTTGCTTAAGATTCGCTCGATAAACGAAGCGCTTGCAAGTTGAAATTTATGACTTTTGCAAAGTTAAAAAAAACTTCTTTGCTTACTGTGCATTAATGCGTTAATGCCCGATTACAATTCAACATCTTTCATTCAAAATAGAAATAATGACCAGAGCTTTGCCAGCGCCCAATTCAAATGGGGGTGAATAGGGCGATTTCTGCACAAGGAAAGCAATAAAGTTACAAAATGAATTGTCTTTTAATTAAAAAAGCAGAAATGGGGAATTATTTCCACCTCGTATGGACTCGGGGAGCTTGTAACGCTCAATAATTGCATAATATCCTAGTAGTGTAATCAACACTATGCGAAAATCGGTCTAGCCGCAATTTCGAGTAAACTGGATTCCATTTACCCAGCCGAAATAGCCTGCAATCACAATGAATCAACTAGTCTTTCCTGATTTATGCTCGTTTCACTTGATCGACGTTAAAGCCATTCTGGCAATCTTTTAAATTAAATTCACCTCCACATTCGCAAATCTTTCTTTCCAGGTGTAATTAATTCTTACACGAACAAAAACAATTATTAGATTCAAATAATTCCTCCTGCAAAGCACAACTATGAAGAGCGGGAATTCACAAAGATGATTATTCACTAAGTTTGCATTTGTAGGGCATGCAGTTAAGTTTTCCTCCTTGAAACAAAGATATGCTTTCATAATGAAACAAACTGAGCTTACTGGGGCGCAAAAAGCTTCCCTCTTGAGAAAAAATATAGGAAGGTAGAGAAGTTTTGAAATGGAATGGACACAAAGAAACGGAGAAAAGAATACATAAATATATGTTTTTTCTCAAAAGATTTCGAATATTTATTAGAAAACTTCTTTCGTCTCATTATTCAAGCGCGGAATTTACTGTCGACCCAGTCGATCCTGTGATGTCAAAAGTGCTGCAGCTCAATTCTATCTTCTATTTAATATCAAAATAATACTGACAGTCGCATTTTTTTCTGCAAATAGACAGAAAGAATGCATTTTCAACCAAATAGTTGAATTCAACCAAAAACACGAATTTTCAACAAAACAGTTTAATTTCCAACGAAGAAAGATTTTTCAGACAATAAAGGAAGGAAATCAATAAAAAAATTTGAATTTTCAAGCCAAAAAGACGAATTTTCTGTCAAACAGTTGTATTTTCGACCTAAAAATATAAATTTTTAACTAAGAAGATTAATTTCCTACCAAAAAGACGAATTTTGAACGAAATACATGAATCTTCAACAAAATGGATGAATTTTTAATGAAATACATGAATTTT
>JAUMHM010000031.1:40607384-40625438 GCA_032362435.1 Melikaiella ostensackeni | reverse complement strand
TTTTGAACGAAATACATGAATCTTCAACAAAAAGGATGAATTTTTAATGAAATACATGAATTTTCAAATAAAATGATGAATCTGCAACCAAAAAAAAAATATTTTTAATACAGTAGATGGATTTTCAACCAAAAAAGATCAATTCTCAATGAAAAATGTAATGGTTGAAATTGCAAAAAAAGATTTAAATTAAAAAATGAAAATAGTTGAATTTAACCACAAAGGACGAATTCTCAACAGAATAATTGAACGTTCAACCAAAAAAGATTCATTTTCAAACAAACAGTTGCGATTTTAACCAATATAGATTAAGTTTCTAATAAAAAAAAAAGAATCTACGACAAAATACAAAATTTTTCAACCAATAAGATTAATTTGAAAGAAATGAATGACAAAATACATAAATTTTCAACAAAATAGTTGAATTTTTAACCAAAAGAATGAATTTTCAAACTAAATGATGGAGCTCCAGACAAAAAACGAATTTTTCACAAAGTGGTTCCACTTTGAACCAGAGGAGATGAATTTTCAACAAAATATGTACATTTTTAACCAAATAGTTGTATTTTTAAGCAAATAATATAAATTTTCAACCAAGGGAAACTAACTTTCTACAGAATATTCAAATTTCAACCAAAGGGATGAATTTTTAACCTAACTGATAAGTCTACATCTGACAAAATGATTTTTTAACAAAGTAGGTCCAATTTCAACTAAGCAACTCAATTTTAAACCAAAAAAGATGAATTCTCAACAAAAAATGTAATAGCTCATAGTTCACTAGAAAAAGGTTTTAATTTTAAATAAGAGACAATCGAATCCAATCAAAAAAGATGATTTTTTAACAATTTAATTAAACTTTGAACCAAATGATTGAATTCTCAGCCGCAGAAACGGAATTTTCAAAAAAAAAATATATAAATTTTCAACCAAATGGTTGATTTTTCAGCGAAAAAAAATTATTTTCTCCTAAGAAGACGAAATTTCAACAATACACATGAACTTTAATTCAACTAGTTGAATTTCCGATAAAAAATATAAATTTTTAGCAAAAAAAACACATTTTCAACAAACTTTTAACCAAAAAAATGAATTTTTTAACCAAAATGATGAATCTTCAGAAAAAATGAATTCATAAGAAAGTAGTTCCACTTTGAACCAAGTGCTTAAATTTTCAACTGAAAGAAATAAATTCTCAAGGAAAAATATAATGGTTGATATTTGAACAAAAAAAAATGAATTTCCAGCTTAGAGGATAAATCTTCAACAGAAAAATATTTTGATTTTGAATCTATAAGAATTAAATGCAACCATGGGAGACGAATTTCCAACAAAATAGTTGAAGCTTCAACTGAAAGAGATTATTTTTCAATAAAAAATAATGAATTTCAAAGAAGATAATTGAATTTTGAATCAAATAATGAAATTTTTTACCAAGTACATTTTTTCCCTCCCGAGAAGACAAATTTTCAACAAAGTACATAAATTTTAAACCAAATAGTTGAATTTTCGATTAAAAATGATATCTACATTTTAAATTAAAAAAATGAAATTTTACCAAAATTTGTAAGGGATTTCAGCTAGAGAAATGAATTCTCAACTAAAATGATGATATTTGATATTTGATGTTGATATTTCCAACAGAAAAGATTTTAATTTAAAGTCATAGAAAGTCGAATTCTACCAAAAGAGATGAATTTTCAATGAAATAGTTGAATCCTCAACTGAAACCAAATACTGTTCAACAAAACATTTCAATTTTATTTCAAAAGAAATTAATTTTCAACCAAAACAAAGAATTTTTGACAAAGTAGTTTCACCCTTAAATAATCTGTTGAGTTTTTAAACAAAAATAAATGAGTTCTCAACGAAGTATATAATAGTCAATATTTCAACCAAAAATGTTTTTAATTTCGAATCTAAAACATTTGAATTCTTCCAAAAAAATAAAATTTCATCATAATACATCAGTTTTTTACCAAATAATTGAATCGTTAACCAAAAAGATTATATTTCTTCCAAAAAAGACGAATTTTCAACAAAATACATAAATTTCCAACAAAAAAAATTTTTCAGTTAAGAAAGAAAAAAAATTTTAATCAAATTGTCCAAATTTAAAGCCAAAAAGACGAATTTTCAAACGAATCAGTTGAATTTTTAACTTAAAAGGACGACTTTTTACAATAATTTTCAATTTTCAATAAAACAATCAAATTTTTAAGCAGAAAAGATCAACTCTCATCCAAAAATATGTTAGTAGACTTTTCAACGAAAAAGAATAACTTTTCAAAGAAGAATAGTTGGATTTTCTTATTAGGATCTATATTTTCAGTTGGCATTTAAGTCGAAAACGAGAAAAAGGGGAAAAGTGGGAAATAGGAAAAAGACTCTGAAGCCTCCGATAAATAAATAGGAATTTTGATAATTTATAGACAAAAGGATAATAGTTAAAATAAACATTGAAGTTCGCTTTGAATACTTTAAGAACATTATGTTACAAACACTTTAGTATAATTTTGATACCAAATCTGGATAATTTTAATCAACTGAGTATCAGTCTGCTGCAAATCACGTTAGTTATCATATATTGATGTTAATGATTTCGGTCAAATGAAATGTTTAATTGAAATTGATGAAAAATTAGATTTTTTGTATACGGGCCGTAATATTACATTCAATAGAGGAACGAAAAAAATCCACCTCGGCCCGGATTTGAACCAGGAAAGCCACTTTTCATGAGTGGAGCATCAACCAATTACGCAACCGAGGCCGCAGTAGATCGTTTCTCGTTTCTCTTATATCACCGGGGGACGCAAGACTTTCATCACTATCGCCCTGTGAAATTTCTATCATCTTTTTGGACATTCAGATTAAGATATCTTAATTATATATTGATGTTAATGGTTTTGGCCAGATGAAATGTTTAATTGAAATAGATGGAATATTAGTTTTTTTTTGTCTACTGGCCATAGTATAACATTTATTAGAGAAACGAGAAAAAATCTACCTCGGCTCGGATTTGAACCGGGAATGCCACTTTTCATGAGTGGAGCGTCAACCAATAAGTAATTTGCTAACGCTCCACTCATGAAAAGTGGTGTTCCCGGTTCAAATCCGGGCCAAGGTAGATTTTTTCTCGTCTCTCTAATAAATGTAATATTACGGCCAGTAGGCAGAAAAACTAATTTGCCATTAATTTTAATTACGCGTCAGTTATCTTTAGTTATCCTGTTTTATAAGATACCTTTCCAATAATTCTAAATTATAGAAAATTAATGTTGCAGCAGATGTTAATTGTAATTGGGGTTGAGTCCATGTTGACAAAAGCTGCAAATTAAGTATCAGTAATGTCAGTAACGAGGAAGAATAAAACGGAGGTGGAATGAAGGGAAATGAATGAAGGAAAACGGTGGCGATGCCGGAGTCTTGTTAAGAGTAACGGCTAATTAAAATTCAGCCCAGTTAATCGTGCACTCGGATTCTCTCGCGATTTTAAAAGAACGTCACTGGGGCAAAATATAATCAATATAATGCCAGGCTATGGACCAACGGCAGTACCTGAGCGGTGATTCTCGAATCATTGCGATCTTGAATGTTAAGCACGGACGAGCGTGGTTAGCGCTCGGATGGGTGACCGTTCGGGGTTCTCGTTTAATCGTGTTTCTCACTGCGTTGAACAGTTCTCAAGCGGAATGTTTGACGCCGTGGATGGATGTGGGCACTCGATGCTATCCAAACTCGTCAGTAGGTGACCGGCTGCGCTAGGTAGTTTTGGTTTTCTGCAGTTTTCCACTCCCCTGACCTAATTCTCAGGCGAATGCAAGCCCTTCTAATAAAAATCCGGCTGCAGACGGTAGGGGATTATAGATATGTGAAAATCCGAAAAGGTTATAGAGTAAAAATCTAATTTACAATGCTAGGCCGTGCTTTTGCTTACTTTCTTTTTCGAATTAGACCGATTTATGAGAATAAATGTATAAAGGTGATAGTAATTGATGGCCTTTGGTCTTTGTGAAATTCATATTGTATATTTAAGAACTGAAGTTCAGTCGACGCATTTCGCTGTGGAACCACAGCCTCATTAGTATTATAACAAATAATGGAGCATGTCATGAATATACATACATTTATGGTCTATTTTCGATAAAATACATTTTTGGTTTACTAATTTTATTCTTGAACTTACCGCAATATGTACTTTCCATCCGAATTAAATGTCAAAAATAAATGGTAGATCTCATGTTCAAGAAGTCAAAATTTTTTTTTTTTAAGTGTTCATAACCCCACGAAATGTGGAATAGGAATTTGGAGTTATTTTTTGAAAGTGTATTTCATGGTTTTGAGATTGTTAATTTCCACTATTGTTTTTGATTTTACTGTTATAAATTGGTGTAAAAAGGTGTGTGACTATTGTTTAAACTAATTATAAGTATACAAAAATTGATGAAGAGCTACATTTTTATGCTGCTTCAAAAACTTTCAGAGTGCATGAACTAACGTTAGAAGCATGTGACTGCGCATGCGTCGGATTCTTTGACAAGGGAAGGAATTTAACTGCAAGTTTCGATTCAAGCATGATAAATAACACTTAAGTTCTTTGTATCTGTTCGTATGTTCATTAAGTTCGTATTTTTAACAATATAAAACATTTCCATAATATTTCTATTGTGATAATTGTTTTTAATTCCTAAAATTTTAACTTTTTTCTCATGAAAGTTAAATTTATGTCTACATTCGGTGGTGTGTTTACATAGTGTTGTATTTTTTCTATGATGGTTTTGATCTGATCGATGTTCAGATAGAATCGTATGGATGTTTAATTTTTTACAAATTTTTAAAATTGGGTCGTAGATTTCTTTGACAAACCGCATTACTAGTATTCTTTTCAAATCAATTTCTTTCTTTCTGTTTAGGTGTAAGATGTTAGTCTTGTATCTTCTTAACCATTGGTCTAAAGTTTTTTCAATAAGGTGGTACGGGTGGTTATTATTCAATAAATTTTGTGTAACTATGGCAATATTTTTAGGGTGGAATTCTAGTTCTGAAAGCTTTATAGGTATGTCTAATATTGAGGAAATTATTCCTTTCTCATGGTTTAAATGGTGATTTGATTAATAATTTAATGTTTGGCCAGTTGCAGATGGTTTTTGATACCAATCTGTTTCGATGAACCTTTTCTGGAAAATTAGAGTTATATCTAAAAAGTTAATTTGTTTGTTTGTTGAAGTTTCTAGAGTAAATTTTAAAGATTCACCGATTTTGTTGAAGTCATTCAGAATAGAAAGTACTTGGTCTCAGTTTCTGTTTTTCAAGATTTTTTCTTCTATATTTTGCATTACTAATTCGGTTGCCACTGATGATATGGGTGAACCCATCGGGGTTCCGTTTTTCTGTCTGTATATTCTGAAATGAAATTGTAAACATGCATTTTCCATGCAGAAACTAATTTCTTCAATGAATTGTGTATAATTGAAAGTGGTATATTGTTTTATAAGGTTCCATTTTCGATATCTTTGTTCATAAACGATGTTTCTATCGATGTTAGTAAACATTGATACTGCATCTAGCGAGGAAATCGTATAGTTATCTGGAATTTTTACATGTTTTACTTTTTCTACTATATCCCAACTATGTTCGATTATTCGTGTAGATGTAGATGTTATTTTGTTCAGGATTAAAGTTGAACATTTGGATAAGTTGTATTAAGATGATCCAATGAATGAAATTACTGGTCTTAGTGATTTATTATCTTTGTGTAATTTTATTGTCCCATATATGAGTCGTGATCGACCGTTAGTACTTCCTTAGTGATGATAAGTTTTTTTATTTATCAATTTTTCTTCCAACCATTCTTGATCCATTGTGTTTAAACTTTTTTGTATCTCTTTCGTCGGGTTTTTCATTGTTTCGTACGTTTGTTTATCATCGAGAAGTGTTTTCATTTTTTGGTTGCATTCTTGTTTTTCTATTATTACTTTTTTTCTACTTTCACCAGATTTTATAATGTATAATTGAGGATTGTCTTTAATAAATTTTTGGGATTTGAATATTCATATTCTGACAGTCTGTCGTTTGGATTCCATGCAATATTTGAGATAAGAAATTTTTTCATTGCGAAAGTTAAGTTCGCTTTGAGTGAGTTTAATTCTTCTTCTGGAATTTTTAATTGTTTGTTTTCAATACCTAAAACATAATCTGTAATCGGTATGTTGTTTTTGTTACAAGGCAGCGCGAATTGAATTACCAAGGATAGAAAATCTGTTACATCCTTTGGTGTTAACTTAGTGGTAAGATTTTTGATCAATTCAGGTTTGTGAAGATCTGGTAATGAAGTTTGTTTATGTTGTCAATTGCTTATTTCATTTTTCAACAGGAACATAAGTTTTCTGCCTTACATTTTCATTTGTGTATAATTATTTTGTTTCAATTCTATAAGAAACTGTATTGATTCTAGTTGTATAATCATATTCTCTAGGTTTTTTATATTATTTATGACTTTTTTAATATGGAATACGTTATCAGAAATCTCTAGTTGTAAAATCTTGTATCGAAAATGTGCAAGTTTTTCTTGGAACTTACATTCTATACTTACATTCTATATTTAAGTTTCAGTAAAAATCGCTGTTGGTTTCTCAATTTTTCTATCAGAAAAATTGATTTAACCCATTGTTGTACAACGGATGTCACTTGTGGATTAGTAGACTTAAGTTAATTGTAGAATCCATGCATGTGTTCCGTGTCTTGGATATTCACGCTCTCTATTATACGTTGCGTTTTTTGGCCAGTTATGTATACTTTGTTATTCGAATTAGACCGATTTATAAGAATAAATGTATAAAGGTGATAGTAATTGATGGCCTTTGGTCTTTGTGAAATTCATAAAGTATATTTAAGAACTGAAGTACAGTCGATGCATTTCGCTGTGGAACCACAGCCTCATCAGTACTATAAAAATAATGGAGCATGTCATGAATATACATACATTTATAGTCTATTTCCGATAAAATACATTTTCAGTTTACTAATTTTGTTTTTAAACTCACCACAATGTGTACTTTTGATCCAAATTAAATGTAAAAAATAAGTAGTAGATCTCATATTTGAGAAGGTTAGGAAGTCAAAAATGTTTTCTTTCAAGTGTTCATAACCCCACTCAATGTGGAATGGGAATTTGGATATATTTTTTGAAGGTGTATTTCATGGTTTTGAGATTGTTAATTTCTATTATTGCTTTTGATTTTACTGTTATAAATTGTTGTAAAAAGGTGTGTGACTATTGTTTAAAACTAAATTCTAAAATCTGAATTCTGTCTATTAGACAGAATAACTTGAACCCCCTTGCCTCCTCATGAAGCGATATCGATAGCCCTTTTGTACAAATTTTGATCCGCGATAATTCCCATTGAAATCCACGGTCATGAATATAATCCCTCTCACCTGTAACGGTATACATACGCGGTCAAGTGTCGGTCGGCCGATTACAGATAGCATTCTGAATGCTCACACGTGCCACAGAAGCATATTAGTCCTGATTGCGAATGCAACTCGGTACTGTTGAAAACCGACCATTCTCTACAGTAGTCACTCGGATTAGCCAGAAACATGGAGAGATACCCTTTTATTCCACTTTATGTCCTCGAATAAAACTCGACTTTCCACCCTCTAACTTATATTCAAGCTCGGATTCCTAACATTCTCTTTATTATGATACATGTAATAAAAAGATAATCTTAAGAATTCCTTTAACATACCAAATGTGATTGTAGGAGTATTTTTGAGAAATTTTCTTGTTGAGTAAGTTTAATGAAAGTTTTAATAAAGAGAAACAGATTTGCATCAAGAAGACGAGTAGTAGATTTTTATTAAAACAAAAGTTAGTAACATCAAGTTTATGCTGAGAAATCGGATCCATAGAAATACATTAAGGTGGTCCAAAAGATGGCTTGAGAATTTAGAATGGTTTTCAATTTTGTTCAAATTTTAAATAAATAATGAAGTTTGACTCCTGAGAGAACTTGATCGATGACTATAAAGTTCTGAACGTTCAAATAAACTATGGAAAAAAAATATAACGACATTTCCTCTGCCAAAAATGTTTTCGGTGACTTAAAAATATATTATATGCAAAAACATACCCAACTTTTCAATTTATGGAGTCTTGCTGAGTTGACAAACTTCACATTTATTTATCAAAAGGATTACTTCAATCGTTATGAATCATCGCCAGAACAACATTCGAAATGATTAGAATTTCCGACCGCACCTTTAAAAACCACACCCTATTGGAAATTACGAAAAAATCGAAAAAAAACGACCAAAAGTCACCGAAATTTGTAATTTTTTGGTGACTTTATATCTTGGAAAAATCTCTTCGAAAATCCTTCAAATAAAGTAGGAGTAACAAGTCCCGCAAAACCTCTAAATATCAACCCTAGTGATAAACGATTCATCAAAAATAAAAAAATCGCTAAAGAAAGCTTGAAGTTTGTAAATTTTCCCTGATTTTATATCCTTAAGAAAAATCTCTCTAATAACCCCCCCAAATAATAGTGGAGGTGATAAATCCCAAAAAACCCCTCAGAAATCACCCTCTATTGAAAATTACCAACAAATTTGGAAAAAACGACCAAACAGCATTAAAGTGGTTTTTTACACTAAAAAATTCTTTTTCGATATCGTTCGGAGAATAACGGTGGAAAGAATTTCTGAAAAATACCTAAGAATCATCCTCTATTGAAAATGACTAAATAATGAAAAACCAACCACAAGGCGCCAAGGTTTGTAATTTTTCGGTAATTTTCTACCGTGAAAAATTCTCCTTAATTATTGTGAAATTCATGGAACTGCCTTAAAATATTTATACTCTTTTACGGCTTCTTGAAATGCTTGAAAGCTTTGAACAATCCTTAAATTAATTGAGATCCTTACGAATCCTATCAATTTCCTTGAAGGCATTGAAATTTTTTACTATATTTTAAATCCCTTGGAATCTGTTCAAATCCTTTGAAATTCCGAAAAAAATTCTTTGAAAGCCATGATATTCTCGGAAGTCCCTCGGAATCATTAAAGATACTCTAAAACCTTAATCCTATAAAATCCTTTGAAATCCTATTAAAGCTTATAAAATTCTTCTCAAAATTATAAAAATTTCTTTATTCTCTCAAAACCCTTTGAAATCTTTAACATAATATCAAATTCCTTAATTAATTATTTTTAAATTCCTTGAACTGCTTTAAAGTCTTCAAAATCGTTTAAAAATTTTTGAATACATTTAAAAGCTTCAAATATTACTTAAAATGATTAGAATCCTTGAGAATCCTATGAATTCCCTTAAGAGCTGTTGAAATCTTTCGCAATACTCTTAAGTCCCTTGAAATCTGTTATAATCCATTAAAATCCCGTACAATTTCATTGAAAGCTTTGGCATTCTCTAAAGTCCCCTGGAATCATTTAAAATATCCTAAAACTTTCTAAATCCTATGAAATCCTTCAAAATCATTATAAAATTCAAAAAATTCTTTGCAAACCCATAACAATTTTTTAAATCTTTTTAAACCCCTTGAATTCTTTAAATAATATTAGATCTCTCAATTAAATATTGTGGAATTCCTCAAACTGCCCGAAAATCTTTAGAATCGTTTACAAATTTCTTAAAACATTTGAAAGCTTTGAACCTTCCTTAAAATAATTCAAATCCTCGGAAATCCTATGAATTTCTTTAAAAGCTGTTAAAAACTTTTGCAATATTTTTAAGTCCCTTGAAATCTGTAGAAATCTTTTGAAATCTCTTGAAAATCTTTCGAAAGCTTTGACATTCTCTGAAGTCCCTTGGAATTATTAAAAATAACCTAAAACTTTTTAAATCCTATGAAATTCTTCAAAATCCTTGTAAAGTTTAAGAATTTCTTTGCGAACCCATAACAACTTTCTTCATTTTTGAAAACCCCTTGAATTATTTGGAATAATGCTAAATTCCTTAAGTAGTTATTATGAAATTCCTTGAACCGCTTCAAAATCTTTAAAACCGTTAAAAAATTTCTTAAAACTTTTGAAAGCTTTAAACATTCCTAAGAAAATAATTAAGATCCTCGAGAATCCTATGAGCTCCCTCAAGAGCAGTTGAAATCTTTCGCAATACTCTTATGTCCCTTGGAATCTGTTAAAATCCTCCGAAATCCATAAAATTTCTTGCAAAGCTTGAACATTCTCTGAAGTCCCTTAGAATCATTACAAGTAATCTAAAGCTATTCAAATCCTATGAAATCCATCAAAATCTTTATAAAGTTCAAGAAATTCTTTGCAAACCTATAACAATTTTTTTAATCTCTTACAATCCTTCGAATTGTTTGAAATAATATAAAATCCGTTAATCAATTATTATAAAATTCCTCAAACTGCCTTCAAATCTTTTGCAATGCATTTAAATCACATGAAATCTGTTCAAATCCTTTGGAATTCCATAAAATTCTTTGAAGGCAAACCCATAACAATTTTTTTAATCTTTTAAAACCCCTTGAATTCTTTGGAATAATTCTAAATCCCTTAAGTAATTATTATGAAATTCCTTGAACTGCCTCAGAATCTTTAAAACCATTTGAAAATTTCTTGAAGCATTTGAAAGCTTTGAACATTCCTAAGAAAATAATTAAAGTCCTCGGGAATCCTATGAGTTCCCTTAAAAGCTGTTGAAATCTTACGCAATACTCTTAAATCCCTTGAAATCTTGTAGATTCCTCTGCAATTCATGAAATTCCTTTAATATTCCATCAAAATCCCCTGAAATTTGGGACATTCTTTAAAGTCTCTTGAAATCATTGAGTATAGCCTGAAACCTTTTCAGTCCTTTGAAATCTCTCGGAATCCTTATAAAGCTTGAGGGAAGTTTTTGCAAACCTATAAGAATTTTTTATATTCCTTGAAACACCTTGAAATCTTCGAAATAATATTGAATTCCTTAATTAATTATTGTCAAATTTCTTGAACTGTCTTGAAATTTTTAAAATCGTTAAAAAATTTCTTAAAACATTTCAAAGCTTTGAAACTTTCTCAAAATAATTAAAATCCTTCGGAATCCTATGGATTTCCTTGAGAGCTGTCTAAATCTTTTGCAATACTCTCAAGTCCCTTGAAATTTGTGAAAATCTTTTGAAATCTCTTAAAAATCTTTTAATATCCCATACTCAAAAGAGAATTTTCCAGGGTGAAAAATAAACAAAAAAACACAAACTTTCGTGCCTTGTTTTCTTTATGTTTGAATCATTTTCAATGTCGGGTTTTCATGCCCCCATTATTATTCAAGGGATTAATAAACAGATTTTTTCAGAATATAAAGTCTGCGAAAATTGACAAACTTAAAGCCTCTTTTGACGATCTTCTGATAAACGAAAATTCGTTAATTATTAGGGGTGGTTTTTCAAGGTTTTCGATGTGTCTGACCACTCCCATTCTCCGGGGATTACGAATGTAAATTTTTTGGTCTAAGGAATCACTAAATAAAACTTCGCTGTCTTTTGGTTGTTTTATCAATTTTTTTGGTCATTTTTAATAGAGGTTGGTATTTAAGAGTGCGGTCGGAAATTCGAATTATCGCGAATGTTGTTCTGGCGATTATTTATAACGGTTGGAGTCATTGTTGCGCAAAATAAATGTTAATTACGTAACTCTGCAGTTGCACATACAGAAATTATGTTAAGGGTTGTTTCCCATCCCTCAAATTAGAAAGGAGGGCATGTTTTTGCAAGTATTGTATCAGTAAGTTGCCGCAAGCATTTTTGCCAAAAAAATTTTATCATATAATTTTTTTTTCATCCTTTATTCAAATATTCAGAACTTTCAGATCATCTCGATTGGATGTTTGAAATTTAAATGACAATTGAAAATGAATTTTTTGTTGTAATAGCTAGAGTTACATTTGCCATAATTTTTTTCAACCTAATATTGCTAAAAGACTGTGTTCCCCTGTTGTCGATGGACTAAGAACAAAATTAAAATCTTAACATTTTTTCGATACAAAGCAGGCTTTCTTATATTTTTACCAAGAAATTAAATTTTTTCGCCCCTTGAAAGTCTCAGCAAATTTCCGCAATTTGATTAACGACATGTTTAGAGTTTAATACACGTTGATAAATTTTTCTGCAAATACCAGATTATTAAGTGAAACCGTTCTCTAAATATCACCATTATAAACTCGAAAAAAGGTTTTTCATAATGTTAATAGCGGCTTTTTTCAAGGCTACTTGACCTTGCGTAAAATATGTGTAGAGTGAAATTATTTTTTGGATATATATCAGCATTTTTCAGCGAGTATTTACAATCATTCAGGCAAATTTCATTACTTATCTTCAATTTTGCAAAAATCGGAATTGAGTTTTCAAAAAAAGCCTTTTTCCGATTACCTTAAAATACATTGCTTTGGCTACAAGAATTAATTTTTCAATGTAAAACTTCTAATGAAATTAGTGATAAATTGATCATTGGATCTCTACTATCGGCATACCATCTCTAAACGATAAAGCAACTTCGTTAAGAGTGAAACTTGGGAAGAAGTTGAGGAATAAGGATGAAGTCAATCAAACTGAGAAAAATTAAGCTATTTTTTAATATTTCTCAACTTTCTCTTACGGTAAAATTGAGGACAAGAAAACATGATGAAAAATGTATTTTAATCTCCATAAAAGTACACATGGAAAATACATGTTTTAAAAATGATTAAAGAAGTCACATGAAAAAAAATTTTCATCCAGATCACGAATATTCCCCCACACTCCCTTTTTTGGAATTTAAATCTGAATTGCAAAAAGGACGATGAATCTATTTAATATTTGAAAACCTCTGAAAAATATCTTGAAATCCGATCAAACGGAATGAGAAAGCATCTTTTCGCAAAAGTTATGATTATTCATGAGAGTCATATACACCTAAATGTTGTTCACTGAAAGAGTTTCGAATGACATCTACTCATTTTTGCATTATATCCAACCTTCAGCCTTTCTCACTTTTATTTCAGTAAACACACTAAAAATGGAAAGTCAGAAGTGGCAGCGTCACAACTTCTGCCGACCGCCGAACGAACACACGCGGCACCCAAAACACATTTTCGGAGCGAGTGACGTTCAGCGTTATATTTTTGAGTGTTACACAAATTTTTAGTTAGTTTAAAGTACTAATATTTCGAACATGGCGGAGAGTGAAGTCAAAATTTAGATGGTCAATTTGATCTTCTAGATAGTACCAAGTACCGTCCATAATTTTTTCTTCATAGCCGGACAAACCATAATTTTATAATCTGTTTGAATATCCACAGGTGATCAGGCTCACTATCAAAATAATCAGATCGATACTCTGGGATCGTCAATTTTTCTACCATCCGCAGAGCAAGCCCATCAGAAGTGGAAGCGTCACAGCTTCTGTCGACCGCCGAACGAACACACGCGACACCCGAAACACATTTTCGAAGCGAGTGACATTCAGCGTTATGTTTTTGGGTGTTACACAAATTTTTAATTGGCTTAAAGCACTTGCTGATATTTCGAACATGGTGGAGAGTGGATTCAGTTTTCTTTTTTGTTTTTCAACGTTAAATTCAATGCTTTCGAGGGACTATAAGGACAAAAGACGTCACTCAGCAAACAGTGCGTATTCTCAAAATTCTCCACCGAAAACGTGCTCAAAATTTCTTCAGTGGTTATTACAGAAGCAAAAGTTACAAGATTTATGATACGAATTCGTATCGATTTCTGAATTTTCCAGTGCTCAAAGTAATATGTTGTCAAAGTGTTTGTGCATGTAGAGTCATGCATCTGCGGGGCTATCCATAAAATACGTTACGTTAATTTTCTACCAAATAGTTGAATTTCTAACTAACAGAGATAAGTTTTCAACTAAAAATGAAATGGTTGAGATCTTAGTTTGAAAATTAATTTCTACAAAAACAGATGAATTATCTACTAGCTTAATTAAACCAAAAAGATGAATTTGTAACAAAATATTTGATTTCTCAACAAAAAATATGAATTCTCAACAAACAAGATTATTTTTTTTACCCAAAAAGACGAATTTTCAACAAAATACATTAATTTTCTGCAAAATAATTGACTTTTTTAATTATAAGGGACAAATTTTCAAACAAAAATGGAATACTTGAATTTTCAAATAAAAATTAATTTTTAACCAAATAAAAATGCATTTTCAACCAAATAGTTAAATTTTCAACCAAAGAGGTAAATTTAAAAAAAAGAAAGACTCACTATCAGAATAATTAAATCAATACTCTGGGATCTTCAATTTTTTTACCATCCGCAGAGCAAGCCAATCAGAAATGGCAGCGTCACAACTTCTGCCGCACGCCGAACGAACACACGAAAGTAACGTAGCCGTTGACTAATAAACACGGATTTCGCGTTTATTCTGCGTTTTTTCACGTTTCTAGTGAGACCAAAGAAACCAATCTTCAAGCCAAAAAAGACGAATTTTTTCGAAGACAGTTGAATTTTCAACAAAAAAGTTAATTTATAACCGAGAAAGATGATTTTTAAATCAAGAAAGATGGTTTTTCTACCATAGAGGATGAATTTTCAATTTGAAAGGACAAATTTTGACCAAAACAGTTGAATTTTCGACTAAAGAAAATGTCTCTAACAAAAGAGACGAATTTTCAACAAAAGAGTTAAACCTTCAACCAAACAGTTTAATATTCAAGCCAAAAAGACGATTTTTTTGGGGGGAAATTGAATTTTCAACATAAAAGTTAATTTTCAACCGAGAAAGATGAATTTCCAAGTAGTAGAGATGACTTTTCTACCATAAAAGATGAATTTTCAATCCGAAAGGACAAACTTCTGCGAAAATAGTAGTTGAATTTCCGACCAACAAAGATGACTGTAACAAAGGAGACGAATTTTCAACAAAAGAGTTAAACTTTTAACAAAACAGTTAAATTTTCGAGCCAAAAAGACGATTTTTCTAGAAGAATTGAATTTTCAACAAAAAAGTTAATTTTCAACCGAGAAAGATGTATTTTCAAGTATTAGAGATGACTCTTCTACAATAAACGATGAATTTTCAATCCAAAAGGACAAACTTCTGCGAAAATAGTTGAATTTCCGACCAACAAAGATGACTGTAACAAAGGAGACGAATTTTCAACAAAAGAGTTGAACTTTTAACAAAATAGTTAAATTTTCAATCCAAAAAGACGATTTTTTATAAGGCAGTTGAATTTTCAACAGAAAGGTTTTTTCTCAACTAGGAAATATGTATTTTCAACCGAAAAAGATTAATTTTCAACCAAGAAGGTTAATTTCCTACCGAAAGACGAATTTTCAACAAAATACATGAATTTTCAACTAAAAAGCATAAGCTTACAGCCAAAAATGCAATAGTCAAATTTTCAGTTTAGAAATCATATTTCTACAAAAAAAAACGAGTCTTCAACCAACTGAATTCAACAAAAAAAGACGAATTTTTAACAAAATAGTTTAATCCTCAACCAAATACGTGAATTTTCAACAAAGGAGATCAATTTTCTACCCAAAAAGACGATTTTTCAATAAAAGAGTCAAGTTTTTGGGCTGAAGAGTTAAGTGTTTTAGAAAACAGTTGACTTTGAAGCCGAAAAAGGTGAATTTTCAACAAGAAAGTTAATCTTCAATCAAGATAGATGAATTTTCTACCAAATAGTTGAATTTTCAACTAACAAACATAAGTTTCCAACCAAAAATGGAATCCTTAAGTTTTTAGTTTAAAAATTAATTTTTACAAAAATGAACGAATTATATATTAATTCGAATCAGCCAAAAAAGTCGAATTTTTAACAAAATATTTAATTTCTCAACCAAAATGATGAATTTTCAACAAAGAAGATTATTTTTTTACGCAAAAAGACGAACTTTCAACAAAATACATGAACCTTCTACCAAGTATTTGAGTTTTTAACTTATAAAGGATACATTTTCGTCTGCTAATGGAATCGTTAAACTTTCAGATGAAAAATTGATTTTAAACTGAATAAAAACGTATTTTCAACCAAATAGTAAAATTTTCAATCAAAGAAGTCAGTTGAAAAAAATGAATTTTTAACAAAGTACTTGAACTTCCAAACAAGCTGTTGAATTTTTAACCATTTTAAATGGAGTTTTAATCATATAATTGAATTTTCAACCAAATAAAACTTTCGACCGAGAAGATAAACGTTTTGACAAAGAAGAAACGAATTTTCAACTATCTGAATTCAACGAAAACAGACGAATTTTCAACAAAATAATTCAATCCTCAACCAAACGGGTGCATTCTCTATAAAGAAGATTAATTTTGTACCCAAAAAGACGAATTTTCAACAAAAGAGTTGAGTTTTCGGGCTAAAGAGTTGAGTGTTTCAGAAAACAGTTGAGTCTAAAGCCAAAAAGGTAAATTTTCAACAAGAAAGTTAATTTTCAATCAAGAAAGATGAATTTTCTACTGAACAGTTGAATTTTCAACTGAAAGAGATAAGTTTTTAACCAAAAATGGAATCGTTAAATTTTTGGTTTAAAAATTAGTTTCTACAAAAATAAACGAATTATCTACGCGTTTAATTGAACCAAAAAAGACGAATTCTTAACAAAATATTTGATTCCCCAACCAAAAAGATGAATTTTCAACAAAAAAGGTTATATTTTTACCCAGAAAGGCGAATTTTCAACAAAATGCATAAATTTTCTACCAAAAAGTTGAGTTTTTATTTTGCAAAGAATAAATTTTCAACCAAAAATGGAATAGTTAAATTTTTAGATAAAAAATTAATTTTTAACCAAATAAAAATGTATTTTCAACCAAAGAGGTCCATTTGAAAAAAAAGAATTTTCAACAAAGTACTTCAACTTCCAACCAAGCAGTTAAATTTTTAACCATTGAAAATGGAATTTTACCAAATAATTGAATTTTCAACCAAAAAAAAAAAAAAGAATTTTCTACCGAGAAAATTAACGTTTTGACAAAAAAACGAATTTTCAACAAAATATATGAATCATCAACAAAATTTTCGAATTTAGAAGCCAAAAAGACGAATTATCTTCAAGAAAGTCGAATTTTCAACCCAAAAATATGATATTTTTCAAGAAAAGTAGTTTCTACTGAGGAAGTTGAATTTTCAACCAAGAAAGATGAATTCTCAACGAAACATTTGATAGTTAACTATCCAACCAAACAAGATTTTAATTTGAAATCAAAAACAGTTGTAGTCAACAAAAAAAAATTCAATTAGGAAAAATCAATTTTCAATGAGAAATTCCAATTATCAGACAAAAATGGAATAGTTACATTTTCATCAAAAAAAGTTAACACTCAACTAAAACAAAAACGAAATCTTTAAAAAAATAGTTAAATTTTTAACCAAAGAGATGAAGTATCAACTAAAATAATGAGTCCTAAAAAAAAAATTATTATTCAACATTCAACCAAATAGTTGAATTTTAAACCAAGAGACGATTTTTTAATTAAAAATGAGTAAATTTTTATCCAAAAATAAAACAGTTAAGTTTCCGAGTACAAAGATTTATTTTCAACCAAAAATGAATCGAATTTCCAACACAATAGTTAACTTTTCAACTAAAAAACTAAATCTTCAACCAATTAAATGAATCTTCAGTAAAGTCGTTTAACTTTCAACCAAGTATTTGAATTTTTGACCAAAAAAGATGACATTACAACAAAATAGTTGCATTTTGAACAAGATAATTAAATTTTTAACCAAACAGTAGAATTCTTAAACAAGCGAGATAAATTACTCACTAAAAATATAATAGTAGACATTTTAACTATAAAAACATAACTCTTAGTCAAAAATATTTGAATTCTTCCTATTGGGTTCTATTGATTCAGTTCGCATTCAAGCGAAAAAACGAGAAAAGGGGGAAATATGAAAGTGATTTTCGAACTTACTAAGTTATAATGAAACTGTACCGTTGCAAGGCCATTACTTGCACTGACTCTCCCTCCTCTTCTATTACCATCCGTAATTTCCTAGCATGAACCCCCCCCCCTCGAATTGGTAATTTTTGGTTTATTCCTAGAAGAAAA
>JAUMHM010000031.1:40587755-40604718 GCA_032362435.1 Melikaiella ostensackeni | reverse complement strand
AGTGGAGAATATTATATATAATTTTAATTTGTCACATGAAGATCATACATAATTTTTTCCACTATATTTAATTTTTCCGCCTGGAAAACTCCTGTTTTTCATTTTTATAAATATACAAAAATATATACTAAAAGTTTCATCAAGCCACTATTTCACAAAAAATTCTCTAAAATCACTTCATTTTCAGCCATTTACTTGAGACTCCCGCCTTAATGAACACCAACTGTTTTTACTGGATCTTAATAATAATAAGTTATTCGTTAATTTATTAGAATTTTTAATATTATCTTTTTGGCTAATCCAAAAAGGTCTTGCCATTTAAAATGAACATTTTGCAATATGATGTTGATGTATAAAATATATATGTTCATAAACACAAACGAAAAGGAAGATGTTTATGAATTTTTCCTAAAGTGTATCTAGAAATTGTATTCCACCCATCTGTGACAAACATGCAGAACATATGCGCAAAATACAAAAAAAAGTGAAGTTATTTGACTCCAGTCAATATTTTAATTTCTCTAAAAAATGAAAAATTTTAATACGATTGGCCTAGATCGTTCAATTGGCTATTAATCCTGGAATGTCGTGATTAATAGACGATTCATCGAAAATAATAAGAATGTGAAATTTTCAACTTCTTTCTACAGTGAATGGGACGGCAATGTTGCACTTGATTTTAATTCAAGTCTTTCTAACGTGGCAATATTTATATTTAAATTACGTGCTCAAGACATTGAAGTCTGGCTCCGTCTCATAAGCCAGACTTTCAAACTTCTTCAATAGGTTTTGAAAATGCCTTGATTGCCTGTCACTGAGATCAAACCCAAGACAAAATATTTTTACACGGATGAAACTCTACTGGACGCTAGAAAGACTTAGTCAGCTCGCTGCTCTTACTAAAACCTTGGTATTATAATTCGAATTCTCCCGCCAGATCGACCATTTGGTGCTGTAGCCAATGCCCTTGAAGTGTAACTAGTCGACCCTCACCCCTTCTTATGAAGATTTTTCTGCATGAAATTAAGCGACATTGAATTAATGATTTTTCGCGAAATCATAAAGTATCGAGACGGAAAAGCGATTAATTTTCAAGTCCACTCACTGTATTTCAAAGACTCAAATTGTAACCTTATTTGCAAAGTTTATTTCCGTGCCTAAATAATCAAAATAACATAAAGATGTTAACCTAGAATTTTCTTTTAGAGATTGCTTATTCTTTTGATCTTTGATCAGATTGTGTATCACCAATCTTATGAATTTCCTAAAATAAATGGCAACTTAATTTATCATTGTTCTGATCGCTGTTTTATCATTCACGAGAAAGAGACCTTTATCATCTCGGAACCACGCCCTCTACCTAATTATCCTACTTTTGATTTGAGATAGCGGGTAGATAATAGGAAAGTTATGATTCCGGTATATCATAACCTCAAAAATGTCGTTTATTCAGTTAAACTAAGCTTAGAATTTCATAGTTTTAATTCTAATTTGGATTCTTTTTGAGATTTTGCCCATGTTGTCATATTCTGTTGTTACTGACCCAGAAAAGGTTTGGCGCCCAGTATAATTTGTTGAGATGAATGGAATCGGAGGTTACGGTGCCGAAGGTATATTATTTCTTCTTTTACAAGAAGGGATTAATATTGGAGCGTGTCCTCTTTCTGAACAGGATAACCTCGTGCTGTTATTCTCAACGTAAAACAAATGACTCCGAGTTCCCACCAGTGGTCTCATTATAGCACCCCTTGAGACTGCTTTTTCTGAGTCGTATTTTAATACCTGAGTTGAGCACTGAAATAATACTTTGATTTCACAGTGTCAAGTATTTTTACTCTCTTAATATCTGAAGTGCATAATGATCAAGTATTTTTACTCTCTTAATATCTGAAGTGCATAATGATATGTATAATAGCGCGACAGGTTGTCTGCTCTCTTAAACATAAGGTGGGTGGAAAGAATTCGATATTCAAGCGTTTTACTTCAGCTGCTATTAATATTCGAAAATGAGCCAACACGCTCTTGTAATCTCTTGTGGATGAAAGATTTCCTTCACGTAGCCGAATGAAGGGTCATATTGATCTATCCCCGAGGGCGACGTCGGATTGAAAACTTTTTGCGGCATTTTGCAGAAGAGTGCCATAAAAAGTTTTAAATTTCTCGTTCATGGCTTCTCTCCCATTAATAATAACCGAATATCAATCTATCAAAGTAGAGATCACAAGTGACTACACACGATATCTCCTCGTTATTAAATTATGTTAAATTACTCGATCATATTACTAGTTATATTAGAGACTTTTAACACGAAAGTATAATGGAGGGTTGTGAGTTGAAATCCGTTTTACACAATGTGTAACTCTTTTTCTTTGCCTTTCATCCTTAAGTTCTCATTCTTCCTCTTTCCTTTCCTTTATGGTCTTCCTAAATCCACAAATATAACTCCACTTTGCGCCAAAGTAGTTCTGAACTACAAACTAAAGCATTTAAGGCTACATACTTTCTTTTAAATAAAAAGGCAAAGTTAAGCACTCTTCTAAGTCTCCGGAGGATCATGAACGCGATAACTATCGATTTCCGTTCTGTTACAAGTTTTAATAACCTCCAGAGAAATTATAATGTAGACATAAAACAGGTGCCGCTTTCCAATCAAGATAACTGCTATTGATCTTCACAAAGTGAAGTTTATTCATTTTTATCAACGAAGTAAATAATCATATAATAATATCATTTCATTGAGGGAGATTCAAATTTTTTTTATCATTATAATTATTAAACCACCGACCCATACTAGTAACAAAAATCTTTCGTTTCAGGCGTCATTCTTCTTCTTATAAACAATTGTCTTCCATACATCCCTTTCCTTGCATACATCTTTTGCTTTCTTTAAATCCATACACCTTTTCATACAAGCTCTTGTGTTTCTATGACTCTTTATATTTCTTTGCTTTAGAGTCTCATTCACACATTCCAACCATTTTTTCTTTGGTCCACCTCTGGGTATGCTACCGCACTCGCATCGTTAAACGTCCATCGTTTATTCTCTTAACATGAACAAGCCATCTCAAAAAATTTCTTTCACTATTGTCAATCAATGTTTCTTCCACACCACATTCTTGGAGAGACCACTCATTACTGACTTTGTCCATTGGCATTTTACCGTACATTATCCGCAATAAGTATTTTGGTCAATATTTTTCCCATGGTACTTAGCAGGCTAATCGCTCTGTAATTAGTACAGTCACCTTTATCACCTTTTCCCTTGTAGTGTGAAACGATAATCGCCTTCCTCCAATCATTCGGGACTTCATCGTCCTCAGCACACATATTCCTGAATTCGTTCAGCTACACAAAGAAATATCCGCCACCGCTCTTAAGCATTCCAGTGGTGATGCCATCCACACCAGCAGCCTTACCATTCTTTAGTTTCTTCATCAATGAAAAATATTTGGAAATTTCTGTTTAATAGCAGATAAGATACTGCAGATAAAATACTCATCGTGAATTGTGTTGTCAATAGGAGAAATATCCACTACACGTAAAGATTATTTAAAAACACTTCTCAGCACACATATACCAAATGTACACAAAATGGATTTTAGTCAAAACCTCTAATTATACATTAGGATGCGTCGAAAATAAAAAATTCTGGATCTCAAAATTGCTACAACGCTTAAAAGTAGCGTATTGGGACCTTAAAAAAGTAAAATTTATTTGAATTGATAGACACGAAGCTTGATTATCCGCGCCCCAAAAAATTGTTTAAAAAATTTCATGTTTGCAGAGTTTTCGAATTTTCGTGAGTTTTAATTCTTTTTACATGCCTGGAGATCGGAAGAGTCTTCCCAATTTTTTTTGGATTCTAGTGAAGCATTTTTAAGAAATAAATCCTATTTAATTCATCCTTGTTTTCGGGAAAAATTTTTAACACCTGTGTAAATGAGAGAAAAGTTTTTCCAGGCACGTGAAAACTTTCAGTGACAAAAATGTACTAGGAAAAATATCGCAAATTGGAAAGACTTTTTTGACCTCCAGGTATGTAGAAAAATTGGAACGCAAGAAAATTTAAAAGCTTTTCGAACAATAAATTTTATAAACATTTTCATCGAGCGCGGGTAACTAATCTGCATGTCTATCGATTCCAAATAATTATACTTTTTTAGGATCCCAATACGCTACTTTTCGCGTTGTAGCGAATTCGAATTCCAGAATTTTTATTTTTGCTCCACGCTCTTATACATTTCTTTTATAATTTGGAACCTACGTATGAATAATCCGAAAGAAAATTATCAGAAGAATGGAGAGTTTTCACTCAAACAATTCCGAAACTTCGAATTTGCGCATGTATTTTTATAGAAAATTTGTTTAATTATTGAAATATTTTTCTCAAAAACTTTTTGTAAGATTTGCCTAGATGCCTCATATTTTGTAAATTAGACCCACTGAAACAAAAGTTTTGAACCACCAACTTAACAAATTCACGATTTGAAGTATACAGGATGTTTGGGGGGTGTTTTAACATCCCCTGAACATTCAAGCAAGGAAATCGACATTTCCTAAACACCAAAATCACGGGAGATTTTTTGCATTAACTACTGAGGTCGGAAGTTTATTCACAATGAACATGGAATTCATTTTCCCAATAGGAAAGGTCGTTGAATTCACTTGAAGGGTTGCTTTAATGTCTCTCAAAAATATAAGTATGAAAATCGGCACTTCCTCGCTACCAAAGCCATGAGAGATTTTTTGTTCAAACTATTTAGTTTAATCAAAAAATCACCCGTGAATTTGGTTGTAAAAAAGTGTCAATTCCCTTACATAAATCTTTGAGGGATGTTAAAACGACCCATAAAATAAATTCAATTTTCCTGGTAAGGAATGTTTTCCACGTTCATTATGAAAGGATTTCCGACCACAATAGTTCAATCGTAAAATCTCTGATATTTTTTCGTTTTAAGAGATGTCGATTTCCTTGCATAAATCTTTGAGGGATGTTAAAACAATTCTCAAAAAATGAAAATAAATTCAATGAGTTTGCCTACTAAGATATGTTTCCCACATTTATTGTGAACTGATTTCCGATCCCATTAGTTTAATTGAAAAATCTTCCATGGTTTTGTTCGTTAGGAAATATCGATTTCCTTGTAATTGTTTATATAAAAATTGTCAACTTTTCTGATGATTTTCCTTCGCATTATTATTTAGTGCAGGAACCTTTGTGCAATTACAAATTCGTGTCTCAAGAAAGGTCAAAAACAGTCCAGCCGGGAAAAAATGTTATTGGATCAGAACGAAAGTACTCTTAGTACTGTTAATAGGACTTAACATCCAAAAAAATCTTGCTGAAACAGGATGAATTTTGACCATTTTTGGTACTTTAGTCCTATTTCAGAAGCACTTTTATGAGACATAAGTTTTACGAGTACTTTTAAAGAAATTTGAAAGATATAAAATGAAACTTTTCTAGTACTTTTGTTCCTATTCAGAATCGAAAAAAAATTTGAAAAAAAAGTTTGTACTTTAGTACTGGTTTTTCTTATATCCAGTACTTTATTGGGACTCAAGTTGGAATCTTACTAAGATTCCATTTGAACTTTTTTCTACTCGGAAAAGCGTAAGATAAACCAGATATAACCTCAAAGCTATTTTTAGTGCTTGAAGGGTGAAATTAATTTAATTAAACACGTTGAGGTAAGATTTTAATAGATCTAATAATCCCAAAGGACTGTGGTTATGTATTGTCTTATAAAGGACCAAACCATAATAAAAAGGTTATTATAGTGGTAATGAAAGTGTCAGGCTTATCGTGATAAAGTATGAGGATGCAGGCATGAGCGATATGAGAAAATCTACGTTATGAAAATGTGAAAAAGCCGGTTCAAATTAGAAAGAACCTAAAATTGAGATCAATTTAATTATGCTTAATTAAGTTAGACGAAGAAATAGTCATGTTAAAATCACTGATGGGTAAGTTACTTTTGGAAGGAACTAGTTACCGTTACCATTACATCGCGAAGAAAGTAACTTGATATCATTATTGTTTCCGATTCAAAATGTAACTTTTTCTTAGTTACTTTTGCAAAAAAAAAACTGAGTATCGTTACTTTTTGAGTCACTTTTGTATTATATATATATATATATATATATATATATAAACTGCCGGTCAAAAAAGGTTGATCAACTTTCAACCAATGAAGTTTCTAACGAAGTTGATTAATTTTTAACCAAAAAAGGAATAGTTAAATATTCAATTGAAAAAATTAATTTTCAACGAAAAAAGATGAATTCTTAACAGAATATGTAATATTTGATATTTTAATCAAGAAAGATATTGGTGTTAAATCAAAAACAGATGAATTCAAAAAAAAAATTGTTAACAGAAAGAGTTGAATTTCCAGTCAAGAGAGAGAGAAAATCAACCAGATTGTTAAAATTTTTAGCCAAAAAGACGAATTTTCTACAGAATAGTTGAATTTTTAACCCGCAAATATGAATTTTTAACAAGAAAGTGTGTTTTCAATCAAATAATTTGACTTTCTACTAAAATAGTTAAATTTTCAACTCAAAAAGGCGAATTTTCAGCTCATAATAAAATTTTTGAACAAAAAAGATGAAATCTCAAACAATAATAGTTGGACTTTCAACCAAAAAGATGAATTTTCAAATGAATTGATAAATCTTTAACTGGAATAGTTAAATTTTCTTAAAAAGATATGCAAGCGACATTGTCGCTGAGGTCGACTGTTCCATTGCCAGACATGAGAGAATGACCTTCAACCACAATGTCGCTTCCCCATGTTTTTCCGTTGTTGGGCAGACAAAGAAGATGGAATTTCAACCAAATACATAAATTTTCCGCCAATTAATTCAATTTTTAAATGCAAAAAATGGAATAATTGAATCTGCAATTGGAAAAATTAATTTTAAACCAAAAGAAAAACGAATTTTCAACAAAATATTCAAATTCTCAATCGAAGAGATGATACTCTAACTGAAATGATAAATCTGCAACCAAAAAAATAAATTTTTAACAAAGAAGTTCAATTTTTAACCATGTAATTAAATTTTCATCAATATTGTTGAATCCAAAAAAAAAAGAAACAGATAAATTTTCGAGCAAACATTTGCATTTTCAAGCCAAAAAGACGAATTCTTCACAAAACAGGTGAATTATCAACAAAAAAGATAATTTCTAGCCCAAAAAGACAAATTTTTGAAGAACAGTTGAATTTTTAACCAAAAAGGATGACTTTTTAACAAAATTTTTGAACTTTGGAACAAAAAAAATTAATTTTCCACCTAGATGATTGAATTTCTACCAAAAAAGACGAATTTTCAACATAATACATGAATTTTCAGCCAAAAAGTTAATTTCTAACCCAAAAGACAAATTATTAACAAAACAGTTTAATTTTCAACCAAAGAGGATAACTTTCAATCAGAAATTGTTATTTTTGAACCAAAAAGATAAATTTTTAACAAGGAGGGTAATTTTCAACAAAACAGTTGAGTTTTTAACCAAAAAGGATGACTTTTTGACCAAAATGTTGATTTATCAACCAAAAAGATGGATTTTCAATTGAAAAGATCAATTTTCTACAAAAAATATGGATTTTCAACCAAATACATGAATTCTCTGCCAATTAGTTCAATTTTTAAATGCAAGAGATGGAATAGTTGAATCTCCAATTGGAAAAATTAATTTTCAACCAAAAGAAAAACGAATTTTCAACAAAATATTCAAATTCTCGATCGAAGAGATGATACTCTAACTCAAATGATAAATCTGCAACCAAAAAAATACATTTTTAACAAAGTAGTTCAACTTTTAACCATGTAATTAAATTTTCATCAACATAGTTGAATCCAAAAAGAAAGAAACAGATAAATTTTCAAGTAAACAGTTGCATTTGAAGCCAAAAAAACAAATTTTTCACGAAACAATTGAATTTCTTACAACAAAGATAATTTTCAACTCATAAAGACAATTTTTCAAGAAATATTTCAATTTTCAACCAAAAAGGATGAATTTTCAACAAAATATTGAAATTTTCAATCGAAGACATAATATTCTAACCAAAATGATGAATCTTCAGACAGAAAAATCAATTATTAACGAAGTTGTTCAACTTTTAACCAAGTAGTTACATTTTCATCAAGATAGTTCAATCCTCAAAAAACAGATAAACTTTCACCTAAGCAGTTGCATTTTCAAGCGAAAAAGGCGAATTCTTTACAAAACAGTTGAATTTTCAACAAAAAAAGTAATTTTCAACCCAAAAAGTCGAATTTCGAAAAACAGTTTTATTATCAACCAAAAGGCATGACTTTTCAACAGAATTTTCTAACTTTCAACGAAAGAGATGATTTTTCAACCTAGATGATCAATTTTCTACCAAAAAGGAGGAATTTTCAACAAAATACATCAATTTTCAATTTAATAGTTGAATTTTTAATGAAAAGGGAAGGATTCTCGGAGGAAAATGTAAAAATTGATATTTGAACATAAAAGGATTTTAGTTTCATATCAAAAACAGTTGATTTCAACGAAAAAACGAATTCTCAACAAAAGAGTTGAATCTGCAGTCAAGAAAGAAAGAAAAAGTAACAAGATCGTTGAAGTTTCATGCCGAAACGGCGCATTCTGAATAAAATGATTAAATTTTCAAGCAAATAATAAGATTTTAACCGAAAAAGATGAATTTCGAACAGTAACAGTTGAATGTTCAACAAAAGAGATAAATTTTCAGCCAAACTGATTAATCTCCAACTGGAATACTTAGATTTTCAGTTTGAAAATGGACTATTACCCCCCATAAAAAATGATTATTGAACTCTGAAATTTACCTTTTTTTCTCAAAAGTTTTTCTAAAGATTTTTGAAAATTTGAAATTCCAGAGTGGGAGAAAAATTTCAATTTACGTATATTGGGTTATAAATCTCTATGAATATCTGCTGCCATCATTTGAATAGTGAAAATGGAAAAATGGTTACAGAAGCAATGCAATTAATTGATTTCCGTGAAAATGTCTCGTGAACTACATTCCTAAAGTGACTCAAAAATTATCAATTTTTGTAGATACTGTTACTGAAAAAAATGTAACTAGTTACCAATTCGTTTCTTATTTATAAAAGTAACTTCCTTACCCCTATCGTTACCAAAAAAGGTAATTAGTTACAGTAACTAGCTGAAAGAAACTAGTTACTTCCCATCACTGGTGAGAATTTCAAGATTGGAATTAGTAGAAAAATACCAATTATTAATATAAATGCTTATTGAGGCAATTGATAAACGACTTCGCACAATTTCGGAGTCCGAAAATGAGGTTTTCAAAAAATGTCCGTATGTATTTTTTTCGATTTTGTAAAAACGATGTTTTTTAAATTATACGTAGATTTTAATGTAAAACATCCTTGTTTAACATAAAAGTTTGATGTTTATTCATTCAATATCGTTAGAATGACAAAAAATGAAAATGAATGATTCGAAATGTTAAAGTATTTTCATCGCAGTATTAGCAGTGATACCAGACCCTGTCAACCAAATTTTTTCGAACACGGAGTGATATTTTGTTGATATAATTCAATAGAATGTTTATAGCTATTTTGATACAAAAAATATTCACCTTTAAAAATTTTTGAAGTTTTTAATTTTTTGCTTACAAGTATTTTTTTTTTGATATTAGGAATTTAGCAACATGATAGTACCAAAATCTTTCATTTTGATGAATCGATTGATGTATTCAATAGCACTCTATAACCAAATGATGTTATGATAGGTGTAAATTTGTGAATTTTTCTAACGCTTCTGAGAAAAAAACTCTAAATTTTGGGAATGTACCAATATTAAAATTACTAAACTTATTCGTTATAAGACAAATGAAACAATGTACTTGACAGATCTGCATGACAAAATCAATTTATGACATATACAGATTTGTCCATTTTTTTACGTTTAGATAAAAAATTCTCAATTTTTGAAATACCCTTATATTTCAAGTGTAAAATTCATTCATGTTGATAAAATAAATCTATTAAACTATATAAGAAACTTCTATGACCTATGAAAAATGAATAATAAATAATAAACGATAATGAGCAATAAGAAATAAACAATAAATAATAAAAAACGTAGGCGAAATCGCCTTTTCCATCCCCTCAGACTCCTTTTACAATCCGAATTACTGTTATCATAGCAGTCATTTATCATGATCATAGAAAATATATTAGCCCGATACTTATCAAAAATTATATCTTTATAACAAAACAATCCTCTATGAGGGAGCACAGTGCTCATGAAATGATCTCAATTAAAGATAAACAATATAATGAACGCGCCCACGAAACTACTTTGCAGCGGTTTTCGGTTTTTGTTTGGAGATGTATGAAATGGATATCTCTGCGTTGCGAGTGAACAATATGAAAAATTGTTCAATTAACACAATTGGAAAATTTCCGATTTATCTTCCAAATAGAAATAACTGAAAGCTTTCAGTTTAAATTTGTGAACCAACAGTCCCAGTTTTTGTCTGCGAATTATGTAATCTCTAGTGATGGATTTTGGTAAATGACTGATCCATAATTAAATCTGTGTAGTGTACATACCTGTACTACATGTATTTCCGATAATGACTGGTACCGTTTATGATAATCTGTATCGAGCATGTACTTCAATGCCAAAGCGATGGATCATCATGCATCAATTACTGCCATTATTGCCGAAATACGCCAAAGGCAATGAAAAGTCACATTGTTTACTATGAAGCCTGAACAATAATTGTGTAGGGAAAGGTGCCTAAAAAGGACACCCTTGAATATTTTTATATGAGCATATTACATTCGTTAAGTACTAGGTCGTTTGAAAAGTCCCGCGCCTAAGTAATAAAACAACATCTTTTCAAAAAAATTTGCATTTCTTCTTCAACATAATTCCTTTCCAGCTCGATACACTTATTCCAAAAAGTTTCCAAAAGCTTGATGCATTTTTTATAGTAGTCGGCACTCAATTCCTCAAAATAAGCGTCTGTTTCGGCAATGATGTCTTCATTTGAGTAAAATCTCTTCCCAGCCAGTCATCTCTTCAAGTTTGGTAACAGAAAGAAGTCATACTCAAGGAGAATAATTTCTTGAGAATCCCAAAATGCTGCGGCCATCACCTTCCCAGCTGATTAAACAGTCTTCGCCTTCTTTGGCGCACTTTCACCAGGCTGTACCCACTGCTTTGACTGCTGCTTTGTCTCGGGCGTATAGTGGTGGATCCAGGTTTCGTCATCGGTCACAAAACGGCACGAGAACTCCTTTGGATGACGCTTAAACATGTCCAAATTAGATGTTCAAATGATTATGCAAAATGTTGTGTACACGTTTGGTTGAGATGTTTACTATCTTAGAAATCTCACGCACCTTTAATTCACGGTTATCGGTCACTTCTGGCATAGTCGCGTCGGAAGGCCTCCCTGGATGCGATTCGTCATTTGTGCTCGTACGGCCAAACTTGACACTTGCATTCACATTTTGACTGCTGTATTCGCTGGATCGAATGTGCCGTAATACTTATCAAACTTTTCTTCAGCTTCTTTAGCCGTTTTGCCTGATGAATAATAATGTTTGATGAGAACATGAAATTCGTTTTTTTTTCATTGTTCACAAAATCACTGAGATGATGACGCGACAATTACTGTCAAGGTCCTGGCCAGTATTCCTATTTTGAATGAAAGATGTTAAATTATAATTGGGCATCAATGGGACTTCAAAATAGGGGTAGCTTTAATTATTTGCAAATATGCTCTCGAAGATCCGACTAAAAAATGATTGAATGACATCCAGATACAAACGATATTAAATATTTCGCTTGTGACGTTTTGGCGAGACTTGCCCCATGTCTGGTTTTCACTAGAAATACCTTCTTATGACAGACTTCTGACCTCACCTAGTAATTTTTCCTCAGTTTTTATATTATAATTGATTTCAGTGACATTAAACTAATATCTCAATTAAATTAAAATTTTGATTTAAAAAATTGACAATATGAATTGGGAAATAGCATTACAGACCTCACTTGAAAGAAAGTTGCAAATGAAGTTAAAATTCATCTACATAACCATACTATTCATTCATTTCTCTAATTCATTTGCAAAAATCGTAATTATATTGGATATTATTTATGTAATCATTTTTTGAATTTTGGAAAAGCGCGCCGTGTGACATCAGCGCCACCGTGATGTGAGCAAGATTCAGCTCTTTAAATGACGTTGTACCAAGCTGATAAATTTCCAACTGGAATAGTCAAATTTCCAGTTTAAAAAATTGACTTTCAATTGAATAAAAATGATTATTGAACTCTGAAATTTACTTTTTCTCTTTCTAAAAGTTTTTCTATAGATTTTCAAATATTTAATTCCAATTTAATGCCACAATTTAAATAGTAAAACTGGAAAAATAGTTGCGAAGGCAATAAAATTGATTGATTGTCGTAAGGAGGACTGAAAAAGTAACCATTTTCAGTTACTGCTACTGAAATAATGTAACTTGTTACTAATTCGTTACTTATTTGCAAAAATAACTTCATTACCACTATCGTTACTAAAAAAACTAACTAGTTATAGTTAGTTCGAAGGAACTAGTTACTGACCATTCATGTAAAAAGCTTGGCTAACATACCTATCAAAACATTTTTAACATGCATTTTAGTACACTCGAGAAAAGAATCCAAGTCACTGAATCAAATCACCGATCATTTTCCGGTTTTCCCGGTTTTCCGGTCAAGTAGACACCTGGAAAATGTATAACAACTGCCACTCGACAGATATAAATGAAGTTGTGTAAAAATGAATTTTGTATCGAGGAGTTAATTACTCTTGCAATCTGATGTACACTCTCTCCGCAATCTTACACAATCTTGTGTAATTCCATGCGATCCTTTGCAATCTCATGCAATTCTTTGCAGTCCCATGCAATCCCTTGCGATTTCATACAATCCTTTGCAATTTCATGCAATCTTTTAGAATTCCTCCTTGCACCATGCAGTCTCTATAAAATCTCAAGCGATCTCGATAAAATTTCGTGAAATCCCATTTAATCCTTCAGAATTCCTTGTAATCCCACGCAATCTCCTCAAAATCTCGAGCGATATCTATGAAATTTCGTGCAATCCTGTCAAAACCTTTGCAATCTCATGCAATCCCTTGTAATCCCATGCAATTCCTAAATATCCCTTGTGATCCCACGCAATCACCATGAAATCTCACGTGATTTCTATGAAATTTCGTGCGATCCCGTGCAATCCTTTGCGATCCCATGCAATCATTTGCAATCGCATGCAATCATTTGCAATCGCATGCAATCCTTTGCAATTTCATGCAATCCTTCAAAATCCCTTGTTCCATGTAGTCTCTATAAAATCTCGTGCGATCTCGATAAAATTTCGTGCGACCTCATGCAATCCTTCAGAATCGCTTGTAATCCTACGCAATCTCTATAGAATCTCGAGCGATCTCTATAAAATTTCGTGAAATCCCGTGCAAACCTTCGCGATCACATGCAATCTTTCGCAATTTCATGCAATCCTTTGAAATCTCATGCAATTCTTTGCAATCCTATGCAATCTTTTGCAGCCTCATGCAATCCTTTGCAATTTCATCCAATTCTCTAGAATTCCTTGTTGTCCCATGCAGTCTCTATAAAATCTCAAGTGATCTCGATAAAATTTCGTGCAATCCCATGCAATCCTTTAGAATTTCTTGTAGTTTCATGCTATCTCTATAAAATCTCGAACGATCTCTATAAAAACTCGTGTGATCCCATGCGATCCTTTGCAATAAAATGCAATGTTTTGCGGTCCCATGCAATCCTTTACAATCTCTTGTAGTCCCACGCAATCTCTATACAATCTCGAGCGATCTGCATAAAATTTCGTGCAATCCCATGCAGTCCTTTCCAATCCCATGCAATACTTCAGAATCCCTCGCAGTCCCACGCAACCTATACAAAACCTCGAGCGATCTCTATGCAATTTCGTGCAATCCCATGCAATTCTTCGTAATCTCATACAATTCTTTACAATCCCATGCAATTCCTTGGAATCCCCTCTAATCTCACGCAATCTCCATAAGCTCTCGAGCGATCTCTATGGAATCTTGTGCGATCCCATGCGATCGTTTGCAATCCCATGCAGTCCTTTAGAATCCCTTGTAATCCCATGCAATCTCCACGAAATCTCAAGCGATCTCTATAAAATTTCGTTCAATCCCTATAATGAATTTCTTATAATTTTTTGCGATTCTAGAAAAATCAGTATAGAAAGGCATTATAATGAAATCAGTATAGAAATAACTTGTGATAAAATATTGAAAGAATTGATCAGAAAAATTAAGAAACTACAAACAAATGATTTACCTATTTACCTATTGCCGGATTTCGAATTATTTCAAGGGATTTCATAGGCTTACAGAGGTTTCAATGAATTTAACAGAATTCCAAAAGACTTAAAAGATTTAAAATATTTCAATAGATTTCTACGAATTTCAAGGTTACAGAGAATTTCCACGGATTTTAAGAAATTTCTTCAAATTTCCTACACATTTCGTGAGATATGAAATGATTTTAAAGATTTCCAATCATATCAGGGGATTTCAAGGCACTTCAAAGTACTTTAACGGATTTGGAGAGACTGCCTTGAATTTTAAGGCTTTTAAAAAGATTTTAGAGAGAAACGCTTCAAAGGATTTCAGAGGATTGCAAAGACCTCCAAAAATTCTCGGGTATCTTAAGAAATATCAAAGGATTTCAAGAGATTGAAAAAATTTCAAGGGATTTCAAAGAATTTTATAGGATTTCCAAAGATTTCAAAATATTTCCAGAAAACTTTGGAAAATAAATTAAATTTTAAGGGATTTCAAATGATTTCTACTTATTTCAATGAATTTTCACGATATCCAAAGATTTCAGGAGATTTTAACGGATTTCTAGAGAATCAAATTCTGAAGAATGAAATTTTAAGGTATTTCAACGATTTTTGGAACGGGTTTTTTTTTAATAACTTTAATGAATAAGTTCGATTTAATTTATGTTTAAGGTATCTCGAATGATTTCCACGTATTGTAACTGAATTTTTACGATTTCCAAATATTTGAAGGGATTATAAGAAATTTCAACAAAATTTCTAGAGAACCTTAGGGAATAAATTTAATTTTATTTCAAGAGATTTCAGCAATTTCAAAAGATATGAAGTTAACAAAATTTCAAAGAATCTTGAAGGTTTCAAGTTATTTTAAAAGATTTCGAAGAATTTTGAGGGATTTCTGGAGAACCGTATTCTATAGAATGAAATTGCAGGAGTTCCTATATATTTCAAAGCAAAGATTTTAAGGAATTGCAAGGTATTTCAAAGAATTTCACAAGACTTAAACGATTTTATTGAATTTCCAAGGATTTCAACAAATTTCTAGAGAACTTTCGAGACTAAACTCAATTTTATATCAAAGACCATCTAGAAATTCGAAAGAATTTGACAAGATTTACTGGATTTTATGGGACTTCCAATTGTTTCACAGAGTGGGGATTTGAACAAATTTCAAAGATTTTAATGAATTTAAAAATATCTCAAAAGGTATCAAAGGATTTCAAGATATTTCAGAGAATTTTCATGGATTTCAATGAAATTTCAAGCAATTTTAAAGACAACAAGGTAATTCACAGCTTTTTGCAGAGTAAAGTTTATTCGTGCAAAATCGCTATTTTTGTGTACTTCCATATGAGATTATGTGTGATCTAAAATGAATCGCTTTTTTGTAGTTTCTCCACTTTTCACAATAATTCCTACAAATATTATTGTATTATTTATTTGAATTCTGATTATCCTATAGTCGTTTTCTGCATAATGATTTTCTATAATAAATTTCATATAATTCATCGAATCTTTTGCGATCTCATGCAATATATTTCATTCTCATATATGCAATCTATTTCAATCCCATGTCATTTTTTGCAATCCCATGCATTCTTTTGTAATCCCATGGCATTATTTGCAATCCCATGCAATCTTTTGCAATCCCATGCAATCTTTCGCAAGCAAACGTAATGTTTTGCAATCTCATGCTATCTTTTGAAATCCCATGTAATTCTTTGCAATCTCATTCAATCTTTTCGAAGCAAATGTTATTTTTTCCAATCCCATGCGAACTTTTGCAAGCAAACGTAATTTTTTCCAATCCCATGCAAACTCTTGCAATCCCATGCAATATTTTGCAAGCAAATGTATTTTTTGCAATCCCGTGCAATCTTTCGCAATCCCTTGCTATTTTTTGCAATCTCATGTAAACTTTTGCAATCACTTGCATTTTCTTGCAATCCCATGCAATCTTTTGCAAGCTCATGTAACTTTTTTCAATCCTATGCAAACTTTTGCAATCCCATGCAATCTTATAATCATGTAATTTAGTGCAAACAAACAATCCGAGTAATTAACCCCTCGTTTTGGATCCGCAAAAGTGGATCATTTTGATCTGATGTTGATAATCAGAATGATCTGCAACGATTTGATATCCCTGGCTTTACAGTGTTATCGCTAATTAAAAAAATACTGACCTCCTGTTTTAAGAGGAAATGCAAATAAATGCATTCGTAGTCAAATTACTTTTTTCTTGTTTATTCATTTCGAAGTTGTAGAGTCTGAACTCAAATATGGATGCTGGTTAACTCAAGTGAAAACTTTGTAGCATCAAGCAAAAATAAATCTCACCGATCCAACTGTACCAGAGAAAATTCCTGCAGCTGCTGCATTTGCATTAGAAAAGTGTATCACTACGATCTGCTGAATCCTGTGCACATCATATATATTATTTCCATCGATCGACCAGATAGTTAAATGAGTTTAAATTCACGGAGATAATAAAACGAGAAACGCTTGTGAACTGTAAATGCATAAGATTTTCCCGGGAAAAAAATTCCTATAGTAAATCGATTC
>JAUMHM010000031.1:40561494-40573904 GCA_032362435.1 Melikaiella ostensackeni | reverse complement strand
TCAGCGCACCAAAAACCTTCGGAAAAGTATACTCTGATTTCTGGTTCTGAAATTTGTTCGAATTTTGTCGGCCTGTGAAATTGAACTATTTTGTTGAGAATTTGTTTTTTTCTTTGGTTAAACATTATTTTTTTAACTGAAAATCTAATCATTCCATTTCTTGTTCAAAATATATCCTTTTTAGTTGCAAATCCATATATTTTGTTAAAAACTATTGTATTTTGTTGAAAATTCGTCTTTTTTGGTACAAAATTATTCTTTTTGTTCGAAAATTAATCTTTTTAGCTGAAAATTCATTCACTTTGGTTAGGGATTCACCAACTTTTTCCAAAATTTGTCTCTTTCGGCTGAAATATCAACTTTCACATTTTTCGCTAAGAATTCATCTTCTCTAGATAAAAATTTAACAACTTGGTTGAAAATTGAACTACTTTGTTCAAAATTCATTTTTTTTAATAATTCATCCCTCTACTTGTAAATTGACCTATTTTGTTCAAAAATTTGTTTTTTTTTGTTTTTGAACATTCATTTTTTCAACTGTAAACTTAAGTATTCCATTTCTGGTTGAAAAGATGTACAGCTTTTCTAGTTTAAAATTCAACTATTTCGTGAAAAATTAATGTATTTGATTGAAAATTCCTCTTTATTCGTGTAGAAATTTAATCTTGTTGGTTGAAAAGTCTATTGTGATATTGAAAAAACGTCTTTTTGGGTTGAAAATTTAACTATTATGGTAAGAAGTTCAACGTTGTGGTGGAAAATGAATTTTTTGTCAAAAATTCAAGTTTGCAGATTGAAAACTCATCTGTTTTGTGAAATATTCGTTATCTCGTCTGGAAAATTCAGCTCTTTGTGGAAAATTCGTCTTTTTGGTTCGAAAATTCATTCCCTTTGGTAGAATTTCCATATTTTTTATTAAAAAATGCAACTGTTTGGTTGAAAATTATTCTAATTTGGTTGAGGATTTAGCTATTTTGTTGAAAATTCATCTCCTTTTTTAAAATATCAACTATTTGGTTGATTGGTTTTTACATATATACTTTCCTATATAATAATCGAAATCAATTCAAATAGGGGTCATTCATTGTAGTTTTGTATTGATTTTCAGACCATATGTATTTCAAAAATTTAGGGATTGTATGAAAGATATGATATCCACTTGAAAATTTTGAAAAATATCAATGTACCCAAACTCTCAGTCAGGAGTATAGTACAATATAACTAACCAGGTATAATGTAATTAATTTAATCCACATTTTGTAAGTGATAACCAATTTGTTCCGCTAATAAAGATTAACTTTGAAGACTCAATAATAATGTGGATTATGTGGTGTTAGCTGTCCAATCTCGCGGTACGCGTGCATCGTTTAATATATGCGTTGCACGTTAATAGTGTTAGCGTACAAAACTCTAAAATTGATATTATACGAGTCTGCGAAGTAGATAATTCCACTTAAGAATGGAATTTTCGAAATAACTTATTCATAATTATAATGGATATTATATATTCTCTCTATACCATATTCAGGACTTTAGAGTAACTGCTTTATTTTCCAGAAGAAGTTACTTTCAAAATATCAAAACATTTTACAACTGAATTTAATTCGAATTGTAAAAATATCTTAGGAGTAGTCCATATACCACGTGGACAATTTGAGGGGGAGGGTATAGCAAACGTCCACGATTGTCCACGAGAGGGGCCGGGGGGTTGGGCCAAAATCCACGTGGACACGCGTTCGTCGGAATATGTGAATTTCTTTGCAGAAAAATATGAAAAAATAAAATGTTTTCACGATTTTTTGTTTGTACTTACTATTTTGTATCATTAGGCTTTTTTTTTTTTTTTTAAGAAAAACCGAATTTTCAGCCAAATTCTCTGCTCCTTTTAGCTTTCTGCTTTTGAATACTAACAAGGAGATGATCAGAGTTGGGATTTTTTCTTAAATCTGATAAATTCTCTACTGAGAGTATACTGAGAGTCTACTGAAAGAGACAGAAAATATTCTACGGATTTTTCAATAAATTTTAAGAATTTTAAGGGATCCTAAGAGATTTCGAAGATATTGAAGATTTTTGGGTATTTTAAAATTTTCCAAGAAATTCTCAATAGCTTTGAAATTTCGAGCACTTTTGAAAGATTTCAAAGGATTTCAAATAGTTTAGGGTTTTTCAAAGTATTCCAAGGAATTTTCGAGAGATTTAAAGAAATTCAAGAATTTGAGTGATTCTGTGGAATTTGAATAAATTGTGTACAGTTTTAAAGAATTGCAAAAAATTTTGACAAATTTTTGTAGAACTTGTAAGGTTTTAGGATATCTTAAAATATCCCAAGGGATTTTAACAGTTTTCATCAGTTTTCTGAGAATTTCAATGATTTCAAGGGGTTTTAATGATTTTTCCAGTAATTCGAGAAATATCATCAGATTTCATATAATTTCACGGGATTTGATAATGTTTTAATGGATTTCAAAGAATTTATTCACAAGAATTGGGGGATTTCAAAAATTCGAACAGATGTTCAAATAATTCAAGATACTTTCAAATATTTTGAAGAACTTGAAAGAATTTAGGATATTAAAAGATATTCCAAAGAATTTTCGATTAATTAAAAAAATTTCAAAGGATATCATTTGCCGAAACAATATTTTCCAAAGGCGACTCGTTTTCAAAAATTGACTTTTTTAAAATTCTATTTTTATGGATTCAAATTCTCTATTAAATTTGTATGTAAAATTATGTAAATATAACCTTTTTCTACCACAAAAGACGAATTTCCAACAAAAATCTGAATTTTCAATCAAATAGTTGAATTTTCAACTAAAAAAGATACCTTTTAACGAAAGAGATAAATTTTCAACTAAAATGAATCTTCAAACAAAAAAAATGAATTTTTAACAAAGTAGATCTAGTGTTAACCAAGTAGTTTAATTTTTGACCAATTAGATGAATTTTCAACCAAGAAGAATAATTTTCCACTAGAAAAAGCAAATTTCCAACAAAATAAATGAATTTGCAACTAAAAAATTCTATTTTTAACTTAAAAAAAAATGAATTTTTAAGCGAAGAAAAAAAAATTGAACAAAGTTGTTGAACTTTTAACCAAAAAATATTTTAATTTTGAATCAAAAATATTTGAATTCGACCAGAAAAGACGAATTTTCAACAAAATAGTTGAATTCTCGAGCAAAACAGATTAATTTTTAACCAAACAGTTGAATTTTTGACCAAAAAAGATGATTTGAAAACATTTCTACCAAGAGAGATAAAGTTTCAAACCAAAAAGACGAAATTTGACAAAAAAGTTGAAATTTCAACAGAAAAAGATTTTTCAGGCAAGAAAGAAAACAATTTCAACCAAATTGTTGAAGTGACAAGCCAAAAAGACGAATTTTGTACAAAGCAATTGAATCTTCAACCTGATAATGTGAGTTTTCAACGAAAAATTTAATTTCCAAACAAGTAGTTCAATTTTCTACTAAAATATTTGAGCTTCCAAACGAAAAGATGAATTTTTAACCAAGGAAATGAATTTCTTACCAAAAAAGATAAATTTTTAACTGAAATGATGAATCTCTGGAGAAAAAATGAATTTTTAACAAGGGAGTTTAAGTTTCAGCCAAGATGATTAATTTTCTATCAGAAAAATCGAATTTTCGACAAAATAAATAAAATTGCAACCAAATAGTTCATTTTTCAACCAAAAAATATTTCAATCTCGAATTGAAAATAGTTTACTTTAACCAAAAAAGACGAAATTTCAACAAAATATTAGAATCCTCGAAGAAAACAGATTAATTTTCAGCCAAAGAGTTGAATTTCCAATCAAAAAGGATGATCCGCAGAAATTTCTATCGAAAGAGATGAAGTTTCAAATGAAAGAAATTAAACTTGACAAGAAAGTTAAATATTCAGTTAAGGAAAAAAAGAATTCCAATTAAATTGTTAGAGTTTCAGGTTAAAAAACGAATTTTATATAAAGCAATTGAATTTTCAACCGAAAAATATGAGTTTTTAATGAGAAAGTTAATTTCCAACCAATTAGTTCAATTTTCTCCTAAAATAGTTAAGTTTTTAACCCAAAAAGACAAATTCTAAACAAAACAGTTGAACCTTGAACCAAAAAGACGATATAATAATAATAATAATATTAATATATATAATAATATTATAATATTAATTAATATCATAATAATAATATTATAATATAACAAATATATAATGGTGAATCTTTAGCCAAAATAATGAATTGTCAACTGGTGAAAATTCCAGAAAAAAATGGCTTCCTTTTTCGAAAAAATCGACTTTTTTTTATCAAAATTCTTGAATGGTTTGAAATGTTAATTTATTAAATTCTCATGTAAAATGATGTGAATGCAACTTTTTCAGCACTTGTTTCTAGTATAAAATTCGCTTTTTTCTGGATTTTTCAATTGTTGAAAATTCAGTGAAAATTAAAAATGAAAGAAAATTCAAAATTGAATATTCAACAGTTGAATTTTGAATTTTCTTCTATTTTCAAGTGTAGAAAATTCAATTTTCAATTTCTTTCAATTTTTAACAGTCAAATTTCGTATTAAAAAGAAGTGTTAAAAATTTTATGTGAAATTATGTGAATATAACCTTTTTCTCCCAGAAAAGACGAATTTTCAACAAAATATATGAATTTTTAATCAAATAGTTGAATTTTCAACTAAAGAAGATACATTCTCAACCAAAGAGTTGAAGTTTCAACTAAAGTGATGAATTTTCAAACAAAAAAATGAATTTTCAACAAGGGAATTCAACTTTTAACCAAGTAGTTGAATTTCCAACGAATAAGATCAATTTCAAACAAAGTAGAATAATGTTCTACCAGAAAGGACGAATTTTCAAATAAAATGATGAAACTTCAATTGAAAAAATAAATTTTGAATCAAGGAGTTCAAGTTTCAACTAAAGAATATTTTAATTTTTGATGAAAAATAGTAGAATTCTACCAACAAAGACGAATTTTTAACAAAATAGTTGAGTCTTCAACCAAAACAGATAAATTTTCAACTAAATTGATGAATCTTCAAACAAAAAATGAATTTTTGATAAAGAAGCTCTATTTTCGACGAAGTAGTTTAAGTTTCAGTAAACGAAAGAATTTTCAACCTAGAAGATTAATTTTCTACGAGAAAAGATGAATTTTGAAGAAAATAAATGAACTTGCAAATAAGCAGTTCTATTTTTAACTAAAAAAGATAAATTCTCTAGCGAAGAAAAAAATTTTAACAATGTAACTCAACTTTTAATCAAAAAATATTTTTATTTTAAATCAAAAATAGTTTAATTCGACCCAAAAAAAAGAATTTTGAACAAAATAGTTGAGTCCTTGAGCAAAACAAATTAATTTGCAACCAAACAGTTGAATTTTCAACCAAAATGTTGAAGTGATAAGCCAAAAAGACGAATCCTATACGAAGCAATCGAACTTTCAACCTGATAATATGAGTTTTCAGCAAAAAATTTAATTTTCAAACAGATAATTCAATTTCCTACCAAAACAGTTGAATTTCCAAACAAAAAGATGAATTTTCAACCAAGAAAATTAATTTTTTACCAGAAAAGATGAATTTTTAACGAAAATGATGAATCTTCAAACAAAAAATGGATTTTTAAAAGAGGATTTGAAGTTGTAGCCAAGAAGAATTATTTTCTATCAGAAAAGTCGAATTTTCAACAAAATAAATAATTTTGCAACCAAATATTTCATCTTTCAACCAAAAAATATTTTAATTTTGAATCAAAAATAGTTTATTTCAACCAAAAAGGACGAATTTTCAACAAAATACTTGAATCTTCAAACAAAACAAATTAATTTTCAACCAAACAGTTGAATTTCCAACTAAAAAAGACAATTCGAAAAAAATTCCACCAAAAGAGATGAAGTTCAAAATGGAAGAAATGAAATTTGACAAAAAAGTTGAAGTTTCAGGTCAAAAACGAATTTAATACAAAGCAATTGAATTTTCAACCCAAAAATATGAGTTTTCGATAAGCAACTTAATTTGCAACCAAATAGTTCAATTTTCTACCGAAATTGTTGAATTTCCAACTCAAAAAGACGAATTTACAAAAAGCATAAATTTTCAAGAAAATTGTTAGATTTTCAAAAGAATAATTAAATTCTTAATGAAATAAGATTTTTTTACCAAAGGAAATAAATTTCAAATCCATAAGAGGAAATTCAACTAAAATGATGAATCTTCAACCAAAATAATGAATTGTCATCTGTTGAAAATTCCAGAAAAAAAGGCTACCTGTTTTCGAAAAAATCGGCTTTTTTCAAACAAAATTTTTCTATGGTTTGAAATATTAATTTATTAAATTCTCTTGTAAAATGATGTGAATGCAACTCTTTTACAACTTATTTTTGATACAAAATTCGCTTTCATCTGGAATTTTCAACTGTTGAATATTCAATGAAAATTAAAAATCGAAGAAAATTCAAAATTCAATATTCAACACTTGAATTTTAAATTTTCTCCTACTTTCAACTGTTGAAAATTCAATTTTCAATTTTCTCCAATTTTCAACAGTTGAATTTTGCATTGAAAACAAGTGTTAAAAATGTTATATTTACTCAAATTTACATGAGAATTTAATAAATAAGCATTTTAATCCATAAACAAAATTTTCAAAAATAGCTCATTTTTTCGATAACGGTTAACCATTGATAAATAATGTTTCGGCAAATTAATAATCATCTAATGAAATCTCAGTAGAGGATTTACGAAATAAAAAAAAATTACAACTCTGATCATCTCCTTGTAAGAATATCCATATTTTTATAGAATCTACAATAAGTCCACGTAGACAGAGGAACCGGGGGGGGGGGGTCGGTCATCAAAAGTCTGCTTTTGTTCACGAGGGCGGCCGGGGGGTCAAAAAGTGGTAAAAAATTGACCACGTTGTAGATGGACAGCCCCTTACCTAATAAACAAGAACGCTATTATTTCCGCAAAGTAAAACCAATTGACAAGAAAAGAGGGCACGTCTGTCAATCAGGTTGAAGTATAATTGCATACATCCGTAGCCTTACTTTGTGTTCGGAGGTAATTATAGCTTTGCACTTAATTGAATATCGATTTCCAAACGCGAGGAAATGGAACTCAATTTGTTCAGTTAAAAATTAAATATATTTTTTTTCAAGCAGGGTATTTACTTTTCTTGAATGAAGCCTAGAGTCTGAGTCAAATATAATCACGTTGAAAATGGTTGTACCAACTGGGATCGCGTGTTTTGGTGCGTGAAATCAATACAGCTCGCACGCAAGTTATGCTGCCTTCTCCCTTACCTCTCTTTCGCTTTAGAATGTCGTTGAATTAATCCACGACCTCGCCTATTCCGCGACGTTGGGATTACTTGCAGCCGTTGTAGGTGCTCGTAAAGATATAAAGGAAAAGTATGGTATTTAATAGCCTTAATTTTGTAATTCAATTCACTACTTGGAAATTCAGAGTTACCATTTCTACTTTAAAGAGTTTAAAGTGAAAAAGTTGCGAAATAGGATTAGCAATCAAGGAGTGGAATTTAATATGGTTTATTAAATTTAGTTCATAAAGTTAGTCAACTTTTTAGTTGATATATGCTAGATGTGTTCCGAAAATTGATGAATCATAAAGTGCATTCTTGGGAAAATTGTTCCTTTGATGAAAGAATATTAGAGAGTATGAAAATCGAATACAATGTAAAAGTTGCTCAAAGCGATATTGCACGTTTCCATAAAAAGCACAATTGTTCTGAGAAAGTATACAAAATAACATTCGAGAATATTTTCCGGAATATTAGGAGAAAACAGTTTTCACTTTAATGTAGAATATTATTTTCTTCAGGAGCATATAATTTCGAATTTCCAATTGTACGATTGCACGATTGCATGTGATTACAAATGCTTGCGAGTGAATGCAAATGATTGGAAGTGGATGCGGATCTATGCAAAAGAGTGTATGAATATGATACTGTTCAAATGAATTTATCATTTCATTGTGTAAAAAAAATTGAACAATGGAGCGGAGCAAATAATGTTTTTTCCTTACAAATTCGAAAAGGGTCCAAAAGTTGTAATTTCGTAGCCAGATCTCCTACAAAAAGTTACAGATAAAAAGAAATATATCTTATGTTCGCGCATCCACGATAATAGCGAATCTTTTGTTATTTTGGTACGAAATCATTTATTTAGTCGATACAATGGGTTCTCGAAATCAGTATTTACAGCTATGATTATCTTTCGAAAACTATGCAGCAATAAAAAAATCCAGGTATACAGTAAATTGTTATTAAAGTTGAAAAGGGAGAAAAATCACGTTTTTTTTATTAATTGAATGATATTTTTATTATTGGTAATGACTTGTCATTTATGGCAAGGGTTCTAAAAGTTGAAACTTACATCTATAATTATCCTCCGGAAGGTACACAGCAATTAACAAATTCTTATACATCGTAAATTGTCATTAAATTGAAAAAAAATTATATAAAATTAGGTGTTTTGTCTAGTAGATGTTACTTTAATGAAAAAATTTTATTTTAGAAGGAGTTCACTTTTAAACCCAAAAAAATGATTTCTCATTCTGAAAATCGAATAAAAAAAATATTCTTATCAAAGAAAAATGAATTTTGAACCGATGAAGATAAGTTCTCTACCACAAAACATGAATTTCCAACTTAAAAAGACGAAGTTTTCAGAAGAGAGTTGAATTTTCAACCTTAGAAATTCGAATTTTCTTCAAAAACGTTTTTTTTGAACAAGAAAGATGAATATTTAACAAAGAAAGATTACTTTCTTACCATAAATGAATTTTTAATAGAAAAAATTTTCAACATAGAAAGGTGAATTTTTAACCAAATAGTTGAATTTGCAACAACAACAAAATTTTCAACTTAACAGTTACATTTACAACCAAATAGTTGAACTTGCAAGCAAAAAAAAATAAACTTCATCCAAAAACATTTGCATTTTTTATAAATAGTTGAATTTTCAAGCTAAGGAGACAAAATTCGAAGACAATTGAATTTTCAGCCTGAAAAGTTGAATGATCAATAAAAAAGTTATTTTCAGCTGAAAAAGACTAATTTTCAACCAAAAAAAAAAATATTTTTCTAACATAAAGGTTGAATTTTTAACCTAATAGTTGAATTTTCGACCATAAAAATTTGAATTTTTAACAAAAAAGCTATTTCCTACCGAGGAAGATGAATCTTTTGCCAAAAAGATGACTTTTTCACCCGAAAAGATGGATTCAAAAAAAAATTTCAATCAAATAGTTGAATTTTCCAATAGATAGTTAAATTTTGAACCTAGAAAGGTGAACTTACAACGAAATGGTGGAATTTTCAAACAGAAAGGTAAAATACCAACCAGAAACAGTTGTATTTTCAAACAAATAGTTGCATTTTCAAGCCAAGGAAACAATTTTTTTGAAAGAGAGTTGAATTTTCCACCTTAAAAATTTGAATTTCCATCAAGAAACTAATTTTCAAACGAGAGAAATGAATTTTTACCAAAAATGATGACTTTTTCATTCGAAAATATGAATTTGAAAAAAAATATAATTTTCAACCGAATAGTTGAATTTTTAAGCCATTTAGACGAATTTTTCAGAAGGCAAACACTTTCGAGCTGTAAAGTTGAATTCTTAACCTAGGAAAATCAACTTTTAACCAAAAAAATATGACTTCGCTACCCGAAAAGATGAATTTTAAAAAATGTATATTTTTAACAAAGAAAGATGAATTTTTAACCAAAAAAGATAATTTTTCTACCATAAAAGATAAATTTTCAACCCGAAGAGACCAATTGTTGAACAAAAGTGTTGAGTTTTCATTCTGAAATGGTTGCCATCTTAACCAAATTGTTGAATTTTTAACCAACCGTTAGAAGCTTCAACAAAATTGTTGAATTCTCAACTAAAATGACCAGTCTTCAACAAAAACATGAGTTTTCAACAAAGTGTGCAACTTTCAACCAAGTATTTGAATTTCAAATGAAAAAAAATCAATTCTCAACAAAAAACATAATAGTTCTTTCATTCAAAATAATATTTCAATTTTTAATAAAAAACAGTTGAATTCGATCAAAGTCAACCAAATTGTTGAATTTTTAAGCCAAAGAGGCGAATTTTCTAGAAAAAAAGTTAAATTTTCAACCCGAAAAAATACATCCTCGACAAAAAGTTAATTTTCAACCAAATTATCGAATTCCAGACTAAAAACAATCAATTTTCAACTAAAAATGGAAAAGTTAAAATTCCAGTTAAAAAAAGATCAAACTAAAATGTTGCATGAATCAAAGAATAGATAACTGTTTGTGAAATCTTCAAATAATTTCAAAGTATTACACAAGATCTCAGATATTTCACAAAAATTTCAAAAGATTGCCAAATAGTTCAAACATTTCAAACAAATGTTAACTTAAACTGACATCTTACATAAATCACAGAATTCACAAAAATGTCGGAAATTTAAGAAAGATTTCAAAGATTCGAATTTTTTTACAAAGATTTCAAGAAATCTCTTACCATTTCAAAAGATTTCACAAAGATTTCAAAGGCTTGCAAATTACTTCAAACGTTTCGAATAATTTAGGACAAACGAAGCGCAGCTGGAGCGATGAGAGAGGGCGATGAGTAAATATAATCGGGAGAAGTGTAGCCGAGTTGGAGCAATGAGAGGGAGATAGAAGTGGAAAGAAGCAAGTATTCGGTCTCCCTCCCTCTCATCGCGCACAGTGTCTCTATTTACGTAGTTTCAGCTTGCGTCGAGCGTCCGGTGTAAAGACTAAAGAACTCAATCCACTACACTTTTTCATCATCCAAAGAATTTCACGCTCTGGCTTAGGCCTAACTCTCCATATCGAAGTCTAACATGTTTACACATCAAAAAAAATCATGAATATTTCAAATATTATTTAATTATGCCGCACGAAGTGCAGCTGGAGCGACGAGAGGAAGATGATTGATACACAGGGAGAATTGTAGCATAGTTGGAGGGATGAGAGAGAGAGAGAGAGAGAGAGAGAGAAGTGGGGAGAAGTAACCGTTCGGTTTCTATCCCTCTCATCGCACACATTGTTTCTTGTAACGCAGTTTCAGCTTGCCCCCAGCGTCCGGTGTAAATACTACAGAACTTAACGCGTTACATTTTTTCGTCAATCAAAGCGTTTAAAGCTCTTGCTCAGGCTTAACTCTTCATATCGAGGTCTAAGATGTTCACACATTAAACAAAAATTCATAAATATTTCCACTATTATTTTATTATGACGCACGACGTGCAGCTGGAGCGATGAGAGGAAGATGAGTGATACATAGAGAGAATTGTAGCTAAGTTGGAGCGATAAGAGGGAGAGAGCAGTGGAGAGAAGCAAACGTTTGGTCTCACTCACTCTCATCGCACACAGTTTTTCCATTTATGTAGTTTCAGCTTGCACCTAGCGTACGGTTTGAAGACTAAAGAACTTAGTGCGTCACACTTTTTTGTCAACCAAAGCGTTTAAAGTTCTGTTTCAGGCTTAACTCTCCATATCGAGGTCTAACATGTTTACACATCAAAGACGATTTCATAAAGATTTCAAATATTATTTGATAATGACGCACGAAGCGCAGCTGGAGCGATGAGAGAAAGATAAATGATACATCGGAAGAAGCGTAGTAGAATTGGAGGGATGAGAGGGAGAAAGAAGTGGAGAGAAGCAAGCGTTCGGCATCTCTCCCTCTCATCGCACACAGTGTTCCCATTCACGCAGCTTAAGCCTACACCTAGCGTCCAGTGTAAAGACTGAAGAACTCAATGCCTTACAATTTTTCGTCAACCAAACCGTTTAATTTTCTGACTCAGGCCTTACTCTCCATATCGAGGTCTAAGATGTTTATACATCAAAAAAGATTTCACAAAAATTTCAAATATTATTTTATAATGACGCAAGAAGTGTAGCTGGAGCGTTGAGAGGAAGATGACTGGAGAGATGAGAAGGAGTGATAAGTGGAGAGAAGCAAGTCTTCGGTCTCCCTTCCTCTCATCGCACGTAGTGTTTCCATTTACGCAGTTTAAGCCTACGCCTAGCGTCCAATGTAAAGACTAAAGAACTCAATGCGTTACACTTTTTCGTCTCCCAGAGCGTTGAATGCCCTGACTCAGGCCTAAATCTCCATATTGAGGTCTAAGATGTTTACAGATCCAAAAAATAATATTCCTTCTCTCCGCCCTATTGAGCGATCTCTTTAAAAAAAAATGATACAAGTTCTCCAAGAAGAGAATTTTTCAGCTCTTGAGTTGAAATATTGAGTCAATACTACAATCTTGAGTTGTGTCATCTAGTTACGAGGGGCAAGTAAAAAGTAAGGTTCCCACATTTTTTTCAGGTGTAAGACATTTTTTATTGAAATTGCAAA
>JAUMHM010000031.1:40538361-40556188 GCA_032362435.1 Melikaiella ostensackeni | reverse complement strand
GAAACAGTTGGCTTCATCCCTCCAAACACAGTGATTCACGACTTGCCTTTCATAAAATTTAAAAACATTTCATTTCGATTTTGAATTCAACTAAAAATTCTAAACGAATTTATCTTGTAAATAATGATTTGTAATTGTCTTTGTGCTAGAATTTTTTCAACACAGACAGGTAATCACACTCTCATATTCTTTTCACAGTAAATGGCAGCTGATCAGTTTGATTCCGAAATTGGATCAAAATGATATGCAAAGTTTTTATACAGATTCTGGATTTTTTGATTGACCTAAAAATTGCGCGTCACTATGTTCCGATTCTCCAGATTAATTGTCTGTCATGAATTTTCATGAGTTTTCGAGTGCTGTTGTTATGAGCGTTCGAAGAAATTTATATATTTTCTTTCAACGAAAAATCATTGATTTCCGACGAATACTTGAATTAAGTCAATTTTAAAGGAACACGTTTAGATAGTAAAAAAATAATTTACGGAGCTACAGAGATTTATAGGCGAATACAGGAAAATTGAAATTTTTTTCCCACTCTGAAATTTGAAATATTCTAAAACATTTATTATTGGTCCTCGGGTGTAGTAAATCATCCAAAAGAATAGAAACACTGTCAGAAAAAAAATTTTTTTTACAGACATGAATATTCGATTTTTTTGACAATTTATTAACTCTAACTAAAAACTTAACCATTTCAGTTGAAGATCCATCATTTTTCATGAAAAATTTTATCATTTGGTTAAAAATTTGATTACTTTGTTGAAAATTCAACGATTCTATTGCAAAGTCTTTTTTTTAGTAAAAAATTCTTTCATTTGAAAATTCATGTATTTTGTTGAAAATTCGTCTTATTGTAACAAATTATTCTTGTTTGAAAGTGGTTCTTTTTGTTTAAGAATTCATCTGACTTTGTTGATAATCCAAATATTTTTTAGAAAATTTGTCTTTTTTGGTTGAATCCAACTGTTTTTATTTTGAATGGAAATATTTTTGATTGCAATATCAACTGCTACATTTTTCACTAAGAGTTCATCGTTTTTGTTGAAGATTTATCTCTTTGTTTGAAAATTTAACTATTATGTTGAAAAATCGGTTGTTTCGAATGAAAATTAATTTTTTTCAGCCGAAAATTTGAATATTCCATTTTTATTGACAAGTTGCCTTTTTTTGTTGAAAATTAAACTATTTGGTTAAATATTCATGTATTTTGTTGGAAATACGTTTTTCTTGGTGGTTTCGGTAGAACTTTAATCTTTTTTGGTTGGAAAATCAACTTTTACATTTTTCGCTAAGAATTCATCTACTCTGACTTAAAATTCAACTATTCCATTTTTGGTTGTAAATTGATCCTTTTTGGTTGAAAATTCAACTATTTGGTTGAAGATTCATGTACTTTATTGAAAATTTTTATTTTTTGGTAGAAACGCAATCTTCTTGGTAGAAAATTCAATTATTCCGCTGCAAATGAACTTTTTTGTCAAGAACTCATATTTACGGATCAAAAATTCAACTATTTCGTAGAAAATTCGCATTTTTGGCTAAAAAAATTCAACATTCTTGTTTTAATTTTTTTTTGTTTTTCAACTGAAATATCTTTATTGGTTGAAAATTCAACTTTTTTTTGAAATTTCGGGTTTTTTGTTTGAAAATTCATCCCTTCTTCTAGAATTTTCATCTGTTTGGTATAAAGTGTAACTGTTTGGCTCAAAATTGATATGTTATGGTTGAAATATCAACTATCACACTTTTCGCTAAGAATTCATCTTTGTCGTTTAAAATTCAACTACATTGAAAGTTGAACTCTTTTAAAAATTCATTTTTTTGTTCCAAGATTCATCATTTTAGTTGAAAATTTATACTTTCAATTGGAAATTTCATTATTTTGTTGAAAATTTGTTTTTTTTTTTTTTGGTTGAAAATTAATTTTATCAACTGAAAATTTGACTATTCCATTTTTGGTTGGAAATTCAACTATTTGATTGAAAATTGATCATTTTTAGATGAAAAATCAACTATTTGGTCAAAGATTGATGTATTTTGTTGAAAATTCATCTTCTTTGATATAAAGTTGATTTTCTTCGTTGAAAATTCATCTTTTTGGTTGAAGACCCGACTATTTCTTTGAAAATTCGTTTTTTTTGGGTTGAAAATTAATTTTTAAAAAATTAAAATTCAACTACTCCATTTTTGGTTGTAAATTGAACTTTTTTGGTTGAAAATTCATGTACTTTGTTGAAAATTCGTATTTTTTGTACAAACCTAATCTTCTTGGTAGAAAATTCAACTATTTCGCTGCAAATAAACTTTTTTGTCAAAAACACATATTGAAAGATTAGAAATTTAACTATTTTGTAGAAAATTCGCATTTTCGGCTCAAAAAATTCAACATTTTGGTTTTCACTTTTTTCTTTTTTAACTGAGAAATCTTCATTGGTTGAAAATACAACTTTTTTCGAAATTTCGTTTTTTTTGTTTGAAAATTCATCCCTTTCGGTACAATTATCATCTGTTTGGTGCAAAGTGTAACTGCTTGATTTAAAATTGATATGTTTCGGTTGACATATCAACTATTACATTTTTCGCTAAGAATTAATCTTTGTGGTTGAAAATTCAACTACTTGGTTGAAAGTTGAACTCCTCCGTTAGAAATTCATTTTTTTGTTTTTAGATAAATCATTTTGGTTTAAAATTCATCTTTTCAATTCAACATTTTATTATTTTGTTGAAAATTTTTTGTTTTGGTTGAAAATTAATTTTCTTAACTGAAAATTTAACTATTCCATTTCTGATTGAAAATTCAACTATTTGGTTAAAGATTGATGTGTTTTTTTGAAAATTTATCTTCTATGGTATAAAATTAATTTTCTTGTTTGAGAGTTATTTTTTCTGGTTGAAGTAAAGAAATTACACGGTCATTACATTTTTCCGATAAATTCGCAATTTCCGATCTTTGAATGTGGGATACTTCTAGAATATCAGTTTCAAACATTTTTCCTTCATTCGGTGCCTCTCCGACACATGAATCTAGTAGAATATCCAAAAAAAAAATTTATCTGAGTTTTTGCACACACTTTTCAGAACTAGAAATACGGAGTATGGACGTGATATTTGGAACGAAAAAATGATGACACGTGTTTGCGATTTTTTTTGCTGATACAGAAATCATGTCACACGATGAAATCTCTGAAATTTTAATAGCCCGTGCTCTAATCTGCGCGTATGATCTTCTATTATACAGAATTTGTGGAAATTGCTCTTACTAAAAAAATGAAACACGTAGATATTTTACTTTATAAATAGGTCAAGTATTTCCTTCCGGCAAAATATGACGGATTTTAATTTTCTCTCCCGGCATATTTTGTAGTGGAAGTAATTGAATTCTAAAGTTTCCAAAAAAATTTCAAGGAATTACGAGATAACTCCAACCAATGTGAACAAACATCTCTGTCAAAATATGCCGAAATAGAAAATTCATGTGTGATCATTAAGTCGGTGCGGTTCAACGCAAATTATCCAAAATACGATCAAATTGTTGAGATGGCATGAAATTTGGTATATGTATTCTTTTTGACCTAAAAAGAGTCTTAGGATAAGGTGCCAAGAAGTTTGAGAAATTTTTCATTTTGAAATAGGCATTTTTCAAGCAAAATTAACAAAATGGCGGCTATTTTCCTGAAAATGAAAAATTTGGGTTATTCTCAAAAAATATGATAGATACAGGAAAAAGCTCGAAGTAAAAATTATTCTTTTTGAAAAGACCTACAAAAAACATCATTTTCCATTTTTCGATATTCTGAATCGTGTTTGAGTACGTTCCTGGAGTACGTTTTTTGAGTAATAATATTAATTAAAGGCTGAAATAGATAATCAAACTTTTCTTTCTGATTCTGATAGAATTTCTTGTCCTTTTTTAAAATCCGTTAGAAAATTTGAGAAATTTCAAAGTTGACTGTTCGGATATTGTTAAAAAAAAGAAGCTATTAAAAAATTGTTATTCTAGAAAAATGTCTCTAGATACTTTTTTCTATCTCGCGTTATTTTTGAAATTTTTACAATGCTTAAGGATTAATTTTTTTCTCCACAATACAATTTTATGGTGTCATAAAAAAACCAAAAAGAACGTAAAGAGATAGTTTTAACATTTTTCAATCCCTAAGAATTTATCTTCTTCTCTACGATACAATTTTATGGTTACACAAAAAACCAAAAAGGATGTAATTAAACAGTTTTAACAACGTTTTCGTGAAAGAATAATTAAGTAAATAAGACAAAATACAGAGTATCGATTATTTCACAAGTACTGACCACAAAGGAAGAAGTTTGATGTAAAAGTTGTTGAAGTTATTTATAGAAACAATTGTGTTTCTTTGACTTCTTTTGCATCTTGTGTAGTTTTAGCAAAAAACGTTAAGTTCCGTTTTTCAGACAAAAACAAATGTTCTTTTATCTCCAAGACAAGGGCACAGGGCAGACCATCATGAAATATACTCTTTACATTTAAACTAATCTAGGAAAAAATCAATAGAAAAAAGATGCTGCATTTTTTGTGTAAATTGACTCTAAATCTTTTCCAAAAAACCGCCTCCATGTTGTCAATTTTGAACTTTTTTCAGATTCTCCAACGGATTTCAAAAAAGGACAAGAAATCCTAACAGAATCGGGAAGAAAAAGTTGCATACTTATATTAGCCGGAAAAATATCAAACTTTTAACAATAATTTTGAACATTTGTTGATAATGTGTCATCTTACACCCTTTGAAAAACAACATATTTGAGTGGTATTTGATTCTGTGACTTGAGCATGTACTGCCTGCCCAATTTGAAATGAATACGGTAAGTTCCAAATATGGGCCGATCTAGCATCTACTCTTTGACTGATCAAAATGAAAAATCCAAATTTCTTAAAGATCGAAATGAAATCTACTTTCTTATGGAAACTTCTTGTGTACTGGAAAAAAAACACCCAAAAAAGTTTACAAATCAAAATTAAAATTCGAGACTACCATTAGCGACAAATGTACAATAAATGTACAAACAAAAAAGAAAAAGAAGGAAGACAAAGAAAGAGTCAACCAAAACCAGCCTCACACTCTTTTCTTTTACCGTCTTTTTTATACTACTGGGGACCAACATGTTTCGAAGTCAATTTAGACTTCCTCATCAGGAGTAATTTATAGTATATTTACATTTATAAATAATGAAACATATATTGATCAAATTCAAATTATACCTGAAAGTATAAATGAATCATTTTTTATCATCAAATGTTGTTTGGTCAATCTTTCCATTCTTTTATTAAAATCAAAATTCTGTAAGATCATTGTGAAATTCACTTTCGTCTGAAGATTTTTTTCTTATTATCCTAAAATAGAAAACACTATAGAGTTATAAACATCTATGCATAGCAGCTTTTTTAACCAAATTCAAAGAGATTTATTAAATTTATTGTTATTCTCATTACAAATTTCTTTGTTATCTTTTTTTGTTGAAGCTAAAACATATTTGTTTGCTAATATGAAATATCTTTTTCAGAAAAAAACCATGAAACTTACATTCTATCAATAAATCCTTCTATAAAGCATCCAATCTAAGTTTTGGCTAATTGAATTAATTTTTTAATACCCCTGCACTGGACTTTCAGTAAAATTTATCATAAGATTACATTGCACCAAATTTTCATCAATTACATAGAAAACCATATTAACAAAAACAGGGAAATTAGAATGAAGAAAATTTCTTTTTATATAAATTGCTGTGTATAAAATCCAGAAAATTGTAATCCAATATTCTGCAAACACTTCACCACAACACTAATTGAAAAAACATTTCAATTATTGTGTATAGGGGGGATCATATTGACCCTCAATCGTAAAATTATTTTGAAATGTTTGATGATCGAATTGGCTTTAGGGTCCAATGATTGAATACAATTTAAATTGCTTCAAACGTTTATTGTTTACCATCTCTCCGTCATAATTTACATTAACTTCAACCATTCGATTTCATCTCTCGTTTTCAATTCAATCAGAAAATGTTCCTTAAAATTACTAAATGTCAACCAAAGAACAGTTAAATTACATAAGGTCAGTCACAAAAACTAGTTCATTAACTTATATCTTTGGGAATTTCATTTAAATCTTTGCAACCGTTTGAAATGATTTAAGGTCTTCGATGAATTCTCGTGGAATCTTCCGAAATCTTTGAAAACTCTTTATATCCACTAAACTTTTGTGAAATCTTGTTTTTGTTCTCTTGAAATATTTTTAAATCTTTCAAAAAACTTTTTGTAATATTTTTTCTAATATTCATTTGAAATCTTAAAGATTTTTCGTGAAATCTTTAAACCTTTGAACTATTTTAAGATTTTTAAAATTTTTGGAATAATTGTTAATGCTCTCAAAATCTTTCATACCTTTTGTAATAATTTGAGATCTTTGAAATCTTTGAGGAAAAAAAAAACTTCTTAGAGTAATTTTAGATCTTTGAAATCCTTTGAATTCTTGTGAAACCTTTTGAAGTCTTTGAAAATTTTCTAAATCTTTAAATTTTTTGCAAAAATCTTCAAAATTTTTGTTAAATCTTTGAATCTTCTGAATATTTTGAGATTTTTGGAATCTTGGAAATATTTGTGAATTCTCTTGAAACATTTGTAACCTTGGGAATATTTTGAAGTCTTTGTTAAATATCTTTAATAAATTAATATCTTTCGCAAACAATTTTGAGACTTTACGACTTTTGATCATCCCTTCGTCACATTTGTATTTGAATAAACAACTCGTCATTAGTCCTAAATTTATGAGGTTACCAAAGTCAACCAAAAAACAATTTTCGAATCGAAGAAATAATTTCATAACACTTCACAATTGTTACCATCTTTTCGTCATAACTTACATTAACTTCAATCACTTGACATTAGCTCTAATTTTGAATTCAGTCAAATAAATGTTTTTCGAAATTACTAAAGTCAAACAAAGAACAATTGTTGCATCCAAAGAACCATTTGTATCCATTTCAGTCGCGCTCAATATTCCATTAATCTTAAATCACAATTCGTCTCTAATTAATCAATGTTTTAAATCACAATTGTCTTACCGAAGCCAACCAAAGAACTAAATTTATAAAAGTAATAATTTTGTAGACATATTTAGTATTATAAACACCCTTACTTGTACTTTTTTCAGAAATAAAATTCACTGAAGAGGGCCACTATCTTGTGCCGAAACGTTTGAAGCAATTTAAAATGTTTTTGATTTTATTTTTATTTTTGAAAATAGAAACATTAATCATATTTTTTAATATAAATTTTTTAAATTATGAGAGAAAATTCTTACCGGGAAGAAAAAACAGAAAGACGAAGTGTAGCCACTGAGAGATGGTCAAAGACTGACCGACGTAAAAGTCATCTGTTCGAAGAATGCTAATAGATTTCAGGAAACTATACACAACGTCTCAGCCCCAAATATCAAGAGAATCAAAATTTAGTCCAAAGAGACAATAATAAATTAGTTAAATATTTTTACATTCAGTTATGAAATTCAATTTTGGTTGTATCTGATTATCATACCTCAAATTATGTACATCCTTCTGGCAACCTCATGATATTTATAATGTGTACCAGGATGACATTTTAATCATATTAACAGTATATTTATAAGAAAAGAATGTATAGTGGACTGAAAAATATAATAAATAAATTTGAAATCAAAAACATCTGTTAAAGTCATAAGATTAGAGAAAAATGTAAATAAAGTACTCAATGGTACATAACAACAGAATGCACATATTGTCCATATGGCATCTTCCCCAGAATACCATTTTTTGTAGGCAACGAGGATATCACTTCTTTCACCTGAATGTATGTAAAACTTTTCAGCAATCTCATTTTTTGATAAGTACCAGGTTAACATTTTAATTACCTGTAAAATTGAAGGAACCTGCAAAAATTATTACAAGATTTGTGTACACAGAACATGGGAAATAAAGAAAATAGATCATAGTGCCAAAATAAAATTTTGTGGGTTGATTTGGTGCCAATCTATTCAGATTTTTGCATTTTTCAAGAAAGAAAAAGGTAATAATCCAAACTAATAATACATTTCTGAAAAAATGGCTAACTTCCTCAAATTAATAAACTATATTTAAGTAAAACACGTATCTTTCGGTATCCTTTTTCAGTACACAAAAAATTTTCATAAGAAAGTGGATTTCATTTCGATCTTTAAGAAATTTCAAAATAAAAACATTGAGCAAGGATTTGTTTCAATCTGCAGGATTGTCTATGAAAACTAAAAATTTCTTTTAATCGTGGTGTTAATCGTTAACTCAGTTTACCAAGAGATATCTATTTCACTTAAATATAGTCTATAAATTTGAGGAAGGTAGCAATTTTTTCAGAAGTGTATTATTGGTTTAGATCATTACCTTTTTCTTTTTTGAAAAACGGAATAATCTGAATCGATTTGTTCTAAATCAACCCACAAGAAAGGCAAACATATTGAAGATACGTTTCAGGATATACGTATTCACAAGGGAATCTGTAATCCTAGGTCAAGACGTTATCTGTATCTAAATCCCCTCTTATCAAGAATTACGCTAGTAAACCTGCGATTGAATTTTTCCAATAGTGCGAAAACACTTCCAGAGTTTCCATTTGTAGGAAAATGAAGAGTTCATCTACTATGAGGAGATATGCGTACGAAACGGAAGGAACGTGATAGTAACCCTTGAAGTACAGCTTTCGTGGCTGATCTGAGTGCACTGCAACGGCGTTCTAGAGCTTATCGGCTATCGAGAGTTTATTCCTTGAAGCACTAAAGGTCTGACAATGTAGATATGCGCATATATATGGAGATGATTACGTGAGATTATTATGATATTCTCTTGTGGACCAAACAAGAGATTCGGTATTGTGCAAACTGCTCCAGAATCCATATACAGTAAGGTCTCTCTCATCCCAGTCATAAGGTTGTTCCATGTTGAACTATTTTTAAAAAATGCAACCCATCTTCCGCAGCAACATTCGACAAGATGTTGAACAGGGGTCTTTTTGAATTTCGCGCACAAACATGGACGCCCGCGCATGCGCATGGTTCAGAAAGTAGGCCAGGGGCGCAACTTTGTATAACGAGTTGTTTACAAATTTTCCAGGCGTATTTAACGTTGTTTATTGCTAAATAAATTGAAAGATAACTATTAAAGGTGGATAAAGGTATCATACGATACTGTAGCGTTAACTAATGCACAGTATTAAAAATTGTAACTCCCACTTGTAAAGAAAATTTACAATTGGTGTTGATATCTCATTGACAGTTCTGAGGTTAGGTTTTCCGCAATAAGTGCACACAGAAAAACCATAATCTACCATAATTCACAGTGAGCAATAATTCCGACTACTTCCTAACATAATCAAATATCAAACACATCAACACTATCATAACGTCAACAACATCAAGCACAATATTCAATTTCAAACGCCATATATTAGTGGGGATTTCAAAATCACCTTTTTTCTGAAAAATTTTACAGAAACTTGATCTACATTTTTGTTTGTTGTAATCAATTTTTTTTTTATTATTTGGAATTCTATGTTAAAGGTCCTTTTAAATTATCAAACACAATTTTGAATTTTAGTTGCTATATTTTAGTGGGGATCTCAAAATCATTTTTTTTCTGAAAAATTTGACAGAAACTTGATCTAAATTTTTGTTTGATATTGACAAATTTTTTTATTGTTTTGTAGTTTAGGCTGAAGGTCCCTTTAAATTATTAAACACACTTTTCAATTTTAATTGCTGTATTTTAGTGGGGATCTCAAAATCAATTTTTTTTCTAGAAAATTTGACAGAAGCTTGATCTAAATTATTGTTTGTTGTTAATGAATTTCTTTCATTGCTTGGTATTTTAGGTTACATGTTCCTTCGAATAATCAAACACTATTTTCAATTTTAGTTGCTATATTTTAGTGAGGATCTCAAAATCAATTTTTTGCTAGAAAATTTGACAAAAACTGACTCCAAATTTTTGTTTGTTGTTAATAAATTTTTTTATTGTTTTGTATTTTAGTTTGGAGGTCCCTTTGAGTTATCAAACATGGCTTTCAATTCTAATTGCTATATTCTATTGAGGATCTCAAAATCAATTTTCTGTTGTTGAAAATTTGACAGAAACTTCATCTCAATTTTTGTTTTTTGTTAATATATTTTCTTTTCATTGTTTGCAATCTTAAGTTAGAGGTTCCTTTGAATTATCAAACACAATTTGAATTTCAATTGCTAGATTTTAGTGGGGATCTCAAAAACAATTTTTTCTTCTAAAAAATTTGACAGAAACTGGCTCCAAGTTCTTGTTTGTTGTCCATGAATTTTTTTATTGTCTGTTATTTTAGGTTACAGGTCCCTTCAAATTATCGAACACAATTTTTACTTTCAGTTGCTATATTCTAGTGGAGTTCTCAAAATCCATTTTTTTCTGAAGAATTTGACAGAAACTTGACCTAAATTTTTGTATTTTTGTAATTGTAATTTTTGTAAAAACAATTTTACAGGACCTATAAGATCTCAGGACATTTTGAAAGATTTCAAGGAGTTTTTAATAGATTTCAAGAATGTGAAGTGATTTCAAAGGATTTTAGAGACTCTAGGGCATTTAAAAATATTTCAAGGAATCTTGGAGAGATTGTACAGTAAAAAATGTCACAAATTTTTGAAGGATTTAAAGGATATTAAAGATTTGAGGGTCCCCAGGAATTCTCAAGACGTTGTAAAAAATGTCAAGAAATTTCCAAGGTTTTGATTAATTTTCATGTATTAAAAACATTTCATACAATTAAAAAAATTTCGAAAGATTTGAAAAGATTTTTAAATGTTTACTGAAACAAGCTTTTACAATTGAGCAGAAATCCTGAAGAAGTTTGACGAACTTCAAAATTCCACAATGAAGCAAGTAGTGTCGGTGAAACATTTACATATTAATTTAATTTATAAGGTTCAATTATTATTAAATTGTAAATCATGAGAAAATCGTGAAATACGACATTTAAAAATGAAAATTTTCATTTTAAAAGTAAATTTCGTCTAAATTATTATATTTTATGAAACCATTATAGTTTAAAAGTAGGCCGTGTCTAGATCACCGAAATTCGGTGAGCACAGATCAAATATTTTCGGCGAACCTAGACACGTCGTTAAATAATATATAATTGATAATTCTCTAAACGCAATTTAAACGCGATTCATCGCGTTTTATTAACAAAATTTTTAAATTTTACCATTTTCTTGGTTTAAAAATCGACTTTTTCAAAAAGCGCTCAGCGATTTTTCCTTATTTAGTTTAGCAGCACCGTAAATCATCCCGACGGTGAATATTTCATTTTCAAGCATTCCTTCAATAATTGTTTTGTCAAGAACTGCACATTTGGATAAGATATTGACACAAAAGACATTTTATGACAACAAAATATCGTTTGATTTTCGTGAACTGAGGCATGAGGGCAACGAGCAGGGCCCCCTGCGGGGGCCCTCGTTGAACAACTGAGATTTCAAAGTTCAACTTGCGAAAAAATGTTATCAAATTTTTAACAAAAATGCAGTTTTTGTAAGTCTGAACTGATCAAACATCAACATTTTTAGAGTCAAAAAAATATTAACCCTTTAAACTTAGAAATTTTAAGGGATCGACCATGAGTGTAAACGAGCAGGGCTTCCTGTGGGGCCCACGTGGGTTTCACCTTATGGATTTCCCACATGGGTCCTTGACGGGAGCCAACATTCCAAAGAGGTCTAAACGAGGCTTTTTCCACACGGGTAGTGTAGATTTCTTTTAAGAATCATAACCTTTTTTCTGTATCATGCATCATTTTACTTTTTGTTATTCTACATGATAAACATTCCTATTCAACCCAAAAGAAAAAATTATATGTAGTGGAAAAGATTATGTATAATTTCAATTTGTTCCATACAAATGATATATAAAACAAATGACAATAATATATAATATTTTCCACAATCTATGAAGTATATGTAATTTTTCCGCCTAGGAACATACGAAAATTCATTCAGTATTCAATTAATAATTAATGTCAGCAGACGTAGCACCTCCCTCAATAATTTGACGGGCATCTATTATTCAAATGACAGTCGTTTTAACTATAAATTTCTTAAGTTATTGAAAAAAATAATTGAAAAAGATGAAAGGTCTTTTTCTGCTGAAGAAATCTATCCTCAGGAAGATAATTTTTTTAATATTTTGTGCTTAGTGCTTGACATATTATTTTTCATTCTCAACTCCCCTTCGAAGTTCTCGGTCTGTTGAGCTAAGTTTACAACCCTTTAGCAAAACACTTTTAAATTCTGTTGGAAAAACTGATGCTTAACTTTATTTCTGTCCTTTTCACCTTACAGAAACAGTCAAAAAGTGAAAATAGGAACTAAAATGAGGTTAGCGAGCTTCTGGTAGATATCTCTAAAAGTACCTAAAAATAGCTTCTTTCCAACCGAAATTTTAGTTGCAAATTGATTGTTCGACTGGAAAGCCAAGACACTGTTTATTTTTTTTAAAGAATATTTTCAGTGTACAGAGAGGGGTCATTTTATGAAAAAGCAGTATCCACAATTTCCTGTTCAGCTTAAATTACTGAAATGTGGTTCTGCACTAAAATTGAGAAAAAAAAACGTTTTTTTGCACATATATCCAATTCATTTACTGCCCTCTATAACTGAAATGTGATCTCGAAAATTAAAAAAGTTGATATTTTTGCATACAGAATAAACAAAATATAATAAAATGTCGACATGTCCTGTGTTTAATGGATACGACAATTTATAAGTGACTTGGAATTGTATTCACAGCTCAGCACAGAATTGTGCTTTAATCGCTATCCCGAGAAATAGGTTAAGCGGAATAAATTAAATATAATATAGGTACATGTAAGATGTTACTTTTGACTAACTCATTTTCCCAGATAATAAAAAAATTTTATTTCACTTTGAAAGATTCTTGCTTTTCTTTAATTAATTTTTTAATTTAGAATCATACAGGATCGACTCAGGAGAAGAAATGAAGATTCTAATATTTCCCAAAATATAAATTCAGTGATTTATTTTATCAATAAAATAATGCAGACATAAAACTCAATCGAGATACTCTTTCGAATATTTAAAGATATTCTAAATCCCACACAGGATAATTCAAGTATTCGCCCTATTTCTATCTAGGCCTATGTCACGTATGTCTCACTATCTTTCTATTCTTTATTCGCAATGAAATGTCTTTCTACTTTGCCGGCCTCATTTTTCTATACAATATATATATGTTTAAATTTGGTAAAAATCATGCAAAGATAATCTATATTTCTATACTCCCTTCGTCAGAGCGCTCGAATTGTACGGAATTCGCTCCGAGTCTCAATCTCTCTCTTTATTTCGCTTTCAGATTCTCTGAGACTAGTTTTGTTGTTCGCAGCTCAATTTTCAAAAAACAATCATTTATTTCATTTCTCTCAAAATACAAAAATTCTCAAAGATTTCATCAATTCGAGTTCTTTTAGAATACGCATTTCTTGACAGGTTACGTATTAGGTTACGAGAGTAGACTCTCTAGCCCGTACACCTCCGCTATCACGAATCTAGTAAAATAAATCCAAGTGAGAGTGACAGGATGCAAAATCTTGGACTTAGGATTTTATTTTATCGTAACGTGAGCAAAATTCCTCAAAGATGGTATAGAAGGTCACACCCTTAAAATCTCGTGACTCGAACAGAAGGCCTTCACGCTCACCGTACTCGTACTCGGTGTCGAAAGTAGATTCTCTAGCCTGTTCGCCTGTACGGTAAACTAGGGTAGATCGTAATTCGGCTGCAGGAGTACCTGTAGACTCCTTGGCCTGCCTCAAGATTACCCTAGATCCTTCTCGCTCGCCAGCGAGCCTCCCAATGCTGGTTTCGGGACCAGCAACCAACCTTCTCGATTTTCCGGAGCCGCGTATCCGTTCTCGGTATGTTTGCGTGGATGGGAGGTACCGCCACTGCGCGTTTTATGGACCCCTGGTGCTGAGGCCCGCTTGCGGCTCCGTAAAGACAATTGCGCGGCACAGGGGCAATGCTTAGATAGATTACAACTTTATTCACGTCAATTTTATAAACGAAGAATATTTTCTGTTTGTTTCAGGTAAGTCCAGATTCATCTAGATTTTCTTCCAAGGCTCCTGTGAGTATAAGAAATAAAAGTTATCAAAAATTTTTAATGTGAAAACTTCAAACAATAAGTCGTATACACTTGAAAAATTTGAAGTTAACGTTTGAAAGTCTTTGCTATAGAAGAAAAAAAATATTTTTGTTGTCCCAATACAGTTTTTATTATTTTAACGCAGATGTAAAATAAATAACAAAGTAGGGGGTACCGTAAGACGGGGCTAAGCTGGGCATGTTTTTAGATTTTTCTCAATAAATTACACGGAGGATGTCTAATTAGATATTAGGATATTATTAAGAGAAACAAGAAGATTTCAAATTCGGTATGTATATACAGGTAATTTCTGAAAATTTCCGTCTTTCCTATACAAATTCGGAACTCATTATAAAAATCGTTTTACAGCAGAAACCAAACATCTTATCTTGGTTAAAAATTAATTTTCTTGTTGAAAATTCAACTGTTATCTAAAAAAATTGTCTGTTTCTCTTGAAAGTTCAACTACGAGTAGGTGACATAAATATCCAAAAAATTGGAATTGAAGTTTTCCAAGCGTTTTTCAAAACACTTAACCAAAATACAGATACTAGTAACCTCATATGATATTATTTCGATCAAAACTTCCTAACGAAACTCAACCAGACAATCTCTAGAAGAAAACTTTATATTTATTTCACAGAAAACAATGAAAAATCTTTCGGATTCTTATTCAGAGAAAGAAAAATGAAGTTATAAAATATGAAATTATAAGTGTCCTGGGTTTCTCAGTGTGCCCCGCTTAGCCTCGGCCTACGGTATTTGGGTGATTATTTATATTAAGGTGAATTTTGATAGGAGGAACTGTTTTGCAAGAGTATTTTGAAATATGCGTTTTTTTCATCCTAACTATTTAATGGTGCTAGAGTGAACAATTTCTAAAGTATTTGAGCTTGAAAATATTTCTTTCATGTTTATCAAAACAATTGTTTGAAAAACTAATCGGTCATATTTCAGAATCTGAATTAATGATCCGATTTTCATAAAAATGAGTATTCTGTAGTTTTTCGGGACGCTGAATCCGAATTTGATAACAGATTTTCGAAATTCAAGTTGGCTAATACAATATGAAAGGATTAAAAATTTGAAAATGATCCCAATTTTATGAAAATGTATATTCTAAAGTTTCGGGGCTCGCCTAATTCAAATATGAGAATAAAACTTCTAAATTCAAAATGACTAATTCAATACTTACATTAAGAAACTAAAATATGTATTTTGACGACCTAAAATTGAAAACGCTTCTATTTTAAAAATGTATGAATAAAAATTCTCAAATTTTGATGATTTTGAATATCAAGAGTCAAGAGTTATTCATTCTAACTCTTCCAAATTGAAAAAATCTCAAATTTAAATCATGAAAATGTTGAATTGTTGAACTAAGAACTTTCATAATTTCTAATTGTAAGTTCTTAAAATTAGAAATTCTTTCATTTTAAAGATTTGGAATTCAAAGTTTCACAATTTTTAAGAGCTGCAATTGAAAATTCTTGAATTTTCAAATTCGAAATTTGAAAAATGTCAAGATTTACTATTGAAGATTGATCAACTTGCAATGTTTTTTGTTCAAAGTGATGTAATTTTCAACGTACTCTTGGAATATGCAGTTCAATCTTGAAGATTCACAATAGAAAATTCTTCAATTTTGAGTCTTTGCAATTGAAGACACTTCAATATTTAATATGTATAATAGAAAATGATGCAATTTCGAATTCTTTTTTTGAAAAAGTTCTATTTTTAAGATTTAGAATCAAGAAATTTAAAAATTTAAAGATGTTTAAATAAAAATTCTTCAATTTTGTCAAGAGCTTTCGATTTTAAATAATTCAAATGGAAAAATTACAAATGTAAGTCAACAAAAGTACAGAATTTTTAATTGTGTAACCCAAGACTAGCATAATTTTTAATCGAAAATGTTCAAAATCAAAAACTCTTAAATTTGAAGTATAAATAAAAGTTCTTCAAATTTGTCAAGAGTTTTTAATTTAAAGACTTCCAAACTGAAAAAATTTCGAATGTGAATCATCAAAGTTACATAATTTTTCATTGTAAAACTAAAAACTGCATAATTCTTAATTGTAAACATTCAAAATCAAAAAGTCTTCAAATCTAGAGATTTGATGTTCAAAGTCCTACAGTTTTGAAGAATGACAATTGAAAATTCTTCAATCTTTGAAATATGGATTCGTAAATTATTTCATTTTCAAGATTTATACTCGTATATTAAAGATATGTATTTTGAACGTTTTTTTTCAGTAGTTCAGTTTTGAAGATTTTTAATTAAAAATTCTTCACTTATGAATATTTTCAATTGAAGACACTCCAATATTTAATGTGTATGATAGAAAATGATACGATTTCGAATGTTTTTCTTTGGAACAGTTTATTTTTAAAGACTTAAAATTGAAATTTGTTCACTTTTACAGATTTGCAATTCTCATAATTTTTTATATTCTGATTCTGTGACGTGCGATTATTCGACGTGGAATGAAAAGCAACAAAAAAACACTGACTCTACATGTTTGAAAAATACAATAAAAAGTCTTTCGGAGGAATTATTCATTATCACTCCCTTTAAAGATGATGTAATGACACATAATGAAAATATGCCAAACTTTATCACGTTTTATATTCCTTTAAAGGTAAATCTTCTAATGATAAACGTTGATTCCTTAAGAAACGCATCACCCAGACTTAGTTATCAAAGAATTAGATCAATATTGGTTATGATGACAAAAAAAATCTCCAAAAACTCGTCAAATTGTCATCGCACGTTCAAGAAAAAAAAATTAAGGTGAAAATTTTAATCTTGAAACTCTCTGGTGTTTGAGTGCGACAAACTAAAAATCTGTATCAAAGGATAATAGTTTCTGAGACATACTCTCAAAACGTAAAAGTCAGAATTTTTAGTTTATGAACCTTGGTTTCGAAAATCCTTCTCAAACTTAGCAAATTGTAAGTAGACAAAAATCAAAAGTCATTTTTCACGTATTTAACGCTTCTTTTCATTTCGAATAATCTTTAGCCCTTTGGTCAGTATTATAAAAAGAAGGAATTTACCAAATTTTAAAATAATTCAACAAATATTCTCAAAGATATCACACGGAGAAGCAAAAGTGACCTTTATATGAAGGAATACCCATTTTAAAATAGTTTAGTAAATTAACGGGATTTGTACAATATAGCAAAAAATATTATGGATAGTCAATTACTTAATAAAAAAAGTACAGCCAGAGCTGTATCTGGTGGATAAATTTTGTTTGGATAGAACCAATTACATTAGTTGCGAAGCGATGAGAGCGTGGCATTTTCTGATCGAGTTTCCCGTTTCTCTTGTCGGTTCAATAGATCCAACAACACAAGCTTTTTTATTTAAAAAAAATGTACAATGCACATTTCTGCGAGTATTATAACTCAATAAATACTTGTTTATTAAACACAGTGCACTGAACACGAACGATGACGTTACCTCTGTGGGTCTGCATAGAGGAAGTGGCTTCAAATAAAAGATTTTTCACGAAAATAGAGGAATAAGAAGAAAATAAATTGTTTTGAAAAAATTAACGTATAGGTGCCATATTAAATTCATTAAGAAGCGCTTAAG
>JAUMHM010000031.1:40522906-40536364 GCA_032362435.1 Melikaiella ostensackeni | reverse complement strand
GAAGAAGTGAACTGCAATGTTTACGAAACGTCGGCAAGATTCGTAGTTTTGCACACGATTGAAACCCGAAACACCTCTTTTCATCATAAACGCATAATGTTTCAATATAATTTTATCTTCAGTCTACGATGTTTCAAATTTTGCTTTCGTATGTGAATATGGTATTAAATAAGAGCAATAGCTTTATCATTATTATTAATTAACTTTACAAAATCTCATCCACGAATTTCTGGTTGGCCCTTAACATTATGACTGAAATGTCTGGAATGGCTTCGCCTGGAGAGCAGAAACGTTCTTACCATGCTTTAGCTCTGTGGTTAGAATACCTACGATGTAGAGAATTAAAAAATTAGGCGGAATTTCCAATACATTATTATAGTCTCTAGATATTGAAAATTATCTGGAGATAATATTACAAATTAATTTCTATATTTTATATTCAATATTCATTCTGATTCTCATTTTTCATAGATATTTCTTATATTGTAGAGTGTGAGTATATAATATCGTAATACCTTCCTCGGAATATTAGATCCTGTGGTATCAGCTTTTGGCCATTAAATTTTATGATCATTAACGTGAATGGCTACTTACACAAGCAAAAGCTAGAACGTAGTTCAAAATCAGTTTAAACTCGATACAGAAAAAGCTTTTTATAACTTTCAAAGTTTTCCTTTCTCAGTTCCAAAAGTGAGAAAAAACCTTTTTATCGCTAGAATAACATTAAATACTTGATTGCCTGCCTCCCTTTTTTCGTCAACTACTTAACGTGGAACTGGAACTCCTGCTGAATTTTATTTTCACATCTCTGGTGGAAATAATTTCTGGATCGTGGAGAACTTGAAATTTATGCATACGAGAAATTAAAGGATCATTTAGCACTCAAAAAGGTGAAGAAATAATTTCTTTTAGAACAATCCCAGGAAAGTACAATTTTTCATTTAAACTTATTCAGGAAGTTTAGCTCATTTAATCAATTCTGCAAGTAAAATAAATAGTATTTGTATTTATTCATAAAAAGTTCTTAGGGCTATATAGCCCTCGAAGGAACAGATGGTACATATAACAGATAAAATTATGTAACAGCGATCGATAGAAGAATGAAGGCATTATTTGAGCTTGATCAAGAAATAAATGTTGGATGATTGTTCTTCATAAGAAAAGAATGAAGATTGAAATTTAAAAAATCAATTAGCAATATTGAAAAAATAAAGTTAATGTAAATTAGGGTGGGCCGAAAAATCAAATTTTTTGAATTTCAACTACACACGGGGTCTAAAAGTTTGTGTACACTACAAGTAGTTCATCCTTAAAACTTGAGTCTGATAAAATTATAATCCACCCATCGCAAGCATATTGAAGTTTTAAAGAGCGAAGAGCACAAAATTTGTTTTATACTTGATACGTTTATAAATTTTGATAATTCTTACCTAAAATAATTGGTGGTCTTTATTATTGCCAACATATCCCGAATGATCAAGATGAAGAATATTATTCAAAAGACTACATACTTCCACGAAAACTGACCAAAAATGTCTAAAAATGTATTCACGTTTTTTCAAAAAATGAAACATTCAATAGTTTTTTTCTTTTCCTTGTCTGTTTTTTACTTTTCTGACATCTTTCTGCCATATAGGTGTGTACTAAAGTGCAGTGCATTTTTTTCTTTAATTTCTAATTGAAAGAGGGTGGAAAAGTTATTAATTGGGTTCAAAATCCCCTGAAGTTTCACTAAAGAAAAAAATTTCTTCCTCACCCACATCGGTGTTATACATGAAAAGAACGAAAAATCTCATATTTCTCATTATTTTCTAAGAAAAGCAATATGTCTGAGGCCGGCATTGGTAAAAAAGTTGTATACTACAACTGCATTCAAAGCTGTATAGTGTATACCGCGTCATAAAATTTCTCATCTTTCCACCATGAATTTAAAGTTTCAAAAAATTATAAAATCTTGAATTTTCGCTGTTTTCTAAAAGCTATTGCACGTTTCCCGACTCCGTGCTCATGAAAAATTTAATATATGTGGCTAGAAGTGTATGTGGAACAGTTAACTATACAAAAATAATCTAAAAATCGAAACTATAATAATTTTCTGCAAGGCAAAATTGCAGAAATGTCAAAGAATTGGTTTCCTTACCATCAAGACTGTTTTATTACATTTCCCAAGATACTGTGTATTGTATTTTGATATTTAGATGAATCGAAATTAAACAAAGTATATTTTAGTTATTAGCATTCACAATAATATTTTTTCATATTCCAGATATACAGATTTCAACAAATGCCGTATATTTCAAGTTCGAAAGTGAATATCAAGAAATATTTTTGTGAAAGCTTATAAATAAAATATAATTTGCTTAATTTCGGTTGAAGAAAATGCGAGAATATAATTCACAGGATTATAGGAAATATATTGAAACTGTCATAATAGCTGGGAAACCGATTCTTTTACATTTTTTGCAGTTTAACGTTGCAGGAAATGATTATAGTTTCGATATTCTAAATAGTTTGTTATATTTAACTATTCCATAAACATGTCCAGCCACTTAATTGTAAATTTTATCATGGGGTATACACTACACAGTTACGAATCTAATTGCAGCATACAACTTTTTCTACTGAATCCGGCCTTGAAGACATTGTTTTTCTCATAAAATAATAAGCAATGTGCGATTTCTCATTTTCATGTATAACATTGATGCTGGTGAGGAAGGAATTTTTTTTTCAAATCAAACTTCAAGGTAGTCATTTTGATCCCAATCGACAACTATTTCACCCACTAACAATTTGAAATTTGAAGACAGAAAAAAAAGAGCTATCATATCTTTCATTTTTCAATTTTCTAAGAAAACATTTGTACATATTTTCGTTTATAGTCAGTGAGAAATGAAGTTTTTTTTTAGTTTTTTGGCCTCACTTTAAAGATTATCTTGCTAAGAACTTATCATCTTATCAGATTTTTGATATTATTTTTATCAATTTCAAGGGTGCATAAATCGAAAAAGACGTAAATTTCAGACATTTTTGGTTAGTTTCCGTGGAAATGTGCCGTGTTTTGAATCAAATTCATCATTTTTAGCATTCAGGATGTGTTGGCAATAATAAAGAATACAAATTTCAGAAGGCTAGAATCATAAAAATGTATAAATGTGTCATGTATGAAATAAATTTTCCTTTTTTCACTGTTGAAAACTTTATTGCGCTTGTGATGGCTGGATAATTTTTTGATCGGTCTCAAATTTTCAAGATAAACTATTTGTAGCTCACACAAACTTTTAGGCCCCCTGGATTATTGAAATTCAAGAAATTTTCTTTTGCGGCCTACCCTAGTCACAGAAAACCATCGGTGTGAATTTTGTAGTTTCTCATTTTGAACAATAAAAGTTTGCATTGTGCCTTCAAATGTTATCAAGTCTCAAGTTTGTTGAAACTCAGAACAACACCAAATTCGGCGCACTTTTGAGAATCAGCGTTTTTCTATGATGCACAAGACTGGATGTGATCAGATGATTAGATTATAGAATATTACATAAATAAAGATAAGCTAGATGCTAAATTTCTAAATCTCAATGAAAAATTAACAAGATGCAGAATGATTGGCAGGCTTTTGAAAAAGTTATTACTCAGGGGAACGAATGTGACATCGTTAATCCGCAAGGGAAAAGAAGATTGTAAAGCGAGCATTTATAAGCCTCCACTTTAAGTGAGAAAAAAGCTCGACAGATTTGAGAAGTGAAATGAGCTTTTCCGCCTAGTCTTGAAAATTTGACGCGGAAAGCGACTGCGTGTCTGCATATATGTTTCTGTGAGAGATCGATACTTTGGATGTACGCATCCGATTCGTGTCAGTTGGAAAGTTACGTGCTCGATGTTGGGATCACACATCGACGCATTGCTGCTCGCTTTGTACAAACGAGCGACAACCATTGTGTTTTCCTGAATAACAAACGACGATAATTGTAACTCGGTGGAATTTTCATGGCTCGGGTGTTTACCTATAGCCAAACGTACATATCAGTATCAGCTTGGGTTCCAGTTGTGCCATGCGTTAATAGTTCGTAGGTAGCAGGGTGGACCGAAAAAATAAATTTTTTTTACCTAAAAAAAAAGAGCAAGAGGTTGCGGGAAGTGCATTTTGTCACTTCAAGTTCATGCTCTCTTTGAAAAATCTCAATAGTAGTATTACATTTATTTCTCAGCCTACTGGCCTAGAAAAGTTCGTTTACATAATACGAGTACAGATGATCTTAAATGTGGACCTAGTCATACTGCACTTCTTCATATATTTCTATTATCTCAATCGTTTTCTTAGCACCCTGCACTCCTTAACATATTTTTACCATCTTCTTCTCCTTATTTTCTAATTTGAAATTTGTTTTACTTGACACCCCTTCACATGCTCTATCCTTCTCTCTTCTTTTACAACACACTCCCTTCTCCACATAACTCACCCTGCACTCCCTCACACGTTTTTACCATCTCCTTCTTTTTCTTTTCCTCCTTTTCATTTGTTTTGCTCGACACCGTTTCAGTCGCTCTAATTTCCTTACCTCTAGTTTACATCCTTCGGCGAGAAACTAACAATTTTTCACTTTTCACTTGTAGTCTCTATCGTACCCTTCCTTTTCTTGCTGCTCTGCCACCAAAATACTTACAAAATTTTCCTCTTACTCTTCCAAAAACAACTTTCACTCTAGCCTGTCATTTGTTCTTTTCACAGTCTTCTACAACCTGATATGACTTCACCCTACATCTCTCATCATGGCCAAGAAACCTTCTTTTTACCCTTGCTTTACTTGTCCAGCCTTTTCTTGCCTTACTTTTTCCTTACCTCTAGTCTACATCATTTGACGAGGTACTTCCATCTTTCACTTATAACATAGACCCCTTTACGAAACACTGCATCACATTCATCTCTCATCTTAACTAGAATTTACATAATTCTTCGAAATTTTAACACTTTTCACTCAGTATCCCTAATCTTCATTCATTAAACCCACTCTGCATCTTGCTCCATTTTAGCCTATTTACTCTACTCTGCTTATTTTTTACATCTTTCACTTCAGTCCCCTCCACTTTGCTCTGCTTTAGATTTTTTGCCTCATCACTCTCCACTATCCTTCTTATGCACCCTGTATCTCTTGCTTCTTCTTCCTTTCATTCTGCACAACCTATTTCAGTCGCACCCGACACTTTGTGCTTGCGCTTCCTAATTTGTTTTGCCTCCTTTCGATGCTACATCCTAACCTTAGAACCTCTACGTGCTTGTTTTTCAGAGCCGATTCGCTCTTTCAGACTGACTTTCACCTTTACACCTCACTTGCACTATACAGTCGCACCACCCACTACCTCTTTCCACCCACCAGTGACCAGTGTCTTCACAAACTTCTTAATCGCCAAGTATCCACCACCGCTACATCTGTCCGCCCCTTCATTACCAAGCACGTACGTATTTCCATGGAGCTGAGATAGGTATTGTGCTTTTTTCTCAAACTTCGAAACTGTTTTTCGAACCTGTATCCAAGTTCTCATGAATCCGTCTCTTCTTTTGGGATCTCATACATGTGAAGATGCAGCTGTAAAATCCTTTACACACGTTTAAACAGCTTGGGTGTGACATGGAAGGTGGAAGGTATCGTCCGTCAGCATATGCGATACATTGTCCAGAAGAAATTGTTTCGGCTTGTTTTTAGTGCAGTGCATTGTCAATGGAGGTTCTGTCCCTGCTTTTGTGCTCACTTACATGTGAAGATGCAGTTTCAACATTTTTTACATGCCTTTTAACAGCTTGGATATGGAAGGTGGTAGATATCCTCCAGCATGTGCAATACATCGTCCAGAAGAAATTTTTTTAGCTCATTTTCGGTGAAGTGCATTTTCAATGGACGTTCCGTCCTTTGAGCTTCTGCCAATTGATGACGGGAGTATGATCCTAAGCTTCAAAATTAAGCTCCGGAAGTTTAATTTTTCTCATCACTTTGAAGCTGGATTTTCTAGCAGGTAGAATGTGATTAACAGCTTGTTGTCTAACATTCAGCCTTTTATTGTTTGAGTTTAATTCCCGAGTATCTTTTTGAAAATGTGCTTTGGTACAGATTGATTGGAGCATCATTCAGTTTTGCGTTACATTTAATGTGGAACCACATAGTACACACCACATACGGTGATTAAAACAAATGCCTATATCGCGCATCTTGAAAATATATTCATCGAAATATTGAGTGAAAAAGGCTGAACATAAGACAACAAGCTGTTAATCACATTCTATCTGCTAGAAAAATTGAGCTCCAAAATGATGAGACAGTTTTAAGTTCTAGAGCTGACCACATGTAAAGCCATTTTTATAAAAATTTCTCAAAGCCTCGATATTTCCCAACGAAAATCACAATTATGGCTACGTGTCGAACGAGGTTTTTTTTTTTCTCGGCAAATAGAGATGTCGGCCTCACCCCGATTCTTCTGGAACAGCTCGAACAAACTTCCCAGGAAGAGGAGAGTCATCAAAAATGTCGCTACTTTAATTAAAAACTCGAATTCGACGATGAATTTAAAAAGCGCGAGAAAACACATTTTGGATCCACGGTAGTGGTCAGCAGAGAATGAACGGAGAATCGACCATGATCTAAGAATACATAGTCTAGCCATCAGCGCTCCCACCTTCGTCTCAAGTCGCGCAACTTAAACGGCATCCATCATTGGCATACTGGTTACCATAGTTACCGTAGTAAGCAAATCTTTCTCTCAGTGTAGCGTAAGCGCAGCGCTCTCACTTGTCCAATATGGTAGCAGTTTGTGCAAAACTTCCTATTGGTTCACTTTTTTTGAATTGCGTGTGGCTAGACCATATATTCTTTAATCACGAAATTGACAGTTTGGGATTCGGCTTCGTCTTGCGTTTGCCTTCTTCCTTCTAGCGTTCTCATTGTTGGTGGGGGCGCAGCAGGACAAGGTGAAGAGTTTAGAAGCGTGAGGTGCCAGAAATGTTCCAGATTTGTTCCTCCATCATCTTACTCACTGTCAGGGTTACAAAGTCACGCGCCACTTGAAGTTTTCTTCGTAAATTACAGCAATGACGTAATTGACGTAGAAAACTGTAGAAAACCGGTAAATTATGTGGTGAACGTTAATGTTCTGCTAGAAGGTGATTTTACTGACGGTACATGACATCACTGTAGGGCTCAATTGTGAAAGTTAAGTTATGCTGCCGGTAATTTACATCGTGCAGAAAATTAAAGAGGCAAAAAACCTGGTAAAAATCTGTAGAAAACTACGTAAATTATCTAGGGTAAATTACGTACCCAACACTGCTCTCTGGTCCTCCCAGTTGATCACCTTTCTGAGCCTGAAATAATTCTGGCTGGTCAATGTAGAATTTGGTTCAGTACCGGTTGGTATCAGCTAGTGTGTGCCGGACCTGGACATCAAAGATTCCACTATAGTCATGCTGGGATCTGATGAAGGAATTTCTCATCGTAAACTCTCAAGAAGGTTCCACACCAGGTAGATGAGTCATTCCGGATTTTCAGTAACTTGTAGTGTTACTTCCAATCTGCCCGGCATACTAGCATGATTCTTGTAGGAGTGGATCAACAGCTACTTTGAGGCTGACAGACGACATTAGACGAAAAGGCGGGAGAATTCAAATGGTCCCATTAGAGTCTCGAAGTCAAAAGAAGTCCCTCGATGACCCACGACGAAACGATGAATACGAATCGTTGCAGAAAGAAATAAAAGAAACAAACAGAATAAGTCCTTAAGATTATAAATCTTGATTCTAGCCTTAGTTATGGAGTTACCGTACCATAACCGTGGTTTCTGAGCTTTAATCAGAAATCTCTAAATTTATGAAAAATCTCTAAATATTAGTTAAATTATTAATTCATTAGAATTTGTGAGTTGCAAGAATTTTGCAACATAAGAGCTTAGATGCATGCTCAAAAAACAATGCCCAAGTTTGAGAACATAGCACAATACCGAGCTTAGCTTCAAGTACATTTGTTATGCATCCGGTCTTCAGACGAATTACTGGTATTCAGTAGAATCTTTTAAGACCTGAGGCCTTTTGAAGAAAAAAAAAGTTATTTTTTCGTCCCACCCTTGTAGGTAGGCGTCAGCTCGTAAACTGGATTGTCACTTTGAAGAATATCTTATTGGGTGGTAAAAGTGGAACCTAGAATTATATTCTTGTTCATATACAAAAGTTAATATGATACTCCATGCGCAACTTCTCTGTACATGAATTTTGAGGAATTGGCCTTTCCTAATGAGAATCCTTTGTACATTAATTTGCACCGCTGACCCTCTCGGAAGACCTTTATGCAAAACTACGTCGCTGCCTTTGATTACATGCCGGATACGCAAAGGCTGGATATTACTGTATTAACCTAGTAACATTGTAACATTATGTCATACAAAATGCGTTTATAATGTCATCAAAAGCAAATTTAAACTGTTAAATTTCCTAATGTGTTGGGTAGATAAATGGATGTTGAATTTTAAAATGTTCGTTTTTAAGTCTCTAAAATATTAATTGCTTAATTTTGAAAGTTTGGAATTTAAACGTACAATGATTCGTTTTTTGCCATTCTAAATGTTTCATTCTGAAATAGTGCCTCATTTTGAAGCGCTTTGCATTAAACCTATTCAAATTAGAAGGCTACCATTTTACACTCATGGGTCGTTGCCAAAATGTTGTGAAATTTGGACTATAACTTTTCTTAAATGTAACGTTGAAATCCCACTGGATGATTTCTTTTTCATTATAATACACCCAAAATAGATCGAAAATACCAATTTCAGAGATCAAAAATTATTTTTATAGTGTAGATAAATTTTATAACGAAAATGATGTATATCTTTGGTTTTCTCGATACAAACAGATTCAAAATGAATGTCTTTCGTGAAGAATTAACTAAACTACTTTTAGGAAAACGTTTTTCAATTAATTTCAACACCAACGTATTTTTTGGTGATTATTATTATTATTATGCAATCTCGTGCAGTCCCATGCATTGCATGGAATCCCTTGTAGTCCCCCGTTACAAAAAAATATTATAAGAAATTCAGTGTAGGCCTAAAATGACTTTGATATTATGAATTTCTTATAACTTTTTCAAGATTCTAGAAAAATTCAAAAATCATTACGGAAAATCATTTTAAGAAAATCAAAAAAGGAATAAATAACGTTAAAATATTGAAAGAATTGATGCAAGAATTAGAAGAGCTGAAAAAAATTATTCATTTATTTACTTAACGTAGGATTTCAAATTATTTCAAGGGATTCAACAGGATTCCACAGATTTTGAAGACTTTTACAGAATTCCTAATGATTTAAAAGATTTCGAATACATATATATTTTCTAAAAAAATTCAAGGGATTCCAGAGTATTTCCGCAGATTTTAAGGGATTATTTCAGATATCATGAGAATTTTATGAGATTTGAAAGAATTTTAAAGATTTCCGACGATATCGGGGGATTTTAAGGGATTCCAAAGGATTTTAACGTGTATCGAAGCACTTTCATGGATTTTAAGACTTTGAGAAGAATTTCATGAAATTTTCAAATATTTCAACCAATTTTCATGAATTTTATCGGTTTTCAAGAGATTGAAAGATATTTCCACGGATTTCAACGAATTTCGTGAGACTTCGAAACATTTCAAGGGATTTTAGACGACTTTGAAGATTTCAAACCATTTCCTGGGATCTTAACGAAATCCAAAGAATATCAAGCTTTTTAAGAATTTCAAGGAATTTCAAAGAATTTTGTATAATTTCCAAAAATTTAAAGGGATTTCTAGAGAACGAAAATAACTAAATTCAATTTTATGTTAATGGATTTTAATAATTTCGAAAGGGACTTCAATAGACTCCAAAGGATTTTCATTGATTTCAATGAAATTTCAAAATATCAAGGCAATCCACAGATTTTTTCTGTGTAAAGTTTATTTGTGCAAAATCGCTATTTTTGTGTATAGTACTTCCAATGAGATTATGAGTGGTCCAAAATAAGTCGTTTCTTTGTAGTTTCTCTTCTTTTTACATTAATTTCTTCAATATTTTTGTACTATTTATTCCAAAGTTGATTATCCTATAAACATTTCATATATATAATAATTTTCTATAATGAATTTCCTATAATTTATGGAATCTTTTGCAGTCCCATATGCAATCTTGCAATCTTGCAATTTCAAAATCTAGTGTAATTCGGTGCCATTAAAGCATAATTTAAGCATCTTTAGAACTAAAATATTAATCTCTATCATGATGTTTAGATTTTTCAACTCAATCCAAATGATTCGTATAAGGATAAAACATTCACAAAATTCTTCTGTCATTAATTACTCAATTCTTATATGCAAATTTGTATTTGGGAACACGTCACCGAGTGGAAATTTTAGCTATTTTTTAATTTGCATTTCAAAAGGAAAGCATCTAAAATGGTAAAACTTCGCTGAAAACTACTTCGATATGAGCACTTCATCCGAGTATTATTCAAAAAAATCTATTAAATCATCTAAATGGGTAAAACAGTGGGGTCGGCTAAAGTGACAAACGGCTAGTCACATTGCGGCATGTCACATTTGCGGTCAGTCACATTGTCGCAACTTTCATTAGGCAAAAGATTCAAGTCGACATCATTTTGGCAAAAATGCGGCAAGTCACATTGCGGCGATTCACACTTGACAATATATCACATTTGCGACAAGTCACATTTTTCAAATGTCAAATTTGGAGCGTCTCACATTACGACATCCCTCTTTTGAGAAAAATTTTAAGTCCACAACAAAGTAGCAAAAATGCGGCAAGCAACATTGCGGCGAGTCACATTTTCGGCAAGACAAATTTTTCAAATGTCATATTTACATCAACTCACATTACGGCATCCCTCATTTGAAAAGAAATTTTGAGGCTTCATTAAAATGGCAAAAATGCGGCAAGTCACATTCTGAAAATGTCACATTTGCGGCAACTTACATTGCGGCATCTCTCATCTGAAGAAAATTTTAAGTCCTCATCAAAAAGGCAAACATATGGCAAGTCACATTTGCGTTAACTATTATTCCAACATTTCTCATTCCTTTTCATCCCGAAATGGGGTTTCGCGGATGAATTAAACCGCATGTTGATTTTTTTCGCGATTTCAAAGTTTTTTCTGAACTATTACGCATAATATTCCACCTTGATCTGTGGAGTAATTTTATTTAATTTTGTGTTGAATTTTTCTTAATAAACAATCCTAGAAAAGCATGATTTTCCAATTTATCATTTTTTGTGTTCATCTGAATTAGTAAAGCGCACCAAAAATCAATAGTAATCGATGCACAAACACAAATATAGTAAGAACTAAATTTTTTAAGCAATACTATCATCATACTATATTGCTATATGCCAATGTTATCAATAAATAGACGTATAATAGAACTTTTATAGGATTACATATTTTCTTTCTATGAAAAATGATTTTCAAATGCTTCACAAAGTTATTTTAAATTAAAAAGCTTTTGAACATAAACAGACGTAACTTTTACTAACAAATTATATGAAAAATCGCGTGTCTAATTCGTATGTTTTCACAGAATTTTTTTTGGCGAAAACCTGCGTTGATATCCAGTTTCTGGTACTGCAAGCTAATAGAATATTACAATTGAAAAAATATAGCTCGTTTTTATTAAAATTTAAAAAAAGTTTGTATCATATATCACATGTCTTTATTTTGTATTGGAGAAGCAAGATATGATTTCCATGGACCTCAACAAAATTTCTTCTTTGACTTTGCGGCTGTTGAAAAAGTCATAAATCACTAAATTCACAATTTTTTAATGAATGCAACGACTGAAAAATTGTTTTTCCGAGATTTAAGGGAATTATGCCTTACTTTTCTAGTGCAACTAGAGACATGTTATACATATAACTAAAACAAAAATTATATTTTTTATTTTAATTTTTAATTAAAATTTGATAGTAAAAAAATGTACATAAAAGAATACCATAATTTTGGAACTCATAGGGAATTTTGGTTTAATTCTCAAAATAAAACATTTTTGAAATTTGGTTTAATTCTCAAAATAAAACATTTTTGACTTCATTGCGACACCGCAGGACCATTTTTAATTTCAAAAAGTTACAAGGGATTTTCATTTGCAATAACACATAGCAACTTCCCAGCACTAGCCATTTTCGATTTTCGGAAATTTTGAATTTTTGAATTCAAAAATAATATTAATGAAGAGAAAATATAGAATCCTATGAAAAATTTTATTCATTTATAAAATTGGTTAATGAGTCTCAAATTATTGCTAAAACAATTTCGTCTTCACTATGTTTGTGTTTATGCATCGATTACCATTGATTTCCGTAGCATTTTACTGATTCAGACAAACACAAAAAATGACCTCAAAAATGATGCATTGAAAAATCATACTTTTCTAAGATTGTTTATAAAGATAACTTTGACACGAGATTAAATAAAATTACTCGACGAATTGAAGCGCGATGTTGTGCTAGTAACTAAAAAAAATTTAATCGCTAAAAAAATTTGACCTGTGTTTTAGTTTATCTGCGAAACTCCATTTTCGATGAAAATGAATAAGAGATGTTGGAATATGAGTTCCCGCAAATTTGACTTGCCGCATTTTTTCCATTTTGATGTGGACTTAAAATTTTTCCTAATGAGAGATGCCGCAATGAGATTTGCCGCGGAAGTGACATTTTGAAAATGTGACTTGCCGCAAAGTGACTGGTCGTATCTTAACCACTTTAATGTGGACTTAAAATTTTTCCCAAATTAGAGATGCCACAATGTGAGTTGCTGCAAATGTGACATTTTAAAAATGTGATGAATGTGACCGGTCGCAATGTTACTTGCCGCATTTTTGCCAGCTTGGCGTAAACTTAATATTTTTCCAAAATGAGAGATGCTGCAATGTGAGTTGCCGCAAATGTGATATTTAAGGAATGTGACTAGCTGCAACGTGACTTGCCGCATTTTTGCCAGTTTGATGTGGACTTAAAATTTTTCCCGAATAAGAGATGCCAAAATGTGAGTTGCCGCAGATGAAAAATTTCAAAAATGTGACATATTGTCAAATGTGACTCAGCGCAATGTGACTTGCCAAATTTTTGCCACCTTGGCGTAAACTTAACATCTTTCGCAAATGAGGGATGTCGCAAATGTGACATTTTAAAAATGTTAGTCACCGCAACGTGACTTGCCACATTTTTACCAGCTTGACGTAAACTGAACAGCTTTCCCAAACGAGAGATGTCGCAAATGTGACATTTGAAAAATGTGACTTTGCGGAAATGTGACATTTTAAAAATGTTAGTCACCGCAACGTGACTTGCCACATTTTTACCACCTTGGCGTAAACTTAACATCTTTCGCAAATGAGGGATGTCGCAAATGTGACGTTTTAAAAATGTTGGTCACCGCAACGTGACTTGTCGCATTT
>JAUMHM010000031.1:40496117-40518408 GCA_032362435.1 Melikaiella ostensackeni | reverse complement strand
TTAAAGGAAATGGTTTGATTTACTTATTGAATTCTATCAATTCATTTGAAGCTCACATATAAGTGGAAAAACAAGAAAAAGGGGAAAAGACGAAAAACAGCGACACCTGCGATAAATAAAAAGGAATTTTGATCATTTATTGACTAAAGAATGATAGTTTGAATAAACTTTTATGTTCATTTTTAATGCTTGTCAGAGCTAATCTGGAATGAGGGTGAGGGGGGGGGGGGACTCGGAAAAACACGTCACGTAATTTGTTGATGACCAATAATGTGCTGTAAGGTGAACATTGGCATATGATACATGCATCAAATGTCAATGTTTACTTGTCAATTATAATTTTGATACTAAATCCGGATCATTCGAATCAACTTACAAGGAGAGATCGCGAGATGCGTAACTCGGATTGGACTAAGACATTAGGTGGTGAAAGTACATAAAAATCCATCACATACATGTTTTTTTCATTCGATCCAATGGATCTTAGTTTCCGAGGTATCGAGGTTTGAGTATTTATGCTTTTGAGCGCAGTTTGCGCTTGACAGTGGCGAGTCAAGCGGTCCTCGTTTGATGGTAGTAAATGGAGCGGTCCACGCTCGACAATAGTGAGTCGAGCGATTCGCGCCTCGACAGTGGCAAGTCAAGCGGTCCACGTTTGATGGTAGTGAATGGAGCGGTCCACACTTGATGGTAGTGAATCGAGCGGTCTACGCTTGACAATAGTGAGTCTATCGGTCCGCGCCTTGACAGTGGCAAATCGAGCGGTCCACCCTGGATAATAGTGAGTCGAGCGGTCCGTGCCTCAACAGTGACGAGTCAAGCGGTCCACGCTTGACAATTGTGAGTCGAGCAGTCCACGCTCAACACTGGTGAGTCGAGCGGTCCGCGCCTCGTCAGTGGCGAGTCAAGCAGTCTACGCTCGACAGTGGCGAGTCGAGCGCTCAAACGTAAATACTCAAACCTCGATTTCTCGGCAACTAAGGCACGTTAGATCAAATTTTCAAATACATATCTAATAAATTTAGGTGCACTCACATCCTGTGAAGTCCCAGTCAAATCGGCGTCCCACATCAAGCGACCTCTTCTTGTGAGTATCAGACTGCTGCAAATCACCTCGACCCAGCTTCAAGATGAAAGCAAAATCCCAGAATTTTTTGTGACACGATATTATCCTTATTTTTCAAGGACTTGACCCCAAAAAAGATACAGTTTTGAGCGGTAATGGAATTCGTGAGAACTTTCGGAGAGAGATGGGAAAATTGAATATCCAAGAATACGGAATATGCGGCATTTCACTATGTCAGAGTGTCGAAACACCTCAGAATAAGAATAAGGGATAAGTGGGATTCCATGTTTGGAATTCTGTGTTATCTTCGAAGATAAACTGCTGAAGAGGCTTCCGCTTCATTCATCACCCTCGTCAGTCCACTTGAACTCAGCACAAGCTACTATACTTCGATCCCTCGACCCTTTCACACAAATCTGTTAATCCCAGCAGGAATCTTGTCAATATTCTCAAAATTCACTTTTGTCAGGACTTAAGAATTCAAGAACACGAGAAACACCAGCAAACTTCGACGCTTGTAAAAAAAACTCTCGAGTGTTTCACGTGCATGAAAATATAGAACGAGGTCGCGTTAGAAAATGCACAACCATATATGTAGCTGAGCGAAACAAAAGCTCTCACGAGAAAGATCTGTTTCGAAACATTTTATTGTCTGCAACGACAGCAAAGAAGATTTCTAAACGCGAATCATTTGTGAGAACGCAATTTTATCCCTTGAGAGAAAATTCTCGTTTTCGAGTAAAGTAAGTATTCTGTAATCATCAGTATTTGATAACATGTCTATTGAGGAAGTGCGTTCTGCTAAGAGCGGTACAGAGAATCCGAAAGAAATCAATAACGGAAAGGAAAAAATAAAATTTAAAATGATTCTGTTATTATTATAAGATGAGAAAAAACTGAGTTTCGCGGATTTCATCAAATTTCGACGTTTTCGTAATCACTGATTGACAAAAAATTGATTTTACGTCGGTGAATTATTCAACTGGATTGCCTCTAGGCACATTGGTTCAAGGTCTCAAAAGAAAAGAATATTTCGTTAACCAGACATTCATGAGCAATGGTTTTGGTTTTATCCATCGAAATTTTTTTGCTTTGGACTACTTTTTTCATTAAACGCATAGTTTTTGTTTTAATTGTTACAAATGTTAGTAAAAATAGAAAATACAACTTTCCAGCAATACTGTACGAGATGTGAAAAAAATTTTGAAAAACAAAATCGTTTTTCTCAAAAATTGCTACAAATTTGCTTGAGACTATTTTTTTGATAATGGTGAAAAATGTCATAAAGAATAGAAAAAATCCATTACCCAGTCAAACTATGCAAGATACGAAAAAATGTTGCTGTGAAAAATTGTTCATCCTAAAAAGATCTATGAAATTCATGCAGACCATTTTTCATTCAAACGCATAATTTTGGTTTTAATCGTGAAAAATAACATTAAAAATAAAGAGCATAAACTTTTGGAAAAACAACACAAGCTACAACAAAATGTTGTTTAATAAAATTATTGATGCAAGAAAGGTCTGAAGATCCTTTTTTAGGTATTTTTGCATAAGACGGGCAGTTTTCATTTCAATCGTGATGAAATGTTATTAAAAATAAGAAAATCAAATTTATAGAAAAACGGCACAAGATAAAATAAAATGTTCAACGGCATTTTGAAATTGTTACCGAAATCGAAATGAAATCTACTGTCTTATGAAGTCCTTCATGTATGAAAGAAAGGATACAAAGAGGCTTACAAATTAAAAATAGACTTCCAACTACCTCCTTTCCGGCTGATTAAAAAAAAATTATAACAAATCCAATTTTGAATTTTTAAAAATATTAAGGAATACACTCATCTAATTTGTTCAGTAATAAAGGTAATTATGCAGAAAAATTGAGGTGCCTACATTATTATAACATTAATTTATTATAATAGATTTTATGATATATAACATTATAATGTAATATAACATAATATAGAAAATTTTTCGTTTTGGACATACTTTTATCGAGTGCGAAACGCGAGACACATGATGAGAATGTATTTGTTAAAGTCGAAAATGCTTTATCAAAAGAGAATTCACAGTTACCAAATTACAGTTGTCAATGGTTTAACTTTCAATTTTAATGGGTTTTTGCACAAATATTAGGGAAATACACAGACAAATACATTTTCAATATTTTATCGTTATCCAAGTGTCTATAAAAGATTAAAAATTAGTTTTCAAAAGTTGATTAAGTTAAAAGGATAAAGTGTAAGTTCTGTGAATAACCACATAATGCATTTATCAATTCATTTTGTTTAAACAATTGTGAATTATTGCGAATTGATAGCAAGAAGACATGTTATTTCCTTGAAGAAAAGTGTCTCGAGCGTCGTTGATGGACCGCATTACTCTTTATTTAATTTCTCGAGAATATGAAAAAACGACATTTTGTGCTTCAAGGTTTTGAAATCTGATATTCTGATCTTTATTCTGAGACGAAAAAAAAATCAAAAATATTTCTGATTTTGAGAAAAAAGTGGTCAAATTTTCAATCTTTCAAAAAACGGTTTCAACCATTCAGCACATCATAAAAAAAAAATCTTTCAAAAACGTATAGGACAAAATTTTGTTTATTTGATACGAAAGTAGGCTAGTACACTCGAAATGCGGGCTGCCAGTACAAGTTCCGAAAATTCAACCTCCCCCACCTTGGTCGTTTTATATCCAATCGGAAAAATTTTTTTCCTGTAAAGTACTACCTAGTAGGACCACTCTTTGCCCAAGCTTGAAATCGATCAGTGGAAGTCATTCTTTAGGGTGGGCACACTCAAGAAAAAATGCTGCACATTTTTTTTGTACTTTATTATAGAAGAAACAAAAAACTTGAGCATACCTGTATGTTTGAAAATTCAATATCGCAATTCATCGTAAATTATTTTCTGGATAAGAAAAAAACACCATTTTCAGATTAAAATTATTGAATTCAGGTTCTTCGGATATTCCAGTAGCACACACGCATTTTAGTAAAAAAAAAAAAAGAATTATTAGTTCACATATTCTTTTCGTACTTGTTTCTAGGAAAAACAAGGAACTTCATCATATGTTTGAAAATTTAATATTTTTTTTAGCGAAGACTCATGAATATGTATTCAGATAATTTTTTCATAATAAAAAGAATGACTCTTTTGGTGATCTGTTTTACTTTGTCCTAAACTCTTATATAAATGTTTATTGAGGAAGTGAGTTCTGCTTAGAATACCTTGGTCAAAAATTTTGGCATGGGATTGATGTAGGAAGACATCTGGAAAGTCTTATATAAGTCGTCTCTCAAATAATAAAGTTGAAGTATGGCAAATGAGACGATTCCACACTTTACGTATATTTGAATGAAGTATAATGAATGTATAGCTGAATTATATCTCTAATGTATAAGTGACATATATCTCTGAAGTATAGCTCATGCATATCAGAAGCATAAATAAAGTATGCCTAATGCATAGGAAAATTATCGCTATAGTGAGTAGAGCTTAATTATACTTATAGAAGAAGAAGAGAATATGAGACATTGAAGACCTGACATACATAAAATTGGGGATACAAAATCATGATTTTTCACCACATAATGCAATATTTTTTGCAACTCATAAATTCACTGAAACGTGAAGATTGAAATATTCAGAATCGAAGATTACGGTATCTCTTAACAACATAAAATAATAAAAAGAAGAGTATAAGCTGCTCATTTACATCCTCTTGTATGGATGTTTTTTTATAAAGTTGAAAATCTGAGAGGTTGAACTTAAACTCCGAAGTAGATTTCGTGAGGTAAAAATAGAACAAATTTTGTTAAACGTTGAAGATTTTGTTAAGTAGGATTCTTGTTACACTTACGACCAATATTCATTTCCCATTTTTCTCAGGAACTTACGCAAATTGTGAAATTTTTGAAAGTTTGGACAAGCTGTCATTCACAAGGTGTTCTTCTTGCTGCTTAGATATCTTAAAAAACAAGTGAACACATGTTGTACGCGAAACTTTAGCTATACTTAGGTATAGATGAAGTTCAGCATATACGTCAGCTATACTTTAGCTATACTTCAATTATAATTCAGCTATAATTTAGCTATACTATTTCAATGTACTTAAGCCCAGTAAAAATTGCAACTAACAGTTACATATGCATACATACATTTGCATATTTCCACATTTTTATTTACTCTACACATATACAATATATAATGGGCTATATATGACATAAAAAGCCGTATATAATATATTCATTATACAATATATAATAGGTGTACTTCATGAAGATATATTAAATATAATAAAATTTAATACACGATTCGCACGCACGCGAAAAAATTTGATGAATGGCTCAAATTAATATGGGTTAAATTATTTTTCTTTCAAATCTGCATTTTCTCAATGTATCAGTGGTATAATAACAAATTTCCCTTCAGTTTTAATACCAAGACATTTTTTGTGAATTTCTGATAATTGTGATGCACTTTCTTCAAGGGCGACAATGAATCATCAGAGCACACTATGTGAAATTTTCGCGAATCACAGGATGATGTGATGATCTGTTCGTTTTACTGAATTTTTAGTGTTTTACTAATCGCTGGCATTGTAATCTTCAAAATTGCGCGGTTTATTACACTAGTTTACAAATTGTTTGTTCATCGCGTGTACATAAAAGAAAAAGTGTTTTCTGGTCTAATTTGGGGTCGCTGAAAAAGAAAATGATACTCATTTATTTTTCCAAAGAAACATTTTCGAGATATTTGTAAAAAACGTGCTTTGTGGCTCTTTTTTCAGTTATCTCAAGAATGGTTGATCCAACTAACATGAACTTTATATCATTCGAAATGTACGTTCTCCTTCTTTTCGACGATATACTGTTTGTGTCAATTGAATTAAAATTTATCGGGTTATAGACGATGAAATTTGAAAGAAGTGGATTTTCCGATCTTATTTGAAAATTACTCACTTTCAGTTGTCACTTTTTTCGAATTTCATCGCCTATAACCCAATAAATCTCAATCCGATTGACACAAACAGTATATCGTCGGAAAGAAGAAGAACTTACATTTTGAATGATATAGAATTCATGTTAGTTGGATCAACCGTTCTCAATATAACTGAAAAAGAGCCACAAAACACGTTTTTTGCAAATATACGGCGCATTTTTGCAGGTGGCATTCAAAATATATTTGTAGCCATTCCTTATATAAAAGTAACATAGCTGATAAAAAAGAAGTTAGTATTTTCTTCAATGTGCTTATCTAGAATGTCAATTCTAAGTTAATGATTTCCAAAGAAAGTTAAATAATTTCAAATTTTTCACTGGCAAATAAAAACTAAAAGTTAAAATCAATTTGTAATTGAAATCAACTTTTAATTTGACGAAATATTGAAGAACCTTAAGTTTCATTGGATTTTTCATTCTTTTCTTATTTATACTTCTGGCATTCCAGACAAGAAAGCAAAAAAATATAAGGACTATAATGTACACCATTAAAACAATTTTATGGGCCGATTTCTGTGAAATAAAGAAATATTAATGTTAAAAGTAGCGTTTTTGAATTTTAAGCATCCTCATATGAGACATTTATATTAAGGATAGATTATTGACATACAAAATTAATTTCAGACTGAAAAAAGTAAAATTATCAAATCACTTACCTTCCAAGAATCCTCAGTTTTTTATACTAATATTTCTTATTATTTAGGAAATACTAAATGAAAAATGTCATATTTTTTAAGGTAAAAAAGTTTCGTTCCTTGTACGCGACTCTTGTTCCGTCATTTTCTTACTTAAATGGGATTGCCAATATTACTTAATTTGTAACTTACGTGTAAACTACTAACCACGTAACTTGTCACCTTGAATTGCGTAATTTTGACTAGTTAGTTACGTTGGAATCTTTACCGGAAAGTATGGAATTGTCTCATTTGACATACATGTTTTATACTTCAGTTAGTCAATGATTGATCGATCCCATACTCAGAATTTCACCCGGCTGGTATAGCGAACCTGATAGAAATCAATAACGGATAGGAAAAAATGACATTTGAAATGATCCTGTTATTAAATCTAATATGAGAAAAAACGACCCTTTTCAGATTGAAATTATTGAACTGAAATACTCTAGATATTTCAGTAGCACACACGCATTTTAGTTAGTCAAGAAAAAAATTATAATTATACTTTTATTTTTGTACTCCGTTATTTGAAAATTGCAAAGACTCCTGCATTTCTTTGAAAATTCAATATCGCAATTCGTCGTAAATTTCCTGCAAGAGATTTATTAAGACGAGAAAAAAAATTATAATTATACGTATTATTTTTGTTCTTTGTTATCAGAAAAAACAAGGAAGTTCTGCATACGAGTATGTTTTAAAATGCAATATGACAATTCATCGCAAATTTTTTTCACACTGGATTTGTTAATACGTATTGAGACAATTTTTTTACTATAAAAAGAATGACCCATTTGGTAATCAATTTTACTTTTTCATAAACTCTTTTATAGATGTCTGCTCAGGAAGTGAGTTCTGCTATGAGCTGTATAGCAAATCCGATCAAAATCAATAACAGATAAGAAAAAATAAAATTTATGAGTTACAATTATCCCCTCATTATTATGAGATGGAAAAAACAACCGTTTTCTGATTAAAGTTATTCAATTCAGGTCCCCTAGTTATTTAAGTAATACAAACACATTTCAGTTAGACGAAAGAAAAATTATATAAGTTGTAAAATATAATTTCACATATTCTTTTTGTACTCTATTATAGAAATTTGTTCGAAAGTTCAATATCGCAATTCATCCTGTATTTTTGTTCTACGGGAGATTCATTATCACGTATTAGGAACATTTTTTATGATGAAAAAAATGACCTATTCAGTAATTGTTTTACTTTTTACTCAACTCTCATTCTCCAGTGAAGCTAACTTTTTAATAAATAAAAGATATTGAATTATCGGGAAAAGTAGAATTTTTTCATCTCGTGGAAAAAAGTAGTTTTTTTATTTCAAGAAAGTATAAGAATTAACAAGGAGAATTATTATCAGATTATCGACGTCTTGTGACATTTTTTCTATCAAGAATAATTAATTTCTTACAATTTTTACATCTTGTTATAAATTTCCTTGTTCACCCTCGTCATCAAGTAAATTTACGTAGTGAAGTTCCTTATCAGTACATCGGCTTTTTATAGTGCTGAGTATCCGTCTACCTCACGTTTCCATACCGCAGCAAAACTTGACAGTATGGTGTTCCTCAGCGAAATCGTGTTCGCTTGTCCAGACATGGTGAAACCCGTAAAATTGTTTAATTATATTTTAGAGCTTTTCCTGAATTCAAAACATGTCGTATTGCATTGAAAACAGATGAGCATAAAAATGTACATTTTTTCAGAGGCTGACTCTAAATCTTTACATGGACTCGTAATTCATTTTTTCACAACAGGTTTCTTGCTACAGTTTCATATTAGCATTTTGTTGCTTGAAAGAACTTATTATTCACTTGGAAAAACTGAGGATTCTCTGATTCAATCATTCTTTTGTCAGTGTTCAACTTAGAATCGAGATTGGTTTTCCTGCATGAATAGGGTTTTGCAGCTCCATATTTACACCAGAAGCCAAAAGGGTCATAGCCTAGGGCGACAAATTTTACGGACGGCACGGCGGCTTGTAATTTTTTTACTGTCACAGAATACGTCTCTTTTCACTTACATTGTATTTTTTGCTTGTCAACGTTGCAAATAAAAAAATCTTGTAATAAAAATTGAGCAAGGGCGGCGGATTTTAGTGTTGTCTAGGGCTGACTGTGATCTAAACTCAGCTCTGAGTTTTTGAAATGAACAAAGAAGACAGAAGAAAATGCAAACAGTAAAAATTGATGAGATCCTTGTAAGAAGATTGTGCCACTTCACACCTTCAAGAAGTTTAAATTTTATGAGACTACAGATACAATTAATTTTTAAGAGCGTTTTTATGAAAGGGTGACTATTACGTGACTATAATACCCTGTAAGGTTGGACGACCTAGCGAAGGTCAAAGACGAATTAATGATCAAAGCGTAGCCCGAGGGCTTCTTGTACCTTATCGGACAAGAAGAGCGAAAGGAGAAAAGACGAAGGCGAAAGGCCGAAGAATCCCCCTGGAAGAATCCTTCTGGAAAGGGTCTTTCTTGGAAGATTACCTTCTACTCCTGTAATAACTGTCAGTGGACTTTTTTTTTGAGTGACCGGTCCTTCTACATTGTCTCATAACTTCACTGTCAGCTGCTCATCATGCTCCCGGGGTTTCGGCAAGCACGTTTCACAACGTCATGATTTATCAGTTACCACGTTCACGGCTGTGCACAACTGTATCCATCGGACAAAGTTGTTCCGAAATACGTCTGCTTCCTAGTGCTAAAGCAGAAACAATCTAAGTTCTTGCATACGCTTTACGGTTCCAATATGCCATTTTCAGGACACCACGTGCATAATCGCAGGAACACAAATGTCGGAATGAGCCAACGAGATTTAATTTATGTTATTCAATTTGTCGCTTATTCAAAAGAATACCCAAACAATTTACATAATTCAAAATAATCCACAGTTGACTGTATGGTATAGTCGTGATGTGCAGGACGCCGACTTGATTGGGGCTTTACAGAGTGAAAGTACATCAAAATCTACAAAAAAAGTATTTTTTCTCTTGGTCCAATAGGCCTTAGTTTCCGAGATATCGGGGTTTGAATATTCGACCTTGAGCGCTTGGCTCAAGTCCGGGCTCCGAGCTGAGCAGTGACGTGTCACGTGCCCAAGCGTAAATTCTCAAACCGCGATATCTCAGAAACTAAGGCCCACTGGATCGGAAGAAAAAATACGTATCTAATAGATTTTGGTGTACTTTAACCCTGTGAAGTCCCAGCCGAATCGGCGTCTCTCATCTCGCGACTTTTCCTTGTTAGATCAAAAATTTCTTTTCCGCACAGTTAAAACGACGAAGTGTGTTTTGTTTCTCGAATCATTTCCTACACTCGTAACATAAAATATCATGTGTGACAGGTACGAAACGGTACGGAAAGTGCACTTTTCCCATAACATACTAATCTAATGTAGTATCTAATACCCCTATAGCAGGTAATCCAAGAACGGCTTTTACGATTTCCCTCCTACACTTTAATTTTTTTCTGCAAATATACATATTTTAAATGCGACGCTTAGTCTTCATACCTTGGAAATCCAACAAAGACGTGTATAAATACTCTGTTCAAAAGGATACTTAGAGCATAATAGTGAAACTCGAGAGAATATTCGAGTAAGGAGCCGAAGAAGGATTATGAAGGCTTGAATATTCAATTGCGAAACTTGCGTGGAATTTACGACTAGATAATACTTTATCGGAACATACTCACGGGTTATGGTCCAGGGCGAAGGATTATTCTTACCGAGGGAATATTCTGCGCTTTCCACGTGTGTTCCGGCTACACCTAATTCCTAGCCATATTTTCAAAAGTAAAATTCGAATACTTACTAGGTCGTTCGAAAAGTCCTGGGCCTAAGTAATAAAGCAACATTTTTTTGAGAGAATTTGTATTTATTATTCAACACAGTTCCCTTCCAGCTCCATACACTTACTCTAACGAGTTTCTAAAAGCTCGATGCCTTTTTTATAGTAGTTGGCACTCGACTCCACAAAATAGGCTTTTGTTTCGGCAACGACCCCTTCATTTGAGTGAAATCTCTTGCCAGCCAGCCATCCCTTCAAGTTTGGGAACGGGAAGAAGTCGCACGGAGCCAAGACTGAGAAATAGGGTGGATCAGAAGTCAATTCGAAGCCCAGTTCGTGGATTTTTGCCCTTGCGATTGCGGAGGTGTGAGCCGGTGCGCTGTCGTGATGAAACAGCACTTTTTTGTGTGCTAATCGTGGCTGCTATTTTTGGCTCGGCTTTCGAACGGTCCAATAATGATGCATAGTACGTTCCCATTGAAGTTCTACCCTTCCTCAAGTAATCAATGAGGATACTTCCTTTAGAATCCCGTTATGCTGTGACCATCAACTTCCCAGCTGACAAAACAGCCTTTGCCTTCTTTGGCGCACTTTCAGCAGGCAGTACCCAATGCTTTGACTGCTGCTTTGTCTCTGGCGTATGGTGGTGGATCCAGGATTGAAAAACATCAGCTCTTTCCAACTTCTTCTGGTCAGTGAGTACGCGCGGCACCCATCGCGCACATAGTTTTCGCATGTTTAAATGAGTATGCAAAATGTTATGTACACGTTCAGTTGAGATTCTCACCATCTAAGATATCTCACGCACCACAATAAACACAAAGTACTTGAAAGATGGTCATGAAACTTGGATTTAGTGTTTTCAAGATTAACGCTTCACAAGGATAATAAGGATTTTATACTAGTGGCGCCATCCGATCGTCAGGCCCGGGACATTTCGAACGACCTAGTATTAATTAACGCACCATATTGACGAATATCGTGGAAATACGAAGCTGTAATGCCACATCTCTTAATTGAATTTCCCTTTTGTGAGCAATACGATGTCAATGCACTTTTCAGTTGCGTGTTGAAAAAGTATAGTATGTGATGTTGATAACCTGCTTTACGAGTTTTTTATGATGCAGAGACTTGAGCGGCAAACCAATGTGTGGCGTTCGCAAAGCTCGTAGCTTTTACACTACTTGACTACACGGATTTTCTCTATGTATTTCGTGAAACGTGTAATATAATTAATTACTCTAGGGACTAAGATTTTATCTTATACTTTGAAGGAGTATTTCTTTACTGAAAGAAAATTCTTATATACATTTTTTATAGTATAAAGATAATAATAAAATGCCTTTAGATCTCATTTGTACTAAAACTGCATGTGTGCCAGGAATATGTCGCCCAAAGAAAAGGCTCTGTTTGTCACTCCCCACATGTCAATCCAGATTTGAAGCAGCTGTGCAAATATGATAAAATCGTGTCACGAAATACGTGACTTTATGATAAAATAAACATTCTTTAAAGATGATACAAACAATTGAATTTGACAAAACGGATTTTCTCTTCTCCTCTATTATCACATTTATCACTAACAATTTATTTAATAACTGTTGCCGAATTACTTCTTACTTAAGTGCATTTCTCTTCATCTCCTGTTTTGTTATCATTAAGTACACATCAACCCCTTTCTCCCACCAATCTCCAATAGTTCTTTTCCCTCATTGTTAAACGACTGATATTTTGAATTTCTAGCATTATATTCCCCATCCATGTATAAAATCTCCTTTTTCTCTATTCTCGCATTAAAATCTTTCTAAATTATCAGTAACCCTTCCTCTTCTCCTTTTATATATGTAACTCTCTATTTCTTTCCTTGAATTTTTCATTCTTTCCCCGTTATAAATTGTCACAATCCTATACCAGTTTCCTTTTATCTTCACTTTTCTTTCCTGTACCCTCTCACTTCCTCCAGCTATTTCTTTTTCTTCTAGCGTTTCTTTTACTCCTGTGATTATCTTAAAGCTTGCTTAAAGGAGAAAGAATTGGGAATAGGAGGAAACGGAATGAAAGAAAAAGAAAGGTATTGCATAGTTAGGGATGTTCAAGAAAACTAGTCAGAACAACACACGAAAAGGGTATAAAGGTAGAGCAGGGGCTTATAGAGAGAGACAGAGAAGTCTTGAAGCAAAGAATTAGTTGGAATTAGAAATTAGTGATTAGAAATTAGGAATTAGAAATTGGGAATTAGAAAAGCGAGAATTAGTTGCGCGTGTGAGATGTGGAAATACAGAAGAATGGAATAAGTACTGGGATAAGGAGCAAGGAAGAAGGTGCATGCTATGTGAGCGAGGCAAAGCAACATTATCGCATTGGCTAAATGTTTGTGAAAAAAATAGAAGAAGAAAGCATGGGTATGAGGAAAATCCTGCATAAAAAGGAAAGAAATGATCTCTTAACTAATTCTCGGTAACTTTCAATTCAAGGATCCAAGTATTTTGAGAGCAAGACTAAAATTGCAAATTCGAGGAGGGAAGGGGTGAAATGGCAACTTATGGATGGTGCATGCATACACAAACTTTGACGGATTAGCGAGTGTTACTATAAGAGAAATACATCTCGGGGCACTGAAATTCTAGCAAAGCGGGATAGAAATCAGTGCCAGGAATAGTTCTGTTTATTTCTCCAGGGATCTCTCGAAACACACACGCACACACACAAGCTTCATGTATTCACTCTACGCTTTACCGAAAAATCACCGAGCTTTAAAATTTCAAGGATCCAATCCACATTGCGAGAATCCAGTTTTTGTTTCATTCCGTTATCACGTCTAGTCGCTAAAAATTTATGTCTCGCTCTGCTGGATTTATTTACTTATTTCGACACACACGATATAAAAATTTAAAGCTCTAGTGTAAGTTACTAATTTGAATCTCTTCGGTCACGCGATGGCTTAATAAACTTTCTCCCCTACATCATCGCCCGGAAATAATAATTTTCATTACTAAAAGAAAACATCACTATTCTAAACCAAAATAGAAAACAAACACGCGCACTATGTGCGCGATTATTATTTCTTTTTGTCTCGCGCGATTTTCAAATTTAAATATGAAATTAATATTGATACAATATTTTTGTATTTTATAGTATCTATTATCTACAATAGGAGAAAAGAAAAGCTAGGACAATATTTTCCGATAATTGATGAAAATTGATATCTTAACTTCAGAATTAATATATAACATTTTTATATGAACTGTATTAGACTGTACACAAGCCATTGCACTTTTTTCAAAAAATAATTTCCGACGAAGAACACTAACATAACCTAAAGTTGTTCAAAATTGTAAGTTTGATTTTTGCAGTCAAATGATTTTTATTAGAAATAACCGATTTCCGCTGAAAAAAACGCTAAGATTTCTTATTATCCAAATATTGTAAAAATTCTTCAAAATCTAATAATTTTCTATTAACATTAGCACGTTATAGAAATTTTCGAAGAGAAATACTAACATAACATAACAAAAAATAGTTCAATGTTGAAAATCATCTTTTAAACCTAATGTTTTTTATTTGAAATGACCGATTTCTACTGAATAATGTTAACATTACCATAAATTGTTGAAAAAAATGTGAATCTTCTTTGAAATCTACATCTTCTTTCGTTAAAACATGTGAGCATAACCTAAAATTGTTCACAAATTTTGTATCTTCTCCGAAATCCAATGATTATTCATTAAAAATACCGATTTCCGATATAATACGCCAAGAAAACCAAAAATGTTACAAAAATTGGGAACTTAATTAGCCTGAATGATACTCTGAAGAATCTTATGATTTTTTAAATCGTAATTACCTATTTTTGACAAAAAACACTAACATAACATATAACAAAAAAATATTTTAGAATTGTAAATCATCTTTTAATTCTAATGTTTATTATTCAAAATAACCGATTTCCGGTTGAAAATATTAACATAACCTTAAATTGTTCAAAAATTGTAAATATTCTTTGAAATCTATACGGATGTCCGCTGAAAAACGCGAGCATAACCTGAAATTGTTCATAAACTTTATATTTTCTTTGAAATCCAATGATTTTTCATTAGGGTACCCATTTCCAGTATAAAATGCCAAAAAAAACCACAAATTGTACAGAAATTGGGAATTTAATAAGTCTGAATGATAATCTAAAGATTCTTTTGATTTTTTTATAAAAAATACCAATTTCCGACAAAAAACACTAACATAACACATAACAAAAAAATATTTTAAAATTGTAAATTATCTTTCAAATCTTATGTTTTTTGTTTAAAATAATCGATTTCCAGTGGAAAATATTAACATAACCTCAAATTGTTCAGAAATTGTAAATCTTCTTTGAAATCTATACGGATTCCTGCTGAGAAATACGAGCATAACCTAAAATTGTTCATAAATTTTATATCTCCTTTGAAATCTAATGACTCTTCATTGAAATTACCGATTTCCGGTATAAAATGCCAACAAATCCAAAAATTGTACAACAATTAAATAATTTTCAAGACATTCTAAATTTGTACAAAATATGACTTTTGTTTGAGAAAACAAATTGTCAATGTAAACGCCGAAGTAATTTAAAATTGCTCTAACATTATGAATCTAGTTTGAAATCTAATGATTTTTGAACAAAAATTAAAATTTCCGACAAAAAACACTAAACCTATCCAAAATTATTTAAGCATGTAAATTTTATTAATTCAAACAAAAATCGTTGCATTGAAGTCTAATGATTTTTGTATAAAATAACCGATTTCCTGTAAAAAAGAGGTTGATATATCATAAACTGTTTCAAAATTGCAAATCAGGTTTGAACTACATGATGACTGTTTTTTAAAATACCAATTTCTTGTGTAAAATGATAACGTAACCCAAAATTGCTAAAAAACTATGAATCTTTGAAATCTAATGATTTTTGTTCAAACGTGTCAATTTCAGGTAAAAAATGATAACAAAACCAAAAAAGGTGAATTGTTGAAAATTTTTTGACCTTTAAAATCTAAAATTTTTTGTTCAAAAATATCCATTTCCGGTGTAAAACGCTAACATAACCAAAATGGTTGAAAATTGGGAATCTTGATGATAAACTTCGTTTAAAACTGCTCATTTATGATAAAAAAACTAACACAACCTAAAAGTTTTGAAAATCCTTAGTCTTCTTAGTAACTTCATGATTTTATCATAAAAGTTTTCATAAAAATACTAAATTTGAACTAAAAGCGCTAACATAAAACGTGTGTAATGAATTCAATAATTTATTAGATAGTTTTAAAGTTTCAAATTAACCGCGCAAATGAATTCAAAAAGCAAGTGTTTAAAAAGTATTTTAATAAAAATTAATTTAGAGGGATTATTTTCAGATTAGGATTTTAAAATTCAAGCTCAAGATATAAAATAACTTTAAGTAATGAAAATGAGCTCATTAGGTTATCAACAACAATGATTGCTAGATTTTCAAGGGCTTATTACTCCTGCAATCTGGTACACACTCTCTCTGCAATCTTATGCAATCTCGTGCAATCCCGTGCAATCCTTTGCAATCCCATGCAATTTTTTACAATCCCTTGTAATCTCACCTCAAGAAAAAATATTATAGGAAATTCAATATAGGTCCATAATGACTTTTCTATCATTTTTTCGCAATTGAGAAAGAATTGGTTCAAGAAATAGGGAAACTATGAACGAATGATGTACTTATTTATTTATTTAACGTGGGATTTTTATTCATTTCAAGGGACTTGACAGGATTCCACAAATTTCAAGGAATTTCACAGAATTCCGAAAGAGTTGAAAGATTTTGAATACATTAATGGATTTCAACAAATTTTAAGGAATTCGAAGGAATTCCCGAGAATTTTCACGGATTTGAAGTGATTTTATCAGATTTCATAAGAATTTCAAAAGATTTGAAATTATTTCAAAGATTTCCAAACATATCAGGGAATTTTGAGGGATTCCGAAGATTCCCAGGGATTTTCAGGGATTCCTAAGAATATTAAAAGATTTAGAAAGTTTCAAGGGTTTCAAAGGAATTTTTTAGGATTTCCAAAGATTTTAGAGGATTTCTAGAGAACTTTGGAGAATGAATTAACCCTAATTGATTTTCAAGGGATTCTTAGCGATTCTAAAGATTTCAAGAGGTTTCATGATATTTCAAGGTATTTCACAAGATTAACAGGATTTTACTGAATCTCCAAGGATTCGAAAAATTTCAAGGGATTTCTAGAGATTAAAATGGTTTTCTTAGAGAACTTTAATGAACCAGTTTAATTTAATTTATAGTCAAGGGATTTCGAATGATTTCTACTTATTTTAATGAATTTCTACGATTTTCAAAGATTTTAAAGGATTTCAAGAGATTTCAACAAATTTCTAGAAAACCTTTCGGGATAAATTCAATTTTATTTCAAGAGATTTTTGCAATTCCAAGAGATATGAAGAAATTCCAAAAATTCCATAGGATTTTAAAGATTTTCAGTGTTTTGAAAGATTTCAAAGAATTTCCAAGGCATTAAATAATTACAAGAGGTTTCTAGAGAAATAAATTGTGGTCAATGAAATTCGAGCAGTTTCTAGTGAAAATCAGTATAGAAATAAATAATGTTGAAATATTGAAATAATTGATGCAAACAAAAGAGAAACTACAAGCAAATTGTTTATTTATTTCTTCGCCTAATGCAGTATTTCAAATTATTTCAAGGGATTTAGAATTATTTTCACTTATTTCAATGGATTTTCACGATTTTTTAAGATTTCAAGGGATAAGGGATTTCAAAGATTTGAATGAGTTTCTAGAAAACTTTTGGGAATGAATTTAATTTTATTTCAAGGAATTTCAAAAATTTCGAAAGATATAAAAGAATTTGGAAAAATTGGGCAGATTTCAGAAATACTAAGTTATTTTGAAAAGTTCCAAAGAATTTCTAGACATTTGAAATGTTTCAAGGGGTTTTAAAGGATTTTGTAGGGGTTTTGAGGATTTCAAGGGATTTATAGAGAAATTTAGGGCATGAATTTAATTTTATTTGAAAGGATTTCTACGTGATTTCAACAATTTCAAAGCATCTTATTGATTTGAAGTTATTTTAGAAGGTGACAAAGAATTTCAAGAGATTTCACAAATTTCAAGGTGATTCAAAGAATTTTGTAAGATGTAAAATTTATTTGTGCAGAATCGAAATTTTTGTGTATAATACTTCGATGTGCAATCTTTTCAACAACATGTAATCTTCCAATCTTTCGCAATCCCATGCAATCATGCAATCCAGTGTACACCGAAAAATCAAGTAATGAACCCCTCGTAGATTTCCGAGACATATCTACACCACTGAATTTAGATAGGATCAATAATTCCTATAATAAAGCTTTACCTTTACAAGAAAGAACATATGTTTTAACATATGTTCTTATGTATTTCTTATGTATTCTTATGTATGTGTTTTATCATATTTTAACATATGTTTTCCCATAATGAATCTTCACCTTTACCGGAAAGAACATATGTTTTAGTTCTTGAAAGAGTAATTTGATTTCAGGCTTCTCAAGGTAAATATTTATATTTCAACGCGTTGAGTATAATATATATTTTTCCTGTGCAGATTGCGAATCGGAAACAATACTGAACTGACATGTAATTCACATATGAAAACTTTTTGCCGTACGCTGTGGTGAGCAAACACAATCGCTGTAGGGTGGTGTTGCAGTAAAATTTCAATTTCCCACACACGATATAGCAGCGAGAAGATACCATTGCAAGCTCAACTCGACCCCACCCACATGTGCTATACATACGTCTGTACGGGTCCGTGGATATTTCATCTCTCTGCCTTTAATAATCTGCCACGACGTGCTGATAATAAACGCCAACACTGTGGACCATTCTCAGTTCTCAAAAAATACCTCGGAATACTTAAGAATATATCTAAATATTTGAGATTATCTTTGAATGCAAGGAATACTTGGAATAGAAAGGAACGTAAGAAAACATGTGGGAATATGAGGGAATATGTGAGAATATTTAAGAATATTGTGAAATACTTCAAAATACTTGAGAATATTTCGGAATAATTCGGAATATATTTCAATGAAAATCACAGAATACTTCAAAAGTCAGTCTGCGGCTTAGTTGATTGAGTAAACTTTCTTTTTATATTTTATACATGAAATTGCATCAAAGGAATGCTGAGGTTCCATATTTTCACGAGGGTCTAATTACTCTCGCAATCTGGTGTACACTTTCTCTGTAATCTTATGTAATCTTGTGCAATCCCATGCAATCCTTTGCTATCTCATGCAATCCTTTGCAATCCACTGCAATCCTTTAGAAACCCTTGTAATCCGATGCAATCTCTATAAAATCTCGAGCGATCTCTATAAAATTCTGCGCAATTCCGTGCAATCCTTCTCAATCTCATCCAATCCTTTGCAATCCACTGCAATCCTTTAGAATTCCTTGTACTTCCAAGCAACCTCTATAAAATCTCGAGCGATCTGTATGAAATTTCGTGCAATTTCATGAAATCCTTCGCAATCTCATGCAATCCCCTGCAATCTAATACAATCCCTTAGAATCCCTTGTGATCCCATGAAATCTTTATAAAATCTCGAGCGATTCCTTTAAAATTTTGTGCAATCCCAGTCTCCCAGTCTCCCAATCTCCAGTAGAAAGTTAATCTTCTTCGGTTGAAAATTCAACCAGTCTGTTAAAATATAAAATTAACATTAAGGCTACTCGCTAAACTTACATAGTCGACTAATCCCTTCTTTTAGGGGGATAAACTAAATCTTCAACATCACTATTGAAATTATAATTTGCAATTCATTTCAGCCAAAATGTGTTACCTCAAATAGGTTTCTAACTATTATTTCAGTGCTGGTTCTCTCTGATGACCATAACATACGTTTATTATAAGTATGCATATATTAAACTTAACTTTAGAGAGTTTGGAAAGTTTGCTCGAAACTTGACCTAATGGATGTTCGCAACAACGCACACTCTCCGTGCCGTAATATTCATAAGCATTTCTCTCTGTAGAAACATTTCTAATGAAACAGTTACACTTTACATTTTCGACTTAATTCCCCCATGAAGAACCTGTTTAATTATTGCACTGCGATCTTCACTTTACCGTTAATAAGCACGACTTAATCTCCCAGATGCAATCTCTTCAGAGCCTCATTTACCCGAGTTTTATTTCAACATCTAATTTCGAAAAAGAGGCATCTTTCAAAGCCAATTGGGGAAAATAATTCAATTAGAAGTCTGAACAAACAAAAGCACATTTTCTCTCCAGATTATATTTTTTCGAATTGACTATGGCCGACTTAATATTAATGGACGTCTGTATCGCTTCACAGAATAATCCCACTTCTCGTCAAACGACCAAACAAGATTAAAAATACGAATTGGATCATAACTTTCACTAATTTTATCTAACACTCGGACTCAATGTTTGTGAACAAGCAAACCTTTATCTCTATCATTCCTCAAGTTTCCGTTGGAAGAAAGGATATATAATATGACACGATGGCGCTGTTTTTTTTAATTCTGATAAATGTCTTGAATTTATTTCAAAAAGAAAAATTTCAAAGCCATTTTTTGTTTTGAGAATCTTAAAATCAAGTTGTATAAAATATCTCTCAAGTTATACAATTTTCCAGAACTCGATATTTTATCTTATAATTTTTGCGATACTATACACGCTATTTCACTATCTTTTACCGTAGAAGTAACATTTCTTTTTGAAAGTTGACTCAAACAGATACGGAAGACCTTCTTCTTTCCTCCTTATCCCTGTACTTATTCGATTCTTCTGTAATTCCATATCAAACATTGCTTTGAAATATTTCCTCCATTCTCCCATTTGTATATTGTCCCTTACGTCTTAATTTTCCTTTCTCATTTTATTGCTGAATTTCCACTCTTGCCTCTCCGTTTTAATACTAATAATTTCCTCTCCTATTTCTTTTTGCTTCCCTTCTTCGTTTCCCTTGAATTATTCCCTACATTCTTTTCTGGCACCCACATATTTTAACCTTTCCTTTCTTACAGCCTTTATATGCTTTCCTAACTTCCATTCTCTTCTTCTTGCATTTAGCATCCGATCAAATTTTTGTCCGACTTTTATCCCTTCCTCTCCTAGCCTTTATCTTTTTTACTCTCCTCGATTCCTTCACTTTTCCTATCAGTTCTTTCCAAACATCATCCAACTCTACTTTCTCAAATTTGAGTTTTTTTGTCTTTTCTACATATTCTTCCTTTCCACCTCTCCTTCCTAATTTATCTATTCAGCGATATCCCTGATAGTTGATGAACTGACTCTACTCTCGTCTCTAAACTCGTTTTCCTCATCCTTTTCTACCCTTCAATGTTTGTAATTACATAATCAATTGGTGTTGCCGAATTAATTCTTACATGCGTGAATTTCCCCTCTTGATCACCTGTTTTGTGACCATCAAGTACATCCCAAGCAAAAGTTTCGGATAGGAATTCATTCCGAATCATTCAAGATCATTCCGAAATCTGTATTCGAGCCAATCCGAATCAATCCAAACTAATCCGAAAAAAGCTCTCAATTTCGTTCGATAAAAATCGGTTAAACATTAATCCGACTTAATCCGATTTAATCCGAAGTTTTAATCCGAACTAATCCGAACCAATCCAAACCAAATTCTCAACTCGCATCAACTCGAACTCTGATTGATGAAAACTGAATTTTCAATTCGAATGCATGCAAATGAATCCGCGCACGGTTTGAATCGGATTCAATCGGATTGAAAATTTGTTTAGATCAATCTGAGTTCAGATTGGTCCTGGTTCATTCGGATTGAAAACTTGGTTCGGATTGGTTCAGATTGATTCGGATTGGAAGTTCGGATTGACTTGAATTGAGTCGGATTAAGTTTTAGCCGATTAGGATCGAACGAAATTGAGAACTTTTCGAATTGGATCGGATTAATTTAGATTGTTTCAGACACAGATTTCGGAATATTTCGGATTGGTTCGGAATGATTTGGAATGAATTCCTATCAGGAACTTTCGCCAGGGATACCAACACCTTACTTCCACCCCCATTCTCCCACCATCTTTGATGTAATTCTCTGTTCCTTTCCTTGTATTTTTCATTCCTCTCCTGTTAAAAATTATCACAACCCTATACCAGTTCCCAATATCAATTATATACTTTCTATTCCTTCCCAATCCTTTTCTATTACCCACGTTTCCGTTAGACCTACCATCTAACAATTTTCCATATATTTCGAAATTCACTGTCCTTTTTAATTCTTGCAACGTTTTAAAAAATTATCTTAACTCAGTGTTGAGATAATCTTTAAGATCCTCTTTTTCTTGGACTGCTCTTATCTTTTCTCCCCTATTTTCATTCTTCTTCCCACCACTTTCTTTTTTTTAACCTCGTTTATATCCTTTTTTCCTTCCTCCCTTACTTTAAGAACCGCGTGTCTTTCTTATCCAGTTCTCCTTTTCTTTCCTTCCACCTGGACTATTCCCCTCATATGCAAATTTTTCGGTAAACCATTTCTACTATTAGGACCTCTTTACCCTTTACTCCTTGCCTTCTTACATTCTTCACTTTCCCTTCCACTTCTATGTCTTTTTCAAACAACTAGAGCGGTTTTTTTTATTCCATTCCTTCCGCTACTCTCAAACCTATAATATTCAGGTTGTTTCTCCTTTACTTCCTTTGCTT